>CM057004.1:4617552-4992552 GCA_029891345.1 Dryococelus australis | reverse complement strand
GCTGCGCTGTGCGGATGCATACTCTACAGACGACTTCGCCCCATCTACGAGCCACCGGCACTCAGGGGGAAAATATATAAGCGGCAAATTGAATAGAAGGTTTAGCGCAAGGAAAGTCCACAAGCCTGGGTAGCCAAATACTTCATTGTAAATTGTGTGCGTAATTACACTCTCCTTTACCCATCAAGGCACTGTCGGGGAAAATTAATAAATATTTGTGAATTTCTACTACTTGTCGCTTAGTCCTGGAAGAAGTTTCTGCAACACCCAGAGATGGCAGCACCCCCGTGGCCTTGTGACGTCATGACCAGTCTATCTCGAAGACAGGGGTTTTAATTTGTCAACGCCTCCACACGGGGCGATAAGAAATAAGCAGCGCTCCTGCACCCCCAAAATACACCCCTGTGTTGAAAGGCTACGCTATCCCCCACACCCCAAAGAACAGCTGATATGAGAAGTTTTAATATAAATAGAAGTCCAGCTTCCAGCACTGGCAGATATGCCGGGCTCACCGGCCGAAGAGGACGTCAGCATTCCTCAGTCTGCGAAGACTCCCCCACCTTCAGTCTGATAACGACTTCCTCTCCTCAGTCTGCAAAGACTTCCTGACTCAGTCTGACCAGGACTCCCTCGACTTCCTCAGCTTGGAATAAGACTCTCTTCAGTCTGCGAGGACTCTCTCTCCTCTCCACGACCTGCAACACGGTACATCATCCACCCTGCAGAAGACCTGCAGCCTCCAGCAGCTTGAGAGACTGCTACTCCATACGTCAGGTAAACCTACTCCTAGACCCCAGTATCCTTTACCCCAGTCAACTTCCCGTGACTCCGTGGTAACAAGCCAGCGTGTCATAGTTTACCTCCTTGAGTAACTTGTGGTAGATTTGAGCGTGCTGTAGAATTGCGTAGCCATACTGTAGATTTTGACACAGGAAATTGACACGTACCACTTATACTACTAATACATTACAATTACGACTAATTGCTCCTTACATGAAGTATACCCTTACTTCAACCTACGTAAGAGTTGTCTACTTCAACCACCCACATGAGAATCGTTCTACACAATACTTTGCACATATGTTCTCGGCTGCTTAAATCTCCAGTTCAGCCGAGCACGTGACTACAAGGTTACACAACCAGCGAGAACGCCGCTTCCCTCCTCCCCTCATGCTGAGTGCCTACAAGCTTCAGCCACTTCGGGCGTGGCTGAGCGCCTCGAAGATACACGAACCAAGGAACGCTGACAAGAGGGTTCCCACCTCCCATGCCAACCTCTATGACAGAAGGATGCCACGCACCTTCCTCGCACCCCGCTGTGGCAGCCTAGACTTCTCACTATATAAGTATGTGCATAGCAGGGCTCCAGCAGTCATTTGTAATCTTCTCTTGAGTTAATCCAGAGCACTCCTTAGTGCTGGGGCTTCCAGCAAAACCTCAAGTCTTCAGTAGCCATCACGGCTAACATCTGCGACATCAACAGTCTTCAACACCCATCGAACACGAACATACCTTGCTAATTTTACTTTAACTTCTTTTGTCTCTTCCAGACACCTGCATTAGACAGCTTTATTTGTGTAGTTAAATATTCAATTTTCTAGTTCACTTTCCCTCTAGCCTAGGACCAGGTCGCCTACACCTGGCTAACGTAGTTTTCTTTCAGTACTCCGTCTGCTTGGTAGGAGATAGCACGAGTCACTATATTTATTGAGTCCTCAATAAATGTAGCTTTGTTCTCTATCCTAACATTTTCTTTTCTAGAGTAACGTCTACTTGGCTTGCTAGGAATAGGTTGCACTGTGCACTACCTACAGAAACCGGTACTTTTGTAAATCCGAAGAACTAGCTTGACTGACGACCTCCAGTCTGGAACACACCCATTAGATGGCCGCCTGTTGCTTCCTATTACCCCGAGCACCCAGGTGCTGGAGGGAAGGAACAAAGGAGCCATGAATACTACGCTAGGAATACCTTCCACCAAGGAGAGACAGCAAACCTAGGTTGTATCACCTACCAGAGCACCTATGTGCTTGGGGGCGGTATTGGCCTGGGTGTTGCAGCCTGGTCTTGGCTGGAGATCACATCCAGTTGTAGTATTGGTGGCCCACACGGCTCAATGTCTCTGATCAGCTTGTGGAGGTGGAGGATCAGTGGAGACTTACCGAGCTTGTGCCATGAATCAACTACTTGATCTACACTATCATAGGGGTATAGTTTCTCGTCTAAAGTGCACACCGTATCTTGTTCAGTGGCGATCTAACTTCATAACTTACAAAATAAGACACTGCCGAAGTCATAGGGAACAAAAGATTGCTCATCTACCTGCCCAGCAGTGGAGTACCTTAGCCCCTCCTACGCAGGAAAGACATGCGGAATGGGATCGTGCCGCCTCACTGAGATTACAGGCAGTTTCAACTGTCCACGTGGTACATTATATTCATTTTCCACTGGATGCTGGTATAGGAGGCTTCTGGATGGTACAAGTGTTCCTTCTTGAGGAAGGCTGTATGCAGAGAGCTCCAGCACACGAAGAAGTCTTCTCCTCCCTACACTTACTAACACTTTGGTAGTGAATCCCCAGTCCTTTCTGGACTACAGTAGATTAGTTAGGGTCAGTTGTTGTCATAGCTACCTAGCTTATTTTCTAGTCTTGTTTATTTTTGACCTAGGTCCCTTTCACCTGGTTTAACGTAGTCTACTTCCGCTGGATTTAGTACAATTGACAGCTAGGAAATAGTACGGGCCACTGTATCTATTTCTCTGGGGAATAAACACACATTCTTACCTAACCCCGTGTGCTTATTCTAGGGCAATTGTGACTTCAGACCTTGTAGATGTCAAATCCACAAAGAAGAAGCAGAGGCGATCGCACCTTGAAACCCACTTTGCTGAAACTAGTGTAGGACTGCGGGCTATTTAATGACCAATCAATAAACAGGCTTAAATCAACTTGGATGTGTTGTCACTCACAGCACTCTATCTCTTCTTCACCTTGCTTGCGCTATCTCCTGTTTCATCACCAATCCTAGTAACACTCTTGCAGGAATAGTCGCGAGCCGGAACCTCGTTCCCTATCTCACCCTTTGGGAGCTTGGAAAGCCCGCCTTCTTGGGCAACACTAGAGCTGTAGTCACTATGGACTATCGCTCCTATAGTATGTGCCTGGATCCACTAGCAACATCTTGCTCGCCAGGTTACTTGTTAGAGAACGATAGACCCAACCCCCACAAGGAGTCTCGTTTCTACGTGATACTAGGGTCCATCAGTGACGTCCCACTCGCCAAGTAGCCACGAGAACGGTCGCCCATATACTAGATACTGTAACCATCAGTTTGGTACTTGGATCTGCCACAGCTATGTTCCACTGAAGACCAGTAGTCCAGGTTTCTACCCTATCCAGCTGCCAGCATCTTACTCGCTATCAGGACATGCCTATGCCTACCCCTTTTTGGACACTCATCATCTGCCTATCTGTTCTGTTTCTCCCTCATTTTGTGCTTCACCATATGGCTAGCTGTAGCTGGAGTCCTGGACAGTAGAGATTCAGGGGCCAACCAGGTATACACCTGAGAGAATGAGGAGGCTGCTGCTCAGAGAGGGCTGGCTATCAGTTCGTCCAAGCCTGTCGCTGAGTGTCTTTGGCGCGTGCCCTGCGCTGTGTCAACGCTCCCGCTGACTAAGTAGTCAAACGACTGAGCATCACACAAAGTTACACCCCTACGTGTGTGCCAGGTTATTGAAATGGCCAAACCCTACACCACAGGCCCCAAGAACAACCCTGAAAGAGCAGCAATCACTGCTACTTCTCAATTAACTTGGTGGGTGGGGGGGGGGGGGGGGGGGGGGGCTTGGCATCATCCACCAGCAGTCGGACCCACTAAGGGTGCGCATCAGGATGTATAGTAACATAACAAAATTGAAGCGAACAAATTTTGTCTGTTTGCTATAGAGGAGTTCTTTATAAAGAGGTGATTTCAATGTGTTTCTGTTTTTCATTATGCAGACAATTTTGAATCTACATAATTGCTGCTGAAATTGAATTTCATTGGTTCTTTTTTATCTTTCTGAAAGAAAAGTTTTAAATTAGCATTCTTTTGAACACCTGAGTAATAAATACTCTTATGGCAAAAAAAATACTTAGTGCACAGGAAGTGAGACAATTATAACAACTTCTGCAACACTCAAAATTACATTATGGCTGTTGTTTATTTTCTTCTTTGAAGTATGTTAATAATAGAAGGTTTTTTAAAATTTTAAATAAAATTTTGTAAATAAAATTGGGAGCAGTATAGTAAGAAGTGAGTTATAATTAGACTTTTCAATCTTTGTTATAAAGAACTTTTGTTCCAAAGAGGTAAAAATAATTTATTTTGAAGAGTAGAAAATGCCTTGTGTTATATATACAGTTTTTGACTTGACGAAACACAAATTTCGTTACAGAGAGGTTTACTATATAGAGGTTTACCTACCTTCATTTTAATTCAGTTGTGTATTAATGTATTTTAATTTTTAATTTCTAAATTAGTTTTTATTAATTTGATAACTTTTTCTTTACAAATAAGACCCCACCAAGGCTAGATGTACTAGATCTGCTGTTAACTACAATGCACAATAGACCGGATGTTATCATGCTTTCTAGCCAGACGTTACCATGCCATGTTTCAAGTGAATAGCTTCCTGTATGCTGAAAGTTATCTGTGAATGCAATGTGGAATAACAGCAGTTTATGAATTCCTTTTCTTTATTTCACATAGAAAATCACAGAGCTCTGCTTGTTTTGTTAATGCTCTGGCCACTTTCAACATACTCTAGGCTCTTTTAACATGTGTGCTCTATCTAGTGCACATTTTCAAAACTGCATGTCATCTGGGCTTCCATCTTTTCAGCACTGGCACATGATCTTTCTGTGCTCACCATGCCAGCAAACTGAGAGAGCATAATGCTATGCTTCATTCAGTGGAAGAATTTTTGAGCTACAACATGTAGTTATATAGAAAATTCTATTTCCTTTGTAAATATTGTTATGTGCGTTAATAATAAAAATTTGTAGTGATGTGTTACTATTGCAAAATATTCTGTGGCAGCAAGATGCTCCATTTTGATTCATTTCTCTTTACCCTTGTATAATACGCTGAATTATGAAAGAGACATTACTTTCGTATTTTCTGCTCTGATGCAGTAACTAATTACGTTCATCATCATAATGGTTTCGCGGTTTAACATTTCAACAATCATGCCGTTCAACCACTTGAAGTTATCTAAGTTTTTTACTCGTGTTATGGAATGGCTTGTAGCTGTTTGCAGTGCATTCTGTTGCAGCAGGTAGCAAATGGCTTACAGCAAGGAATTTTAAATTAATAAGGTACTTTTTTTGAAAAAGGCTGCCTTGTTACACTTTAATAACTCTTATATCTCTGGAATACTTTAAGCAATTTAGACCTAACTTAGCATATTGGCAATTATTATTGTTTGCACTAAATGCAGTAATTAATAACCTTGTTCACAATTTAAAAAGGGATTGCCAGAAAATTTTTTTTGTAAGCCTACGTCATATCTCAATAAATACTTAACTGACTACCATAAAAGTTTGCTGAAAAATTCCTTCTGCAGGATTATTTTTTAACACACAATTTCGTTAAATTATTTATAGAAATATTCAGAGAGAAAACAGTTTAACTGGTTATTTTGGTAACTTGTTATAGCTGTGTGATGCCACCCAAGTTGGATGCCGCACAGGTTTGGTCGCACTTGCTCTATAACAAGCACGTCAACATTTTCATGGCTTCACCCAGTGTCTACTCAAACCTGATACAAGAATATGACAGATCTCTAAAAGAAGAAAAGGACAGAATCAAAGTTGCTCTATCTGACAAGATAAGGTGAGTTCATATTAAGTGAATGGAAGATAAGGGAGACTGTGGCACTACATGAAAATGTTCATGAAGTTAAGTTTGACTTAGTTTGGTAGAAGTATGAAAACATGTCAACATCCAGCACTGTGGACTTGATGTCTTTATGTGGAACATTATAGGTACTTTTGTTGGACGCCATAGCTCATGTAGTCTGCTACCTGAAACCTGTGGTTGGTTCTGCAACATGATAAATTATAAGCAGATATTCATGACTATCAACATTGGAGACGATGGGAGGGGCAGCAAGTAAATGGCAGAGGTGGAAAATTATTTTGTGGTAATAAATTAATAAGAAACAAGATTGCAATTTGAATTTGGGTCAGTTTCGCACAGCCTGTAACTAACAACAACACACGGCTCCAACCTAAAAGCAAAGAGAGTATTGACAGCAGCCGCAAAAGACTGTGATCTATTGTGAAACCAATGTCAGTTGATATTACATGTAGAACCCCTATTTTACATTTTTTAGGGACAAATAGAAACTGGTGTAAATGAAGGGAAAGACTGTGATCTATTGTGAAACCAATGTCAGTTGATATTACATGTAGAACCCCTATTTTACATTTTTTAGGGACAAATAGAAACTGGTGTAAATGAAGGGAAAGACTGTGATCTATTGTGAAACCAATGTCAGTTGATATTACATGTAGAACCCCTATTTTACATTTTTTAGGGACAAATAGAAACTGGTGTAAATGAAGGGAAAGACTGTGATCTATTGTGAAACCAATGTCAGTTGATATTACATGTAGAACCCCTATTTTACATTTTTTAGGGACAAATAGAAACTGGTGTAAATGAAGGGAAAGACTGTGATCTATTGTGAAACCAATGTCAGTTGATATTACATGTAGAACCCCTATTTTACATTTTTTAGGGACAAATAGAAACTGGTGTAAATGAAGGGAAAGACTGTGATCTATTGTGAAACCAATGTCAGTTGATATTACATGTAGAACCCCTATTTTACATTTTTTAGGGACAAATACAAACTGGTGTAAATGAAGGGAAAGTGTATATAAAGGAAAACAATCAAACTTGAAGACTATTTATTGCACATTAATGGGAGTACAGATACTAGTATAATATTTTAAGCTTCCAAAGCATATAGGTAGCTAATAAATTTTAAGCATTGTGTACTATGTAGGTCAGTTTTTGTAATAACCTAAAGTTCTTTCACCAACTGTAAGGACAGGTTTTCCAATTTGTAAACAGTAAATGTTAACCATTGTTTACTTTGATTCCCTCTGTGAAATTTCAAGTTTTATTTAGAAGAACTATATCACAAAATAATATACACCTATTTATTTCCATTTCAGTTATCCTTTAGTGTATAATACTGCTGAAAATCTGATTAATAATTTTTTCCAATTGAAACACATTCATTTGCACGAATATATATTTTTAAATAAGACTGCAGTGTATGGAAATTTCCAAATTGTGTTAACCACATGGATTGTAATAAGTGTGAAACAAGGGAAACCGTATTTAATTAGACGGATGGATGAAGCTTGTTAAGCCAGCAAAATGTTGTGTATCTGCGTGGAAAATGTGTTTGTCTGACTTTTGTACCATGAGTACCACCTTGTGAGTACTTGTATATTCTGTCTATTTTTTTATAATGTAATCAGAATGTAAATGGCAGGATTTATACATTACAGACATTGGGAAAATTGGTGTAATTAAGGGGAAAATATAACTGAGGGGAATGTAAAATTGAGGTTCTACTGTATTTTAAATATTACACAGTTAATAAGATTCTGAGACAGTGGACAGTTTTTGCTAATCCACTGTCCACACACTGTTTGCTATCATAAACACAGTTAATAACACAGTTTATTTTTAAAGTTGGTTTCAGAATAGCTGAGTCAGAAGTAAGCTAACTACACAATGCAATGCCCACATGTTTACAGCTGCACCAAGAATAGTTTAGACAAAGGGCTGTAACTGATTGATGGGACAGCAGTGTGTGTCACATAAACCGAGTGCTTGATTTGTCAGGTTGATGGTGAGTGAAGGTGCCAGCCTCCCACAGATGGTGTTGCAACGCTGGCAGGAGATATCTGGTCACGCAGTTCTCGACAGTTCTGGTGCAGCAGAGACCAGCATAGTGGACTCCAACCCTCTCGCAGCCAGGTATGCAACTGCACAATTTGTTAGAGATCAGTATTTACAAATACACTATGTGATCAAAAGTATTCAGCCATGTAGTGAATCATGTGATTTACATAGAGGGCAACACATTATTGCCATATATTACATGGTCAGGGATCACAGAAGTCTGCAGACAGTGTGAGTCAGCAGAATGGGATGGTCTGAGGTACTTACAAACTGTTGACGTGGTTATGGTCGGGTGCTATTTGTGTAAGAAGTTTGTGCGCGAGATTTCCACCCTCCTGAATATCCCTAGGTCCATTGTTTCCGATGTTATATTGAAGTGGAAATGTAAAGGGAAGTGTACACCCCATGGTGTGCAGGGTGACCTTCCATGTTGACCGCCAGAGACAGTAGAGTGTTGAAGATGGTTGTACAGCATAATCATCAATCATCCATCGCCACCATTACACAGGAATTCTAACCTGCATCAGGATGTACTCCAAGCACCATAACTGGTTGGCATCAGGTTCTGAGACTTTGTTTCCATGTTGAAGCAGCTGCACATCACACAATTTAAAGCCAAACACTGCTTCACATGGTGTAAGAAGCATCGAAATTGAATAACACAGTGTGATCGAAAAGCCGCGCACATCAAATCCAAAGCATGTGTTTAATAAAGCTGTATATGACTCATATACATACAGGAACAATATATTGCATAACATAACAATGAGACCATGGAAGAAACATGTCTTACAACATATGCTCAATATGGCTGCCCCCTTCAGTTATGCATATGCGAGCACGTTTCACCATATTTGTGGTCACTTTCTGGAGTACAAGTACACTGATTTTGTTAATCTCTGTCTTAATGTATCTCTTTAAGTCCTCTATTGTATGCAGATAGTTTTTATAGACATTGGTTTTGAAGTACCGCCAAAGAAAAAAATCTCGAGGCCACAAATCTGGTGAACGTGTGGGCCATAACCCTGCTGAAATGAGACTATAACCGAAGAATTCGTGCAATAACTGCATGGTTGCATTCGAAGTGTGGCATGTGGCGCCGTCTTGCTGGAACCAACAGTCACATTCATCAACGTCAAGGAGTGCAATAAACTGAGTAACAATGTCTTGGTACACTTCACTGTTCATTGTTGTTAAGAAAAAAAGGGGGGCCCATTATTCAACGACGTGACATAGCACATCACACTCCAATTGTTTGACAATGCAAGGGTTTTTCGTGTAACACATGTGGATTAGCAGATGACCAAATCCTACTGTTTTGACTGTTCACATAGCCACTTAGGTGAAATCAGGCTTTATCAGTGAAGAATACCTTATACCAGCTGTGCAATTCCATGGTCGTCAACAAATAACTGAAACCATGTACAGTAAACTAAGCATTTGTCTTTATCCAGGCCCTTAAGTTCTTGAACACAGCGAATATGATATGCACTGATGCATGCCCCTTATACCATTTATCTACAACGATTACGACTCATCTCACTGCAACCCTAGTGTACTACTTCTACACACATGAGATTCAAACCCCACACCATCTCGTACACGGAAGTAACGGTCTGCCACAATCCTGGAGGGCGGCCGGACTCGTGGATACGGGGGGTTGCGAAAGACAGCAGCATGCCCCCCCCCCCCCCCCCCCACACTCAGAGCCAACAAGCCATCAGCCACCTCGAGCCATGCACGAGCGTTACTGAGGATATGCGAAGGCCGAGAGATGACCAGAGCATGCTACCTCCACTCCGGTCTCACACCTGAGGGACGTCACACTGCCTCCCTTGTGGCCGCCCAGATATGCGCTACCCTGCTATATAAGTCCATGCGTAGCAGACCTCGCCAGTTGTTCATGCAATCTTCTTCAAGCACCTAGGTGCTGGAGCCTACTACTACTGCTAGATCTTCAACAGCCCTTCCAGAGGCTGTCGCCAGCGACTCGACAGTCTTCAGCAGCCACCAGAGGCTGCCATCCTTTACGTCACCGTTAGAGTTCTGCAGCACCACTACCGGACGCACCAGCAATGCCAATCGCCAAAGGCTACCAGAAGCTTTCTGTATCTACTAGACATACCACAATTAACTTCTCTGTCTCCTACAGACACCCCGCTTAGCGATAGGTTTTTATTAAGTAATTTTCGACAGTTTGTATTTCACTTCCCCAACTAGCCTAGGACCAAGTCATCTGCACCTGGCTACCATAGGATCACTACCAACCACCGGTCTTCTTGGCAGGAGAGCACCTGTCACCATGATTAACAAGCTCTTAATAAACATGGCTTTGTTTCTTTTAACTGCGAGTCTCATTCATAGAGTACTTTGTAACCAACTGTTGGGAGGACCTCAAGCCGAGTACTGCCGACCGAAAACGGGAAGTTATTATTACTACGAATTAGCTACAACTGGAAACTCCCCCTCAGGTTGCTCCAAGTTGAATACACACCCATTAGACTGCCATCTATTTTCTTCCTACCAAGTATACAGGTACTGGAGGAGTATAATAGAGGAGCCCTGACCACTAGCAACACTTAACCAGGGAGAGACAGTACATCTGAGTTGTATCCCTACCAGAGCACCTGGGTGCTGGTGGGGGTATTTACTTAGGGACTACGGCCTGGCCTTGGTTGTGATTGCACATCCAGTAATAGTCTTAGCAACCCATATGGCTCCAACGCTTCTGATCAGTCCACAACCATGCGGGATCTTCTGAAGCACCGGAGCGTGCGTTGGCAAACTGTTACCAGGCAACACTAATCTAGGGCTATCCGTGTTCATGGTGCTTGATTCAAGGTCCTCAGTAGCCAAGCCCGCTCTCTGCCATTTATGGTGAGATACGGCGCAAGGAGGGAGGTGCAAAGAGTTGCGCGCCTTGCTGCCAGGCAGCCGGCTGGTCTCGTACCACTCACAGCTAGTCGACGAGCCGAACAAGATTGTGCCGCCTTACTCCAATCACTGGCACAACCTATGTCTACAGTAACGAATACAGCTTCTTTCCCATCAGCACTGCTGTGTACGCATCCGACCTGCTGTTCCGTTTAAGAGGGTTAATTAATCAGACCAAGGAACGGTTGGCGATCTCTAACAATAACTTCTGGAGCAGAGCCTCAGCGGACTGGAATGGTGAGTTCTGTGTCATATCACGTCGTGCCCTCGCTACTGCTCGATCCAAAGATGAACAACTCAATCAGCTGTATCCAGCTATCCCTCACCCGCAAGACAACGACAAGTTACCTACCGCTAGCACTTCCCGCCCGTCGTCAACTAGGACCAGATCCGATACGAGGCGTAAGCCTGATCAATCGAAGGGACTTGTGAACTGTAAAGTCGATAACTTTGTTCCATCACATAAGGCTACGTGCCCGACCGCTATATCTAGCAACAAACAGGAGTAAGTCAACCTGTAATTACAACCGACCGAAGTGAAACCAAAGCCACACGACCGTGATCCAGCCCTAGCCAATCAGACACGCGTCAGCACGAAGGTGTAACTTCTTCATTGCTAGTTGAGCACTTCTGTACGAAATGCCTGCTTGAGCTGACATTCTCCGCAGGCTTTTTGAAGGTGACTGCAACATCATTCTCTTCACATCAGCCTGTTTAGCCTGTGTCAAAATCACCTGTCTTCCTAATATATCTTCTTGTCTGCAACTGATCCGCTTTCTCGAAAACGGTTTATTAATCTCATTATCGTTGCTTTGTTAGGTACTGCTGTATCTGGATACCGCAGAGGAAACTCTTCTGCAACAGGTGTGTGTGAATGAGTGGCGAAATTATGTTCAACAATGAACAATTGCTGCTCTTGGGAAAACACCATGTCTGCCAGGCAACTAACAAAGCTACACTGCGTACATCGTTTGACCTATGTGTGATCCGATACCTTGTCTACTCGTTTATACGCTTACAGTACTATCTAGCGGGGGATGCTACAACTAACACAACTTATGATACCACATATTACACCCTGCACTTTCATGTGCGCGCCTTTTCGATCACTCTGAAGAACAGTGCAAAACCAATGTGTAGAGTGACAAATCACAGAATACAACGTGGCGATCTGATGGTAGGGTGTGGGGTGTGGTGAATGCCAGGTGAACAACATCTACCAGCCTGTATAGTGCTGACTGTGAAATTGGGGAGTTGTGGGGTTTCTAGTGAGGTCATATTTTTCCTGGACGGAGCTTGGCCCTCTTGTTGTTTCACATGAAATTGTCACGGCACCAGATTATATTGGTATTTTAACCTGTTTCATGTTGCCTATCATCAAAGACTAGTTTGGGAATGACCATTGTGTCTTTCAGCATGATTGAGCACATGTACATACTGCAAGGTGTGTGAGGGAGTGGTTTGATGATGACAATGTCCCAATAATCGACTGACCTGTGCAGAGTCCTGATCTGAATCCCATAGAACATCTCTGGGATATTTGGGAATGCCGACTTCGTGCTAGACTATGCCGACCCATACCGGCACTCTGCGAGGAATGGTCTCTCATTCTCCGTGAAACCTGCTGCCACTTGATTGAAAGTATGCCTGCGAGAGTGCAGGATGTTAATGCTATGGGTGGGCCAACACCGTATTGATTGCCAGTGTTCCCGATGGAGCATGGCCCAAACTTGTACTTCTTTTTCAGGTGAGTGTCCAGATACTTTTGGTCATGTAGTGTATGTTATGATCCTATCATTTACTTATTTCTGTCCAGTAGATGATTTTATTATGAGACCATACTTAAGATAAGAAACATGGCTAAGCAGAACATTGGTTCTCAACTGACCATCATTTTGATGCATACAGTAAAACTTTGTTAATAAATTCTCTTTAATACAAAGTTCTCATTAACACTAAGATGTCTTCTTTCCCCATGGTGTGAGACAGTAAGTTAATGTTGATTTGTATGCTTAATAAAGAATGTTTGTTGATTTGCATTAGAATGTAATTTCATGTTGACTGATAAAATTGTGCCTTGCTTGTGATAAGAATGTGTTGTTTCATAATACACTGAATCACAAAGTAAACATTGTGAAGCGTGTCATATAGAATATTCAATGTTACTTTTTGTGAGCGCAAGGTCAGGTGCGCTCGGGTACTCAATTACTGTGATTGAGTCAGCATTCTACTAGCGACTAGCATTGGTTGAGTAGGCTGGCAGCTTGGTACGAAGTCTGCCGTGAGCAGTACCGCAATATTTCTTACTACCACCTTAGTCCGTTGAGGCAGGGCTGACTTACCAGGGTACTCACTCACCAATCTCCTGGGTTCCAGTGTAGAGGTAGGCCGGCAGTTGCCTGAGTGGTGATAGTTGATGAGGTGCCATATGGAGAGGTGAGGTATCTCTGGCTAGAGGTGGCGACGGGACTGCTTCTGAAGAAAGAGTTGGCTATGCCCAACCTTGTGTCACTCCCATTGACCAAGGCACGTACTGCAGGATGTGGCTCTGTGCTACGTCTGGTGTGTGAGGGGAAATACACTGGGGTGCTGACTGGAGAGAACTGCCTCTCCAGGTGATGGGTAGACTGAGCACGTTCCCGTGGGGTGTCTCCATCAAGTGTGAATGGGTTATTGGTGCCCACTCGCTTGGCAGTAAAGATCTCCTCTGCCTTCTCATACCTTCGAGTACCATGCCTTAGCCCAAATGGCATAGAGGCAGTATCAACACTTAACTTACTTTCCGTTGATGCAAGCAATTGACGGTACCCCTAAGTGTAAAGCCCAACAGCAGTTGATGGCGCGAACCTTGTGCTCTTATGGTTCTAATCCTTCGCACACAAACTTAGAGCATTAGGTCTTCCTATGAGTTCCAACAACAGTCGGGCACTCCAGTCCCAGGCAAATACCCCTGCCAGCACCATCGGTGCTCCGGTCAGCGATACAATCTCAGGTGGCTGTCGTGCTCCTGATGGAGGTGTTCCTAGTTGTTGGGGCTCTACCTTCCTGTACACCTCGGTGCACAGAATGGGTGGCTGTCGAAAGTGGTGTGTGTGTGTGTTTTGACGTACAGATACCTGATGGGGATCTGTAGTCCTACACTATGGTTCATAATGTTATTACACCCGGTCGCTTACTTGCTCCATCTAGAAGTAGAGTTCCTAGTTTCGGACAGAATTTACCTCTAAGAAACTTACTCTAAGGATAGGATTAGAAATGGTATTTATTATAATTAATAAATACTGGTAACTCGTACCTACTACCAAGCAGAGTGAGAACTGAAGTAAGCTACACGTAACAGGTGGAGGTGACCTTCTTCTGGACTAACCAAGTATAGAATGAACTCAACGGCTATCAAAACAACTCTGATGCAGTTACTCTAACCTGAGGGTGTAGAGAAGAGACCTAACAATGGGGGCCACTACCAGAAGGGCAGTGGTTGTAGTTGCCACTTACCAGCAAGTAGCGGCGACTCTTGATCCAGGAGGGTGAACAGCGAAGTGTGGAGTGTAGTTGAGCAGGCTTCTGGTGGCGAAGACTTCTGGAAGCTAATTGAGCTTGAAGTAGTCGGGAGCTTCTCGACGATTAAATGGTAGAAGTATCTGGTCGTTGGTGGCAGCAGCCACTAGAGAACTGGAAGCTCTTGGAGAGGACCGTGAGGGCTTAGCCTTCCTTATATACCAAATTTTTAGGCTTGTTGACTGTCAGAGGGGTGCGGGGATGGCTAGCCTCTCTTCATAGGGGTAGTTTTATGCTGGTCTGGTTGCCGCACAACCCTTTTATTATCTCCTCCATTGGAGGCTGATGACATATCCATCACCTTGTCACGAGACTGGAGACTGTGGTGACCATGTAGACTGGGTATTGCGATCCTGCAGTGACACATGTAACTTGCTTCTCTGGGGGTGGAGTGTCGATGGCTCGTCAAACAATTCAATCCCATGGTGGGGAGTGACCAACCGCATGACTGATTTGGGTGAACAGTACAATTTTTATGCAACTCCATGTCTGTAGCCACTATTTATTGTACTCTGTAGCCACATGATTATTGTGCTGCTGCTGGTATGACTTGTCCAAATGAGGGTTATTATTCGATGATGGGGCAAAGTCGTAATGTAGTGTGTGCATGTCCAATGCACAGTAATGAACCATGCGTCATCTACCAGAAGAGTAGCGTCAATGTTGCCGTCACCATCCGGGGGCAAGGTGGAAGTCCTGTTACCAAGAGGTTCTTCTGGGTTCAACACCAGGGTGTAGTAAGGAAGGCGGAAAGACATCTTTGGGAGCCTCTGTAGGGTCTAGTCTCCCAGAAGCTGCAAGATCTGCAGTGGCTGTGGATGGTGGGTCAGCAGCAGCTGAATAAATGTTGAGGCTTCTGGTTGGAGATTTCTTCTACTGGTAGAGATTACGGCTCTTGCGAGTGGTCGAATTTGCGGACGTACCAGCCAAGAGTGCACCCCGATGGCTACCTCCAGCCCTGTACGAAGGCGGTGGAGGAGCTGTGACTGAATATTTCTGGTGAAACCAGACCTTTTATACTTTCTCAGCATAGGAGCTCGAAGGCCAAGAGTGCAGGGAGTAATAGCATCGACTGCAGGGGTTGAAAATTTAAAACTGCTGATGCGGCACTATCATCCCTTCTCTTAGGGTGTCTTCTGGAGTAGACTAGGTGATGCCCTCTCTCGCAATGCTCTGGAACTAGCTTGGTCTGGTTGGAGGGAGCAGTTGCTCATCAGACAGTACAATCTAGCGGGGGTGGGTTTGACGTGACTCTGCTTCTTGGAGTTTAGGGTAAACAGTACAAGCTAGGATCACATGTCTTTAGTCTCTTCTGACATAGCGCAAGTTGGTATCCTGTAAGCATGTGTCCTGCCTCATCAGTACTGTTGTTGTGGTTAATGAGTTACTAATAGGGTTGAGCATTGCACTCCAGATGGGGCAAAGTCAATTTGTAGAGTGTGCATCAAAGATGCAGAATGTGCTATGTGTCAATTTAGAAATGAATTTTTCCTCTAGAACATTTAACATTTGGGAATCTTATATTTGAGATGATCGTCTACATATTTGGGTAAATACTGAATTTGTTGTTGTAATCTTCATCACATCCTGCAATGTCAGGGTTGCCATTGTTACACTTTTGATTTTGCATAATGTTGTTGTCATTAACTGAACAATAAACATTCAATTTTGAAAGTTAACTGTACAACTTAAACATTAATTCAATTAAAAAATTTAATTATAATTGTAACATTTTTGAACAAATGTGTATTCTTTTAAAAGCACACATTAAGCAATTTAAGTGTTTGATTACATAATTTTTGCTTGCATTCCCAATGTATTCTCAAGAACAAAAGTGTGTCAGGAACATAAAATGGCGAGAATAACAAAACAGAAGTTCACTACATCCAAACAATAAGATATGACGGGATTAAACCACTAGGCTACTGATAACATTATAAAAAGTAGACAGACTATAGATAGACACAAAAACAAAATTTGAATTAACATATTTTTCACGTGGATGTTGGGTCTCACGACAGGAAAATGTGTTATTCCGAATTTTGTGTGTGTGTGTCCAACAACAAATACCACCCTGTGAGTATTTGTGCATTTTGTTTAGTTTTTATAATGAAATCAGAAGTCCAGTTAACTTATTGAAACAAAGGTTATTTATATTTTCAGTTTTAGTGAAACTTCTTTGCCACACAAGGTAAGTCAATCAGCACTGCCCCTCCCACTAGCTGTTGCCGGTAGCCTATCACGTCTATGTGCTGTGCTGTTGCCTAATTTGCAGGGTTACAATGGCCGCAGCGATTCGAGCAAAATGTTTCTCAGATAGGCTCAAAAAATCATTAAAGATTTCATTAAAATTCAGTTACTTTTTGCAAGAAGCTGATTTTACTGAATATAACTCACAACTATTTTTTTTCAAAATTGAGGGTATTATTTGTCCTTCTGACAGGAAACTGTATTCAAATATACATATAGATGTGCTAGTCTTGCTTTCAAAGCATGCAATAACACAGTCTGAATCTTGCTTAGTCAACACAAGATAATGTGTAGCGCAGCTGCTCATTCCACACAGTGTTGGTGTCTGCTCTTTTCTGTAACCACAATACCCCAATGGGATTTGAACGTTCCTCATTGTTTTTCAGTTTTGTGGGTGTTAAGTTTTATTAGATATTACGGCGCTAAGTCAACCTTTTGCTAACGTCAGTCGTTGCAAAAAGGAAGTGGTTTACAAACAAGGTCAATCTGTAACCTTTAGTGTGCAATTAGTTTTGCTAAATTATCAAACAAACAATTTCGCTAAAGTATAACTGTTAAAAAAATTAACTGTTTAACAGTGAGACCATGTGATGTCAAAGAATAGCAATTACGTTACATCTGCGCAGACAGCGAAGAGGAGCTTCTGATGCAATTACAAGCTACAGCAAAAACTATTAACTATTTTTTTCTTTGCTTCACGAAATTCTAAGTAAATGAAAACTATTACATCTACAATTAATAGTCTTATGTTGATAATCAGTATCTTTAATTGACACAATATATTTACTACAAATGTTAAAATTTAGCTGTTCATCTGCTTAAGCAGTTTCCTAATGGATATGAACAACCAAATATATCACTTACACTGTTTATCAATTCCTCATGCTGCTATATTCAAACATGTTTTGTATGTAGAATTGTAATTTATATTTCTGTAATTATGATGTGATGGATGCATGATAGATTTGGCAACAGGGCTTGGTAATGCTCGCTGATAGGCTGATACTCAGCAGCCAGGAAGTTCTGTGCCTGGTACAGAGTGGTTCAAAGATGCATCGTCTCCAACACTTGTTCTGTTTTTATTTTCTGAATATCTGAAAACCCCATGCACAGTGTTGTTACATAAGGGTACTTCTGAGTGTCTGACGTACATGCAGGCTACAGTCACTATTTAAGCTTTCTGTCTTCACCAGGTGATGCGACTCACTACGAGAGTGCTTTCTACCAGACCGCTGGAGCGACTGTCGCAGATAACAGCAGATCAGAACATATGAAGTGATTGTGAGAGGTGATGTCTGCCATCCAACTGAATAGAAGACTGTTGGGACGTGTGTTCCTGCTAGAACTGTATTCACAGAGATGGAACCTTTTGCTTTTAATGTTATACAAATGTCAGAACAGCTATCTGAGTTATCATACTAAATGGTATACAAATGTCAGAACAGCTATCTGAGTTATCATACTAAATGAAGTGTAAGAGTCAGTTTTACAAGTGAGATGCAAAGAAGTAGGCTAAGTAATATTTATTTGTTTATTGTTATCTTTCTTACAAATTACATAGTTATATTTAAGTTTAGATGAAAGTGATTATTGCTAGGTATACCGGTATCAGTAAAACTCAACATTTAAATTTTTAAATGTATTTTTTAAACTTGTTTTTGTATTTTAGTTAGTTATAAGTTCCTTTTTTGAATTGTTATTGAAATGTAATTATTAAGTGATGCTAATTTTTTTGTTGTGAAAGTATTTGTAAATTTCATAGTTGTAATGAATACGGTTGTTTGTAAGATGACACGCACATTTATAAACCAACAAGGGGCCTAATATTTCACATATAAATAACTGAGATAGAATATAGAAATGAAATATAAATGTAGCTACATTGTTTGACAGGAATACTCTGTGCAGACATTGCCCATGCCCTTCATGCCTAGCCCAGGTAAACCATGCCCTTCATGCCAAGCCCAGGTAAACCATGCCCTTCATACCTAGCCCAGGTAAACCATGCCCTTCATGCCAAGCCCAGGTAAACCATGCCCTTCATGCCTAGCCCAGGTAAACCATGCCCTTCATGCCTAGCCCAGGTAAACCATGCCCTTCATGCCAAGCCCAGGTAAACCATGCCCTTCATGCCAAGCCCAGGTAAACCATGCCCTTCATGCCTAGCCCAGGTAAACCATGCCCTTCATGCCTAGCCCAGGTAAACCATGCCCTTCATGCCAAGCCCAGGTAAGCCATGCCCTTCATGCCTAGCCCAGGTAAACCATGCCCTTCATGCCAAGCCCAGGTAAACCATGCCCTTCATGCCTAGCCCAGGTAAACCATGCCCTTCATGCCTAGCCCAGGTAAACCATGCCCTTCATGCCAAGCCCAGGTAAACCATGCCCTTCATGCCTAGCCCAGGTAAACCATGCCCTTCATGCCAAGCCCAGGTAAACCATGCCCTTCATGCCTAGCCCAGGTAAACCATGCCCTTCATGCCTAGCCCAGGTAAACCATGCCCTTCATGCCTAGCCCAGGTAAACCATGCCCTTCATGCCAAGCCCAGGTAAACCATGCCCTTCATGCCTAGCCCAGGTAAACCATGCCCTTCATGCCTAGCCCAGGTAAACCATGCCCTTCATGCCTAGCCCAGGTAAACCATTCCCTTCATGCCAAGCCCAGGTAAACCATGCCCTTCATGCCTAGCCCAGGTGTTGAACATGATGCCAGAGTGACATTGCAGTGATCTTGGGCATGTTCTTTTTTTCTGTATTTTAAATTGTTTTCCATGACTGATTAGTTTAAGTTGATGTGTAAGACTTTTGCTGGTAATATTCTCAGGAATATATGAACACAGGAGTAATTTTTAAGAGGATCATGAAAAGATACTATAACTATGATCGTTGCGTAGCTGTCTAAAGGTATCAAAATTTTTCACTTGTTTCATTTGTGTTCCTAAATGCTGACAGTTTTCAATTATTTCACATGCAGATGAAGTACCATAAACATTTTAACAACCTATTGGGTCACAAATTAATTCTGTATTCTAGTTTAAGTATAGGCAAGTAGTACATTTCTTACAACCAAACTAAAATAAATCATTACTTATTTGTTTTTGAAGATACAAAGACACATACATTTTTACACTTTGTTTCTATTTGCACGATTGTAATAGCATTTGACGTAGACAAGTGCCAGGTATTCACTGTGGGTAAGAGAGAAAATATGGATAATGACGTGTACCACGTGGTGTTCCCTCGAGACAGTTCGTCCCACAAACACCAGCAGTTCACCCACCGCCCACAAAGTACATTGCAGCACATCAAAAGTGTTGTGTGTGCACGTAGAGTGGTGCAGTGGTTAGTCAGTTATATTTATATTTTTATTTATTTCATTCTTTTACTTGCCCCTTTTTTAATATTTAGTTATAGTGCTTTATTTTCATTGTTTATGGTATCATGTGCACATGCGTGAAGAAGTGTTTATTTACATTTATAATTTTCATGGCCTTTTAAATATAATATTTTTTCTTGCAGTGTGTGTGTGTATTTGCGAAGAGTTGTGTCTACCACTCATGTTTTTCCATATTGTTTATTTTGTTTAGTGTGAAGTGTATGCATTGTTTTTGCGCACCATCAAAAATCATTTTCCATTAAATTACCATTCAGTGCAGCAGTACATTTTTATTGTGTGTGCAATGAATCTGTTTTATTAATATGTTGTCCAGTATTCACCAGTAGTTTATCCAGTTTTTTCTAGTACTATTCATGTAAGACACAGGTCACAGGCCACACATCTAAAGTGAACCTCTGTTATGCATGGCATAATGTATTGACCACGTGGACAATTTATATTTTTAATGTACTAGTGTTTTTATGTACTCTTTCATACAAAAAATTTAATTTCCCAACTCCCGGTAAACACACATGTAATAGACATTGAAAACTCTGAACGAGGAGCAACGTATGCTCACCCCAAAAGTGCCTGTGAGTTGAGATAAGAGTATCACGTTAAACAAGTAAGTTTTAAGTGTAAACATTTTTATGTATTTTTCTAAGGGTGTGTTTTAAAAAAGAATTATAGGGTGGTTGTGTCATTCCCGCACCAGGGCCATGTTCATCCATTTTATTCATTTTTAAACCAAATGTTTATATTTAAGTTTTTTCATGCTTGTTGAGTGGGAAAGCTCGGCCAGGTAGCCAGCTCCATGCCATCCATTTTCAGTAGCGTTCTTGTACTCACATGAGGCGGTCATCTGCGCATAGTGCCTCAGGGAACAATTATGTTCAGTCCAATAGTGTAAATGTAGTTTAACCAGAACATGTAATGCTTTAGTTTTGCCGGAGAGAGCACCGTCTCACACCCAGTCCACATTTTATGTGAGTGGGACTTAAATATCACATTAAAATAATGTAGGCGTTTCATGCCTTTTTTGCTGTTTAAGTCCTCTCTTGCTATAATGGAGAACTCTGTACATCATTGCATCTTAGGAAGGTTCAGGAAATAAATCACGTGGTTATTTTCTTGGTAGTTTCACGACCATTTAACCTGCTTTCATAACTTTTCATAAATGTTGATCAAGGCGTAGGAATGGCCTGTAACAATTCCTAACATAAGTGAGCTTAGCATTGGGGAAGGCTAGACAACCCTACTAGCCTAGGCACTATGGATTTATAGCTTCAATCTCACCATCAGCACCACGACGTTGGATATCGAAGGAAGTCAACTGTCATGATTTGTTCAAAAGACTAGTGCTTTTAGTGATTTTTTTTAAATAAATGCACTTGCATTTGTTAGAAAGAAGTCAGCAAGTAAAAATCATGGCCATTGTTAGCAGGCTGATGGGACATGTTCGCCCAATAGTTTGCCCCCCCCCCCCCCCCCTTTTTTTTTTTTTTTTTTGAAGCAATGTGTTATCAGTGAAGAACATGTTGTCTGCCCTACCCACTAAATTTTATTGCTAACCAAGCTCATAGTAAAATTATTATATTCACAAATATAAAATGATGAGTATTTTGTTGTGTTGCCAAACACCCCCCCCCCCCCCCGAGTGGGAGTATGTATGTATGTATGTATGTATACCGTAAATGTATTTCCAAACCCTGACACTGTCGATAGGTTTATTAAATTAAAACACATAAATTATGTTTAAATGTTTTATTTATTATCTTGATAATTTTGTGGACCCTTTCCAGCGAACCAAGGAACTATGTTTTCCCCTCTTAATAACATTATTGACTAAATATTCATTTGGAGAATTAACTATCTTTAATTCGAATTCATAAAACTTACCTTTTATGGGTTTTCCATCATAGCTTTCGAGGTAATATACTCGAGGAAATTGCTGTGTGACTGAAATAACTTTAAATATTTCATATAGCCAATTAGCGGTATATTTTCTCTCAAAAACACCTTTAAACTTGAAAATACATACATATTCCCCAACTTTGAAGTTTTGTATTCTCTTGTCGAATATCTTAAGAATATTATATACAGTTCTCATCGGTCTGTTAACCATAACCTTATCGGGCGCCATCTCGATAGTTGGGTGGTATCTTGAATTATAAAATTTCAGTCTTTCAGGCAAAACGTCCACCCAATTGTAAGTTCCATTTGAAGTGTATTGTTTGTGTATTAGATGTTTCAATCCTTTGTTGAAGCTCTCGACTACAGCTGCTTTAATTTCAGAATATGTTACATAGTGATTAATCCCATACTCTCATTATTTTACGGAAAGAAGCATTAAAAAACTCAGTTCCTTTATCGCTGTGGACCATTTTGGAGCTCTTTCTTCTAAAATGGTTTTCATTGCAGCTGCAACTTGTTTTCCAGTGTTGTTCTTCACATATATTCCCACACATATTTTGAATAGATGTCTATAAGGGTCAAAATATACTTGTATCTATTATTGTATTCCGAAAGAAATGTCATGTCACACAAATTGGCTTCAAAAATATCATATAAACCATGAGTAATAACTCTTCTGCTTGGAAACCTTATTCATGCAGGAGCATGGAGTTCTTGGGCAATCTTACTAAACTTCATTACGAATATACCCTTCTTCAGTCAGTTCTTCAATAATGTATACAATTTCATTTGTATGTGAATTATTCCCAGACTGCTTCTTTATATATTTCTACTTCCAACAATATCACCAAATAAATGTAGTTTCGGATGATCTTCATCTCCTAAACGATTACTCACATTTGTGCCTTTTACAAGATCCTGATATTTCTCCAGATAGGCGTCGTAATATCCATTTGGAAAGATTTTAAATAATTATTTAAACAATCCTCCACTCATATCAGTTACATTGCACTGATAATTCAGTGCATTACATACAAATGACAACAACCTTTTATGAAAAATGCTATACATTTCAATATCAGGATCAGAAAACATTAAGTGGTAAACTTATTAATTTTAGGAACAAATGAATTACCATGAAAATTACATTTAAAGAAAAATATATGAACAGTTGCATTCCATGCGCAATATGATCAAAATTGGCATTGTGTATAATAGTCAATATGGACATAAAGTAGGCAGTTCGGTTAAAAACTATGTTGCTAAGAAATACACTTAGAAGAAAGTAACTATAAAAATACTTCAATGGAACCATAAAACTGTCACTTTAATTAAGAACCCCGTGAGGTCAACACGGGGCAACACATTGTTTTTAAGGGAATTAGGATATACGGTTAATAGAAATGGAAGACATACTTAATGTTGAACAACCCATAAGTTTATGAAGACTATCACCAATACGGAAATACATTTGTATGTATCATTCCGGATAGGTCCATACACATTTTCATAGGAAATAAGGATTTCTATACAAAATCATGACATTTATACGTTACTGTCGAAATCATATTTGAGGTTTAGAGGAACAATTAAACATACAGCCAATGCAACCATTCCAGTAACTACAGGAATAGTGAGAAGCAGAATACTTCATTTAATCAGCAGACTTGCATAGCTGCTCAATGGTGTTGAAATAGACTAAACGCAAGATGTTGGAATTACTTCCACAATAAAGAAACTATCTCTCGCAGACTGTAAACAATCTTTATACACTGATTATGGCTGGGTGGAGTAATGCTAACAATTACTCACTGAAAACAAACCCAGGCGGAAAATACAAAGTTGTAATACAGATAAGTATGTTTCTTAGATTCACTGAAGCCTATAGATGTGTTATAGTAAATGCTAAACAGGAATTAGTTATTTTATTTGGCAATGAGGTCCTGGTGTTTGGAGATGTTTCTGTCACTACCAGTATCAGAAAAAGTTGTATGGAATGTGAAATCAGGTTTTTCGCATGATAAACCAAGTTATATAGTTATTTATTTTCAAACAAATCAAAACAATTTAGGAGCAGACAGATCGCTGTTTGATCATTGCAATATGAAAAACATTAAACTATACCTAAACAGTCAAGCATACATATATGGATTTCAATAAAAACTTTTGGAATGGGGAATTCCTTGTTTGCTACAATACATACGTTAAATTCCAGGAAACATATTACAACATAGTGCACCGATCCTAGAACCCGAATCGTTCAAGACCAGAGGACAGTTATTCGTATTTGACGTCAGCAAATAAAACGACACCGTTAGCAATAGTGTTATCAATTCACAAATATAAATAATTGTATTCACACCCATTCCACCAAATATTTAAGCTTATGCATCCTTGATAGGTTAGTAAGTTATAATGTAAGAGATAAATTGGTGAAGGTATTGACTTGAGCGAGTAGAGGATAAACCACAATTGCAATGAGATGTTCTGCAATGGGCAAGGTTTACAGACTCCATGTAAGTTTATCATTAAAGAATTGGCTATTACTGATATGGAAGACCACACAACTGTCTTCAGCTTCAAGCCACCATTCAAATGGAGATACCTAAATCCAAAGTACAAGAAAACAAATAGATGGGTTACCAAAAATCACCACCATCTAGCATGGGAGAGTTGATGTATGGACTATGGGAATATAGAAGATATCTGCAAGAACTACTTTAAAACATTGTGAGATATATGTGTGTGGAGTTGCTCAAAAAAAGGATTTTAGAGAGAGTGTGGAATGGAAAAATAACAGATATTCAAATATACTACAAATGTCCTTAATTCAAACAGTTATGTAAAATGTATGGATATAAATCACAAATTTTTCTCTGTTGGATAAAACTGTAAATTAATGTTGAAATGATCTTTTATGACAGATTGGGGTGAAGTGGAAGATGATTAGTCCACCAGTCTCTCCAGTAGATACTATATGACTAATATGGCACTACCTGTAGTGAGGGAAGATTGTGGACTAAAGAGTGTAATTTAGTATATAAAAGTAATTGGTTTGTGCAAACTTATACTTTGTAAATATAAAACAAGATGACAATGATGTCACATGCTCATGTATACAGATATCCAACTGTAAATTTAATATTAGGAAGTTATTTTCACATTGGAGTAAACTGTTTAGAGCATGTCTAGGAAAGTAATAGTCTTGGTATCTTTGTGACATTTGTACTGTAAACATGTCTTTCTTCTACCCAGCTGGTATTTAACGTCTTGGTCACCCCGGGAAACTCAAGTGAGTGTAGACTACTCTTGTTGGTCTAGCGGAATATTGCATAATTTTGGAGATACTTGCAATGGATTGTTTCATTTCAAAAATATCCCATATCCATTACAGGGTGAAAAAAGTACTGATTTAATATCTTGTCCATACGCGAAAAAATGTCCTGTCTACCATGTGTGTCCGAGCATAAGTTTACCAGCGAGCATCAAAGAAGTATATTCGCAATTTCATGAAACTTTTCCTCAATTACCAAACTGTATAATATTACAAGCACTAGAATACACAAAAACTGTTAACAATCAAACAGACAAAAGGACTAAAAGTGTGTGTCAAATTATGTAAAAAGTTTTTTTTCATGGTTTTTTGTATGCATGTAATTGAGTCATGTACTCTGCAACCAAAAGGTAACAAAATAAAGGGTTTGCAACTATTTTAGTGTTTTACTGACTTCACGAATGCATGAATTGTAATACAAATGATTGTTATAGTATGTTTTCACATATAAATAATTCTGAAAACGAAATGATTTTCAATATATCATGTTACATAAACTTTGGTTACGTACATTTAACAATCAAATCTAAATGTGTTTGCACATAAGTGTTAAAGGTTTGTGTGCAGGATATTGATTAAATAAAACTTAAGTAATTTGAAAGCAATGTAATACATAAAACTCTGCAATCATACATTCTGGGATTCAGACTAGTGTTAAAAAAGGAATAATATAATCGAATTTGTTCCTATTGCTCACGTTTTCAATTCCTACAATTACCTATTGGTCCGATTGCCGACTACAAAAGGAATGCAACCTTCCAGTTCTTTTGTCAGTTGTCATCCGAATTTCTAGCTGTGTAGATGTCTATGCTCCTCGATTGATCAGACATTCGCACTCAACTTCTTTTGTTTTAAAGCAAATTTTATCGCTGAGTAAGGGGAGGGAAGCATTGTAATGAGTGACTCAAAATAACTTGTTTATTCAGGATTGGAAAGAAATTCGCTTTCCAACTTGTTTTCATTAGTGAAGAGTTTATTACTGTAACTGTGATATGAGTAATTGGTCACTGCATTCGCTGTCAGGCTAAGTGATGCACAAATATGTAATGACACGAATATAAGTGATGTGGATTTTGAACGATTTTTATACAAGGTGCATGGTTCCTCTTCTGGATTCAACTTTGCCATCACCCTGGCCAATAATGACTGGCATCACCATAGTGCACAAACATTTAAAGTCCTTCACAGCAGAGGAGGGCGCTACAGAAACTTTACTTTCAAAGTAAATCTCTTCCTGTCCTGCATTTGTCCGATGTTGGCAAAATTTTGCAATGAGGCAATTAAGCCATACCTAACTTCTAGACTTGAGGAGTTTAGTGCCCACAGCATCAGATGGGCTTTGCAACTAATATTTAATGGACATCTATATTCCGCAAAATAGGGCATTTACCACTGGTACCGCGCACACTTAGTTGTCCAAGTCCATTGTCAATCACCTTGCATGCATTTATGTGCAGTGTCCTGAGGGATTATGTTTCCACTACACCGTTATATCAGTTTTATTTCCTGTCGCAAAGAATGCCAATAGATTAACTTTATATCCAAATCCGTACAAGTTTTTAAATATGGAAGGATTCTCGGATCCTGTAGTAATACAGAATATCGGAAAGTTCGAGAACAATTATATTTCCATCAATGTCTACTGTGCAGTAGACAGAGATAGTAATATAATTGTCGAGAATTTCAATAAACAAGAGGTTATTGTACCAATGTGTATTTCTCCTGTACACCATGTTCGCCATGTAAATTTATTGGCCATTTGCACAAGTGGTCATACCGCACATTTGAATTTTTGGTATTATAAATTTGTCACAGCTGGTTGGTAGTCAGCTGAGTATTAATCATAACAAAAAAACATGTTTAAGATCATTGTCTCAAATATTTCAGAACTGAGGCGAAGCTCGAAACTCATACTATTCTCTATCAGCAACAGAAGTCTGTATGCAGTACTTTCCCCACTGGGAATGATAAGTACTTGGAGTTTAAGGATTATAGCAAACAGCAGCGATTGAGTTTCGTCTCCTATTGTGACACGGATACATGTTTGATATCTTTGACCACTTATCTGCCCAGTAATGAGATGAGTAATACAACTCCCATAAACCAACGTGTTCCATATGCTGGTAGCATTTTGTTGGTCTGTTCATACAATCCAGCATTATTTAACTACTTTGAGTTTGTGGGGGAGGACTGTATGTATCAACTAGCAGATAAATTGGTTGAATTGACAAAGTCGGTTGCAGTAATATACAGTGTGACTATTCCAATGAAGCCAAAATCCCCAGCTAATGAAACTAGGTTGGCAGCTCAGAAAAGTTGTAATATTCGTAAGCAAGAGCTCGGTACAGATTCTGTGGTCGACCACGACTATCTAACCAGGGAAATCAGAGACTGTGCACACAAGAAATGCAACTTGGATTTCAGACTGCCTAAAAATCAACTTGTCGCTGTATTTTATAAACTGCGAAATTATGATACTCGCTTTCTCTTAAAGCCTTTGGTTAAGATATATGTAATACTGTTGTAACTGTACGACATAATAATACAGAATCGAATCGGTAGAACATAATTTACTTAACTGACTCTAGTAACATAGTAGAAATACATTTCATAATGGACAAAAGACACACACACACACAAAAAAATTCAGTCAGAGGTACCAATGTAACATAAAACAATGTAGGCCTATATAATATAAAGTCTGTTCTCTATCACAACACTCCCACTAGAACATTCTTTATGGTTGTATTATTTCACTGATTTGAGTCCCATTACTTGGGCATAAAAGCAGTGCTTGGTAATTGGTAGGCTCTTAGTCAGCACATCAGCAATCATATTAACTGAACCTTGATGAAGCACCTTGATCACTCTGTCTTCTATAAGCTGATGTATGAAGTGATGCTTTGTGTCGATGTGCTTGGTTCTTGCCTGATACCCAGCTGTGGTTGCCAGATCTATTGCACTTTTACTGTCACATAAAATAATCACTGTTGTATGCAAACAATTCTTGTCTAACTCGCTTGCCAGTCCTCTGAGCCATAGTACCTCTTGACATCCAGTGGAAAGTGCCATGTACTTAGCTTCGGCAGTCGATAATGCAACAGTTCTCTGTTTTTGCTATTCCTGGTAATGGCACCTCCTTGCATAGTAAAAACATAGCCAGGTTTAGAACGTCGGTCATCAACATCATTGGCCCAGTCTGCATTATAATGTCCTATGATGTCACTGGATTCACTTCTGCTTAACTCAAGCTTTATGTTTTCCATACCCTTCAAGTAACGCATGATCCTTTTTACAACCACCCAATGAGACTTGCATGAACTTTTGCATAATCTGCTATCTGCATTTAGTGTGAATCCAATGTCTGGCCTGGTTCCTTGATAGACATACATTAAGCTTCCAATGGCCTCTTGATAAGATACTCTGTTAAACTGGTCAGTTTCTTGTGGTTGCAAAGCCATACCCTTGAACAGCCTTTGGTTGATATCATTGGACTAGCAGCGGGGTTACACTCTTCCATGTTGAACTTGGCCATCACCACTTTGATGAAACCCTCTTGATCAATCCAGATCTTGCCTGCTGTACGTCCCTTGTAACGCTCATTCCAAGGGTACAACTGACCTCTCCCAAATCCTTCATCTTGAAGCAGTTCATCAATCCTGCTTTTTCATTTGACTGTAATTGCAAGCTATAAGCAGGTCATCGACATAAACAGCTACAATAATGACACTTTCACTTTCTATTTTGAAATATATACATTGATTTGTCGTTGAACAAGAGAGGCCAATTTCTTCCAACTTTCTATTCAATTTATGGTTCCATGCTCGGCTTCCTTGCTTAAGACCATTGCCTTTGAAAGTTTGCAAACATTATCTTCTCCTACCAAATCAAAACCTTTTGGCTGAGTCATATATATTTCCTTAGATAAGTCTCCATGTAGAAAAGTTGTTACCGCATCCATGTGATCAACATCTAGGTCATACTTCACAGCCAAAGCTAAAATCATCCTTGTTGATGCATGACGAACTACAGGAGCAAATGTCTCTTCATAGTCTATTCCCCTTTTCTGTGCACAGCCCTTTGCAACCAATCTGGCCTTATAACGTTCGATTCTTCCTTCGTCATTCCTCTTGGTTTCGAATACCCATTTGCGGTAGACTGGTCTTCTGTCAGTCAGCAAACTTGTGATCTCTCATGCGTCATTCTGTCTTAATGAATCAAGTTCTTCCTCCATAGCATGAATCCAATGTTTGCTTGCTGAGCACGCCAGAGTTTCCTCCAGAGTATGAGGGTCAGCAGAGTAAACTTCGACCTTGTCTGTGATAAAATCCTCCATCTTCCTTGGTTTCTGGCCTCTGACAGAACGTCGGAGCTGCTGATATTGTGTTCGCTCTGCACTTGATGAAGGTAATGCATGTCTAATATCATCACTGGTCATTTCCTCACTATGTACAAAATCTTTGATTAAGCCATCTCCCACTTGATTCAAGTCTTCTTGAGTCTCAAAAACTTTAAATTCACTCAGACTATCTGTTGCATGGTGTGTATCATCTTTAGCATAATTTATGATTGGGGTAGGGGCATCTTCCATTATCTAGAGGGATGTTGTTGGATTAGGAGATTTACACACACCCTTCGAAATACTACGTCGCGACTCTTGATAACTCGCGTAGTTCCCTGCTTGAGAAGTGGATATCCTTTGGAATTCTCACAGTAGCCTATAAAAATGCACTTTTCACCTTCTGTACTAAATTGTCTACGTCTTTGTCTTGGGATGTGTGCAAAAGCTTTGTACCCAAAAACTCGCAGGTGTTGCAAGTCTGGTTTGCTACCACTCCAGACCTCCTCTGGTGTGTTTCCATCTAGCACTCTAGAAGGAGAACGATTGTGTAAGTAGGCTGCTGTGTTCACTGCTTCAGCCCAGAAGGTGCAATCCAGTCCTGCCTGGATGAGCAGACACCGTGCCTTCTCTACAAGGGTGCGATTTAGTCGCTCAGCCAGCTTGTTTTTCTCAGGTGTATATGGACAAGTGGTCTGATGCTGGATTCCCAGTTCCCTCAAGGTCGTTAACAGTTCAGTGTTGATATATTCACCCCCATTGTCTGTTCGCAATCTTTTGACGTGCTTATTCGCTTGTCTCTCAATAATTGATCGAAAAACCTTGAATGAGTAAGTGACCTCATTCTTAGATTTAAAGAAGTAGACAAATACCTTCCTGGCATAATCGTCGATGAGGGTGAAGAAATGCTGTGAACCTCTGATCGACTGTTCTTCCATCGGACCACAAATGCTTGAATGGAAGTCTTTGCTTCTTACCCTTTACACATGTAGTGCATGTGATACTGTCGATCTTGGAGAATGTCAGCCCTGTCGCAGAGCTGTCCCTCAGTGCCTCATGCTCCATCAATTCAAGTGACCGAGCCTTCTGTGGCATAAATCACTACCAGATACTGACTTGGTACAATTTTCCCTTTTTTCAGGTTGATCCAACCTGAACATATTGTTGACTAAGGAGGCTGTGGCCATCAGCTTCCAGTTCGTGTCATAAATGTGACAACCCTTATCATTGAACAATACAGTGTGGCCGTGCTTGACTGTTCTACTTACAGGCAGCAGATAGATCAGGAACACATAGTACTTCCTCTGATTTAGCAGTATCTACCTTTCCAGTTAAATATACATTTAGTAGCACATCTCCATTGCAGCTAGTTGGCAGTCGATTGTCGTCAGCCAACATAATTTGATAATTTGTCTCAACAGTGTCTGATAGCCAGCTGAGTTGTATAGTGATATGTGCCATTGCCCCTGAGTCTATGTACCACTCTTCAGTATCCGCATTTCCAGTAGCAAGTATAGCATTCAGAAAGGTGCGATGACCAGTGCTCCTATGTTCCATGCCCTTCTGCTCTGAATATCTTACTCATTCAACTCGTTGAGGGCAATTTTGTGCTATGTGACTGTAACCATTGCAGTCATAGCACCTTGGACCCTTGTTGTAGTCACCCCTTCCCTTGGAACTGTAGAAGACTAACTCTTGGTCAGATACTGCAGGCTTCCTTACAGTGACTTGGACGTCTTGTAATAGTTTAGTTTTGACAGAATATCCGGTAAAGGGCGTCCCTGAGCTTTCTAGGCCCATTATCATTGGCCTATACTCTTCTGGTAACCCGGCCAATAATAATGTCCCGATCCACTCTTCATTAACCTCAAATTGATGCGTCGAAGTTTGTGTGCTGTAGTTATATTATTGTTTACATACTCATCTACAGAGGCGCAACTTTCTAACCTAGTTGTTATCAGAGTAATTAACAACCCTACTCTTCTTGTTAACCCTGAATCCTGAAAAGCACTCTTTAACTTGTCCCATGCCTCCTTTACTGTATTTATGTCTTGAACATGCACATAATTCTCATAACCGATTGACAAAATAATCTTTGCCAGAGCACGCGTAACCTTCTTGTCGTCATTTTCTTCGCCCGCCACACACTGCCACAATTCTTCATGTCCAGATAAGTTCTCATTGCAAACTACCAAGTGTTGTAATTTTTGCGCCCAACCAACTTTTCGATCGGTGGCAATCAGCTTTAAACTTGGCCTGCTGCCATATCGAAAGGAATAACGTCTTCTTTTCCTTCGCCAAGCTCATTAATTACCACTTTATTACTATCGGCACTGTAATAATCACTACCTGACATAGAAAGTGATTCGCGCCAACAGTTCCTAACCTCACCAATACCGAGATCACTCGCACGCGATTATTTTATTTCATCTTGCATTACCACACCTAGTATCATTGCTTTATTACATTAACATCATTACTCAGTCTGGGCCGATGACTTGTTGTAACTGCAGGACGTAATAATACAGAATCGAATCGGTAGAACATCGTTTACATAACTAACTCTAGTAACATCGTAAAAAATATGTTACATAACGGACAAAAGACACACACTCACAAAAAAATCAAACATTCAGTCAGGGGTACCAATGTGACATAAAACAATGTAGGCCTATATAATGTACAGTTTTTTCTCTATCACAATAAACACAACCCGAAGGAACCGTGGTACTCAAAAGGAACCTGGAACAATATAAATCAATCACCAAACATATTTCCAATAGGACTGACTTGAAAGGATAATATCAATATTTCAAATTGTGTTTCATTGATTCATTCCAGTTCATGAGCGCATCTCTGGAAACTTGGGCAGGTGATTTGAAACCTGAGCAATTGAGTATCACCTGCTCGATGTTTCCAAACATTACCTAATTTGAATTGGCATGATGTAAGGGAGTTTTTCCTTGTGACTTTAATATGTCGACAGACAGTCTGAAGTGCATGTCACTCCCACCAAAGGGAGTAATATAATGCCCAAGCTGCATGGGATGCGTTCAACAGTGTAAACTAGCTGCAGTATGCCATACAATATTTACGTGCGGACACTTGTTTGCTGGCAGACTTTTTGAGAATTTTAGGACCGTATATTTGGCTAATTACGATCTTGACCCCGCCATGTATGTCACAGCTCCGTCTCTTTCACGGGAGTCTTTGTTTACAAAAACAGGTGCACAGCTAGAGCTGTTGACCAATCCAGACATGTATTTGTATCACGCGGGTTTAGAGGTGGTACTGCCCAGGTTTCCAGGCGTGTGGAAGCCAATAGTATTTACATGGGTGAAGAGTGTGGCATCGAAATACATATGTTATTGCGATATAAATGGACTGTACAGTCACACGATTAAACGCAAGCTTCTCACTCACAATTTTGAGTGGGTTGAGTCTAGAGTGTTTTCATCTTGAGATTTTGCGAACACGGTGAATAACGGTGACAATTGTTTTTTCGCAGAAGTGGATTTGTCTTTTCTGGACAAATGCCAGGGTGCACTATCAGATCTGTCTCTAGCCCCAGTAACTGGCATACATCCGAACGGCTCGCGCGAAAACCTACTTTTGACACTCGTGTCGCGGAAAAATTTTGTTGTACGCAATGAAACACTGAGGCAGTATTTGAAGTATGGAACCACACTTGACTGTTTATCACGTTCTGCGCTTTGAGCAGAATGCATGGCTCCACACATCGAATTTAACATTGACAAACATGCCCAGGCTGTGAACGAATTTGAGAAATTGTTTTTTAAGTTGATGAATAATTCCATATATGGAACAGGACATAAGGAGTCGTTTCGAGGTATAACACAATTTACGGGGCTGTGGAACTGGTAGGGCGTCCTGCATTTAAGACAAGACAAATTATTGGTGAGAATTTTGTCCTCATCGAAATGTCAAAGACCTGTGTTATATTTAACAAGCCTTTGCTCACTGATATTGCTATTCTAGACCTTTCCAAATTGAGCCTATATGAGTTTCACTATCAGTACATGTGTAAGAAATTTTCTCCGCCAGCCTTGTACCTTTTATACTGCGACACAGACTCATTGGTCTATGAAATTGCTTGTGATGATTCATATAACACAATTGCCCCAGATCTAAAGGTATTGTCGGGTACATCAAACTATGCGCTCAATAATTCCCAAGGATTATCATGCGAGAACAAAAGATTGACTGGAGTGATGAAGCACGAATGTGTCGGCCGCATAGTCACACACTTTGTAGGTTTACATCCTAAGATTTACGCATGCATTGTTGCCAATGAACAGTGTATACGTAAGGTGAAGGGCATAAAACCTGACGTGTTACAGTCACTCTGTTACGAGGATTATTGAGACTGCCTAAATCGTATTACTAGGGTTCTGGTGACCCAATACCAATTCTGTTCATGTGGTAACGAAGTCTACATCGAACCCTTGACCAAAGTAGTGTTATCAGATTTAGACGATAAGCACTTCCTTCAGTCAGATGGTGTGTCGTCTTTACCTTGGGGTCACTATAAAATTGCAAACTAAATTTTTTGCCCCGCCCCTTGCTCCCTACTACAACTCTCTGTCAATATGCTGCACCTGCCTCGCCAGCAATGAGGTACAACACCACCCCCAGTAAGCCGCACCACAGCTGCCTGTAACATCTATATCATCTGCTGCTTAAGAGCCCCTCGTCAACACCGAAACAAAGACCCCTCTCTGCTCGAGATTACATTTGTACCAGCTGAACTGCTCGGCATGCTAGGTGTATTTTTAAACCTGGAATGTTCCGCTGTTTGCCTAACTGCATGGCATTCCGACAACTTCCAGCCACATCACGAGTGAGTTAATCAACTGTCAGATAGTGTCTCTCAACAACAATTGTAATCTCACCGTTCAACAGCCATCGAACCAACGCTTCAACATCTAGAATCCGCTGTGAAGAACAACATCTCACAGATTTGAGAGCTTCGGGTTCGTCTCCCTGCAACATCAACTATATGTCATCAACATTACCTCCAAGGTGTGGGACTCACTGCGTCACCAACTATATCTCATCAAACACGTAAAGTGAATAAAATACTGTTTTCCAGATACATGATGCACATAAAGAATATTGTTTGGTTTTTGTAAATGTAAATAAATACTTTAAGAATATTGTGAATTTTGTATACTGTATATCTATATAAATATTGTGGTTGTTGTAAAATTAGGATATATTAACCTGCATTTCAAACTGAATGTTTGTTTCATTTATTATTTACCTCCAAACAGAGTGTAGATCTGGAGTTATAATATAAAAAAATGCATTTTTGAAAAGAAACTAAGTTCACAGTGATTAATCAAGCGAAATATAAATGGAAAAAATTTTACCATCATAAGAAAAAAAAAATGTTTAATTGATATGGTATAGGCGAGAAGAAATATTTTGGTGTAATAATACACATAACTTTTAATCACTTTCTTTACCGAGTGTGCTTACAACAGCTGTCATATCATTTTTTCCTGGCACATTCCCATATAAAAAAAATCTAGTGTCTCACTGCGAGAATAGTTTGAATCAATAACATCTACACTAGCATTCCAGTGGAAATATAATATGCAACACAGTAGACAGTAGTAAAATTCAATTAATGGGATATCACAGACTGTTTCACGAGACATTTAAAACATAGAAATGTAGGTTATTCTATTCCCGCACTTACTGTGTAAATCAGTTAATTTCGTTTGTAGATCGTTAAAATATTTTATTACAAAACGTTCGCGTGTGCTAGGCTTGTGGATACAGAAAGCAAAACATATTGGAAGTATCCCACAGCATGTGCGGGACTGGTAACCAGTCTATAGGGCATGGTTATGGCCGTTGAAGGCATTATCCAGCAATACACGGTCACTCACTGCCGTTTGAAGTTAGCGTGGTTTCCTTTGTTTGAACAGGTCGAGAGCGGAGTCTAATTTAAGTTATTTGTAAGCCTCAGAGGGCAATGCTCCGTGCTAGCGCCAGCGTGGCTAGTGTGTCACAGCGTACACGAAAGAGAGAGAGAGAGAGAGAGAGAGAGAGGAGACGCTCTCTACTGTAAGGCGAGCCTAACGGTTGGTATGAAATATTTAAAGTTATTTCAGTCACACAGTAATTTCCTCGAGTATATTACCTCGAAAGCTATGATAGTGAACGCATAAAAGGTGGGTTTTATGAATTCGAATTACTGAACGTTAATTCTCCAAATGAATATTTAGTCAATAAAGTTATTATGAAGGTAAAACATACTTCCTTAGAATCTAGGTCTTAAAATATTGTAAAACAATGTTTGTAAATTATTATGATAATCAACAAAATATTTAAACATAATTAATGTGTTCTCATTTAATAAACCTATCGACAGTGTTGGTTCGGAAATACACATATTGTGTAATTAATTTATTACACTCATTATGTAATCATTCCGCATACTTGTATTTGTGTCGGTATTTGTGACTGATTTGTTTAACTGTATGTTTTGTAATTAGTAATTGTGACGTATTTCGCATTTAGGTGCTAATTAATTGCGCATAAATGTAATTGAATCGGTAATTGTGATTGATTTGTATAATTGTGTTGTAATTCAATCGTTACATATATCTAATTGATAGTTTTTAGGTGATAATTCGTTGCGTTTGATTAGTAATCCAATCGGTATTTGTGAGTCATCGTATTTAGGTGATATTTCGTCACGTATAAGTGTTTTTAATGTTATATTTCTCGGAATTGTGATATAAATTTCCTGGAATATGAGAAGTAATTCCATTTTAATGTCATTTAGACTGTATTTGGAATGTGATATATGTGTTAAGTTCGTCGCTCTATTTCCTGGGATCGAAATATATTTCGTGGGATTTTGCAGTTTAAAAGTTGGTAGTTCGGACGTATTTCAGTTTTTAAGATCAGGTTGGGCAATGATATTTGACATTTTTTCAATACTTTGCTCGCCAACGGGGTGGGGCGCCGCCTTAACCGATCATGGCCTGTGTGTGTCACAGAGTACGCGAGAGAGAGAGCGAGAGAGAGAGAGAGAGAGAGATAAACAATCAAAGAGAGAGCGAGGAGGTACTTTCTACTGCAAGGCGATCCTAACGGTTTATTTCAGTTACACGTGAGTGGTAGGCTGGTCTGAACAGAGCGCTATCCTAATAACATAAAATACGATAAAAAACACAGCAATACTTGCGCGTGTACGCATAGGATATTAAGATCGTATACTAATTTTGTTAATAATTTTTTTTTTTACTTGTTTAAAACAAAACATGTGATAAAGTGAAAGAGTGAGCTGCGTGTGATGTGCATGTGGTGGGAGCCGGGCCGGTGAACTCCATGTCTCGCCACGACCTGGGCGGGGTCGGATGCCATGCAGTTTGTTACTTACTGGGAGCAGACGTGTGATGTGCATGTGGTGGGAGCCGGGCCGGTGAACTCCATGTCTCGCCACGACCTGGGCGGGGTCGGATGCCATGCAGTTTGTTACTTACTGGGAGCAGATGTGTGATGTGCATGTGGTGGGAGCCGGGCCGGTGAACTCCATGTCTCGCCACGACCTGGGCGGGGTCGGATGCCATGCAGTTTGTTACTTACTGGGAGCAGATGTGTGATGTGCATGTTGTGGGAGCCGGGCCGGTGAACTCCATGTCTCGCCACGACCTGGGCGGGGTCGGATGCCATGCAGTTTGTTATTTACTGGGAGCAGATGTGTGATGTGCATGTGGTGGGAGCCGGGCCGGTGAACTCCATGTCTCGCCACGACCTGGGCGGGGTCGGATGCCATGCAGTTTGTTACTTACTGGGAGCAGATGTGTGATGTGCATGTGGTGGGAGCCGGGCCGGTGAACTCCATGTCTCGCCACGACCTGGGCGGGGTCGGATGCCATGCAGTTTGTTACTTACTGGGAGCAGACGTGTGATGTGCATGTGGTGGGAGCCGGGCCGGTGAACTCCATGTCTCGCCACGACCTGGGCGGGGTCGGATGCCATGCAGTTTGTTACTTACTGGGAGCAGATGTGTGATGTGCATGTGGTGGGAGCCGGGCCGGTGAACTCCATGTCTCGCCACGACCTGGGCGGGGTCGGATGCCATGCAGTTTGTTACTTACTGGGAGCAGATGTGTGATGTGCATGTGGTGGGAGCCGGGCCGGTGAACTCCATGTCTCGCCACGACCTGGGCGGGGTCGGATGCCATGCAGTTTGTTACTTACTGGGAGCAGAGTGTGATGTGCATGTGGTGGGAGCCGGGCCGGTGAACTCCATGTCTCGCCACTACCTGGGCGGGGTCGGATGCCATGCAGTTTGTTACTTACTGGGAGCAGACGTGTGATGTGCATGTGGTGGGAGCCGGGCCGGTGAACTCCATGTCTCGCCACGACCTGGGCGGGGTCGGATGCCATGCAGTTTGTAACTTACTGGGAGCAGATGTGGATGGCATAGTGTGGGGCCGGGCCGGTGAACTCCATGTCTCGCACGTGGCGGGTCGGTATCATGAGTTGTTACTTTACTGGAGCAGATGAGAGGAAGCTAGTGTGATGTGTTGTGTTGTATTTCATTTACGTAAGTTGTTATTGTAGTTACAGGATGGTAAAATGACTTTGTGCGTGCTTGTTAATTGATTTAAACTGCGTAATGGTGCATTATGTGTGGTTCGCATTTGTTACGCCTCGTTGCATGTGGTTAGGTCTCATATTAACTTTGAATCGTGTGACATGTGTTCAGTATTAATTCGTTCTTGCTTGGCTGGGGCGGTAGCCTGCTTTCGTGTGTATTTAATATTTAATTTAAATTTGGGACGTGTGGTCCATTCGTTACGTTTCGTTTGTGAAATGTGAGATTAGTGTTAATGAGGATAAGTTGTTTTTGCTTGTGTTTAAGTGGGTTTTCATTGCTTGTGCTTAGTAATTTTTCCATGTAATTTTGCATGTGGTTTTTGACTGTGTGTTTTTGATCGTGTTCTGGTAGTATTTCGTCCCGGGTAGTTGTACATTTAATTCATTTGTGATGTATTATATGGGATAGTGAAATACCTAACTTTGTGAGTGGTTAATATTTAATGTACCTAGTAGAAACATTGTATTTGCATCGTAATTTTAATTCTGGGTAAGATGTTATAATTGATTTGTGATAAATTATATTGCTAGGGAAACAGGGTGAGATAGTAAATTGATCCTTTATTAATATTTTGAATGTGTTGTAAAATCATTGCGTGTGACATGTGTTTAGTATTAACTCATTCCTTGTGTTAGTGGAAGTCGCCATGGTAGAGCGTATTTAGCTAGTATTTCGTTCTGGGTAGTTGTCTATTTATTTAATTTGTTACGTATTATGTCATATTTGTGGCATGTGAAGTGTGGCGTGTTTTTCATTTATTCATTTGCTTCGTAGTTAATTGGTGTGTGATTAAATCAGTATTTCTTGTGTTTGGCATTTATATACTTGGGTGGGGGCTGTAAATTAGCTTCGTTTGTGGTTATTATTTCATTTTTTCATTTGCGTAGATCTATTGTGTGGTTCGTATTTTTGCGTGTAATTCACAGTAAATCGTATTCATGTATTTTTGCATTTAATTGACTTTGAATAAAACATGTTGTCTTACAATAGGTATTTAAAATGCGTATTTGCTAATAATTTGATGTCTCGGGATACATTCAGTGCTATACTTTATTTCAAAACAATAATTTAGAATTACGCGTTTCCGACCTCCACCGAAAGCCATTACACATATCTAGAGCTCAGTATGACACCAAGCAGCGAGCTGGACGGATTTCCTCTGCTGATTCTTTCCCCCTCCCTTTAGCCGCAAGTGCTCCACCGCCTCAGTCACTTGCCAGACAGCCAAAAGTCAACGCCTATGATGCTGCTACTCCAACTAATTAAGACTTATGCCACTCTTACCCCAAAATTGCACTTATGTCTCTTTTGCAACAAACTCAATACATATATGCCCCTGCACACACACACACACTTACCTTATAGCTCATCGCCTGCCAGACGTCCAAGGGTGAAGACCTCTCCCAAAATAAACGATATGACACCAATCAAAATAAAAAATTAATTAATTAAAATTAAAAATATATATAAAAGGATTAAGAGATTATCCCTTCATACACATTAATCCGCTACATAAAATTTCAAACAAATTTTAATCGATGTGCCAATTAATCAGATTAGCAGATTAATCCGATTCACTAATTAATTAAACTGTTAATTCCTCAATGACTCCCATATGTTCCAGGACCCACCCGCCCATACTACTGTGTGTGTGTGTGTGTGTGTGTGTGTGTGTGAGAGAGACTTTACCACCTCACTTCCTAGTTCCACTCTTGCGCGTTACACACTGCTACGCCCGTCCATATGACATTCCAGAGGGCCTGTTTATTCGCTTAGTGTTTTCAATGTTTGGGGTTATCGTTGCAAGATTTTTCACGTCATCGTTTTCCTCGCTTAGTGAGCTGAAACTCTTACGTACACTCTACTCCTCCGTATATGTTATTTCGTACAAAGGTACAACAGGAGTATAGAAGTATATATGTAAACTTAAATAAGTATTATTAAATTAGAATGAAATATGAGATTAGAATGAACAATGAAAAACGGTGAATAAAGTCATACGTGTATTTTGTACTGGTTTACACGGGTTTGAATGTTTTGCGACATAAATGGCCAGCGCGACAATTTTCTTTCATCCTGTATGGCGGGCGCCGAAGAACCACTTCCGGCCGGTTGGGAGTGTGTTTGTAAGAGGATTGTCAACAGCGTATAGCTAGCTCCATGCCACATTTTTTTTGTTACTTTTGCATCTTTAGGCGATGATAGTGTTTCCTAGCGGGAAACTCGTGAACTGCGTGAGCGCAAGTTTGCCTATCCGCCCTCGCTTCAGCTAGATAGCTCTGTACGCAAAATTACCAGTAAATATGGCCTAATATTTCATCTTCAACCAACATCGGATATTATACATTCCGATCATTATACACTTCCGGTTGCCCAGTCAATAACAGTCATAATTGTATCATAATCGGAGATGATACATTTCCGGTTTGGTTTAAAACATACAAAATGGGCATATGATACATTTCCGAGATGGCGCAACTCCGCGTCCCCAATGTGGGGACTATGTAGGGCGTGGTGTGGGAACCAGTGTTTCGTCGTAGTAAACCAGGGCCTGCATGGGACTGCTGCCTACATTTGACAGGTTATTGTATACTTCTGTGGTCAGCTTATGAATGTGTTCCTTTATCCAGTCCATCCTTAGCTCGGTGTGTGTGTGCACCCCCCCCCCCCGTGTACCTAGGTGCGTTGCATATCACACTGAGAATCTTGTTTCGGAATCTTTGGAGCCTCTTGATGTGTGATTTTGCTGTTGCCCCCAGACAGGGGCAGCATATGTGAGGATGGGACCGAGTAATGACTGATATATTATTATGTCGTTACGAATTAATAGGGAGCTAGGACGATGGAGGAGTGGGAATAGCTGTCGGAGTTGTGAGTTAGCTTTTGCTAGCTATAGAGTAATGTGGTGGCTCCAGAGTAGCTTCTCGTCCATTAACACACCTAGGTACTTCACCCTATCTATATACTGGCTATATAACTGGAGCTTCCTTGGTGGGGGTTTTATCTGGGTGTTGAAAACAATGGCTTCCGTTTTCTGGCTATTTGCTTTAATACGCCATTTTGCCAGCCAGGGCTCGATTTCATACAGGGCTGCCTGCAATAATGTGATGGCCCGGTTCCTGTTCATTGGGGTCGCAAATACGATTGTTTCATCGGCGTTACAACAGATCTGTGCGCCTTCGACTGCTGGTAAATCGTTTATGTACAGGTTAATGAGAACTAGGCCAAGTAGGCTGCCTTGCGGAACACCTGCATTTATGTGGTGTCTCTTGGACTTTTCTCCCTCTACACTAATGTGAAATGAGCATGCCTCTAGATACGACATAGGTAGGGAAGTAATACTCGTGGAGCTTATATAGCAAGCCTATGTGATATGCCCGTCGAACGCTTCTTCAGTGTCCAACAGGGCCACTACAATGTGATGGTGATATTCAATGGACTTTGTGGCTAGAGTGAGCCTGGTGAGATGACGAACTATCGAGTCCCTACACCGGATCCAAACTGCTCGTCATGAAGTATGTACTGGGATGAAATGTGGGCTACGACCCTGATATTCACCACCCTCTCCAGTAGTTTGTAGCGAGTGGAGAGCAGGCTGATTGGGTGGTAGCTGGTAGCAATTAAGGGTGGTTTGGCGGGTTTTAAGTCTGTAACCACTTTGGCATGCATCCACCTATCAGGGAAATAGTGATTATGTTGCATACTGATGAAAAATAAATGAATTCATATAGAAGGAGTTTAATGAGTATGTGTTGAATATCATATTGTCCTGATGCAGTGTTGCGACGAATGGACGTTATGGTAGCCATCAGTTCAGCAGGAGTCACCTCATTGGTTTCCTTGGGGTCTTCCCTGTTCATCAGTTCATTCAGTGTGTCCCGCATATAGTTTTCGCGGGCAACGTCCCTGTTTCCTTCATTAAGCCTGAATGTTTTCTCGAGAGCCCTGACTAGCACTTCTGCATTGTCGCCTGTGTATAGGCAACCCCCGAGGCATGGTGAGTGGCGGGATGGTGTTATAGTCGCGAGTCAGGCGCCGGGTCATCTTCCAGAGGGAATTGACCGCAACCTGTTGCGCCGAGGCCTTCTGGTCCCACTACTCGCTTCGGAACTCCCTTATCAGAGCCTCCAGGGAGTCCAGAACTCGCTCAATTCTTCCCTGTGGTGGAGGTCATGTGTTCCCCTCTACTTCCTCTTCAACCTTTAGCAAGTAGTGATGGCGTGTTTTATGTGCTGTGGAAATGGTGTATTTGTGTCTCGTGGAACTTCCTGTATGAAGTCTCTATGGATTGCTCTACGAACATGGCATGTTATTTAAGTAGTGTGGTGTGTGTGGTGTTGTGACTGCCTCATGTATTTGTTCAGTTTTCTTGATCAGGTCCCCTTGGAATCCTTCCCAGGTGTATTTTTTGTAGTTTAGCCTTTATACGGTGTTTTCAGGTTGTAGGCGTGATGGTGGATGAATTACTGAAATGTGGTCTGATGATAGTGCTGTATCTGTGTGTATGCTGTAATGAAAATTATTCCCCTTTTAGAGTATGATATCCAGTACATCAGGAGAAAGATGGGGGTTGACACTTCGGTTCTTTTTTGTTGTCTGGGGTGATACCTATCCTATGATTTTGGTACTTTTACCCAAAACTGTTCGGAAATGTCACCCAACTATGCTTATAAGTAGATAAAGGTCATACTAGAACCTTCTGCCCTTTTCCTTGCCATGGATGGTGCATATGTTATGAGTTTGATTACTATACCTTAAGCTGTTTGGAAATACTTATAACTATGTTTATAAGTAGAGAAAGATCTTACTTAACCCTTCGGCCCTTTTCCTTGCCGGGGGTAATGTCTATGTTATGATTTTGGCGACTATATCCTCAACTGTTCGAAAATTACAGCCAACTATGCTTATAAGTAGACATATGACATATTTGACACTGCATCCCTTCTCGTTATCAGAGTCATGCCTATGTTACAACTTTGGTAGTTTTTATCTTAAACTATTTAAAACTTCCAGGCAATTATTCTTGTATGAAAGCATATGTCATACTTGTTCTGAGGCTGGTAGGGGGCCTAGGAATAAAGTCTCCCCCTCCACACAAAATGCATGAGCGGGAAGTGCACACTCTAGGGTACAACAGGAAACTTGGTTGGGAGCACCCAGCCGACCAGAATGCCAGAGCAGATAGTGCTGCACACAGAAGGAGTCAGTGCCACATTGTGGATTCGGCCAGCCGCATTCCGAAAACAGCCCTTCGGATTGTGCAAGGGCACTTTCCGGGTGCCAGATTATGCAAAAAACATGATTATTTCGCGAAATTTTGTCGTTTTGTAAATATGATTGTGTGTGTAATTATATACTTAATGTACAATAACTGAAAACTGAAAACAAAAACTTTTCTATCTAGTAAACATAGTCATATCACCATACCATAAGTACGTTGAGAATATATTTTAATGAAAATTTTAATTCAATAACTTTTGTAAGACTGCAATAATATTTCTAAAAGAAAACTTTTAAAGTATTATTTATTTTTTAATCTAATGGGCACAATGTCAAATGTAAATATTAATTTATATTGTAAAAACATATTAATACTAGTTTAATAGAACCTAATTATTAACTTTTATACCCCATCTCACACTTTACTACGACAAACAAATAAGGGGAAATATATATTAGGAGTAGGGAAAAGATGGTTGAGAAACAAGTGCGTGAGGCATCGGAGCTCAAGAGCCGACCACCGCTATGTAGGAAATTGTTTTTTTTTTTTTCCCCCTCAAGATTTCCCTTTCGTTCCTCAAAATCGACTAAATTTCCCTTGTCCCTTAAAAGTTTCCCGAGAAGATCTCTTTTTTCCCAGAGGAAGAGAGGTGGATATGTGGCACTGGGTCAGGCAGGAGAGACAGATTAGCGACCCAAATTACCTTGGGCCAGGGCAGGCGGATTGGTCAGGACCTTTGACCTTTAACTTTGACACTAAAAATCCCAAAATTTCCCATAAATTTTTTAAAAACCCCAAAAAGTTATTATTAAAAATAATTTTAAAACGAATTATTAATAATTATTTTAAAATTTTAAAACTTTATTTAAAAAATAATTGGAATTTATGGTTTTCACCCCTCACCTATACCCATCCCACCATCTTGGTAGGCGAGCACCATCTTGATATGCGACCACCATCTTGATATGCAATTGCCATATTAATAGGCGACCACCATCTTGGTAGGCCACGCCATCTTGGTAGATGTCATCCATCCACCATTTTATATGCAGGTGACCTCGACCTTGATCCAATGATCTTGAATGACCTTAAAAACGAAAATTCATGAAAAATCCATTAAAGTCAGCAAGCATATTTCATTACTGACTACTACAACCATACTAATTGCAGGTGACCTTGACCTCAATCACATGACCTCAAATAACTTTGAACCTTAAAACTTCCCAAAAAATTCCAAAATAACTCAAAAAATTCGCAACAATTTATAAAAATTTACAAAAAAACTTATTTAAAATTTCTTATTAAAAGTTGTTATAAAATTTATTTTTAAAAACTTACATTTCTGGAGGTCACTCCAGCACCATGTCCAGCAGAAGACTGTCGTCTATTGCTATTGGCTGTTAAGTCAGTGGGTCTACATCCCTTTATCCCTACTCCCCTCACTTATCATATGCCACTAACTTGGATTTTTTAGTTTGCCATTTGTGTATACATAACTGGAGTTTGCCTCTCACCTTTGTGGGACTACCTTATTGGATATAATATATTTTCATCGCCTAGTTGGCACTAGTGTATTAATTCAACCACCAGATACCATCCATATTTGTTTATGTTTTTTAAAGTATAAGTTGCGCTGTTGGCGCACTCCATATTAGATTCTAACTTCAGCACACAGGTATCGTTAATTTCTCAACAAGGCTGCCTGCTATAGGCCTGTACCGATTGATAACATTGATCATTCCTGCAAAGTATGTAAACTACCATATTTAAGTTTTATTTGTTTTATTCTTAAATGCGAGTATTATTATTACAGATAAATTTTATTCAAAATAATTTTTATATAAAATAGGAGGGTTTTTATAAAATAAATAAAATGCAACATACTTATTTAATATTTTTGGTTTACATAATTTTACATACAAACATTTCTTTGCGATGTTTATTTTTGAAGGCAAGAAGAGGACATCACATTATTTCCTAAGAGGTTGGTATGCATTTTTTCTCGGCTGCTGATGATCTACCGAATCGAGTGTCCATCCCGAACCCTTCATCATCATTTCTTCTTCCTCCGAACGTACTATTTGTATATTATCATCTACAATTTTTCGATATCATATACATTACAGAAAGGTGCATTCTGGATCTTGAATGCCATTCTGCAATGTTGGTCCTGGCTCGGTTCTGGTTTCATGTAGCTACAGTCCAGTCATATGCTATGTTTTACAGACCCTTGTTTTCCTTCTCCTCTGTAAGTTGGTTTATTAAATTTTGTTTCATACTTGACAAGAACGAGCAAAAGTGTTTCAACGAAGCTGTCATATTGGAAGCAACGTAATCTTTCAGCGTGCCCCTGAATGCATATTGCTTTAGAAAAATCAAGTGGCTTTTGGTTTGCCTAGAACATGGTAAGGTTTCAGGCATGAACTTACACTTTTTATACGACGGTTTCTCTGACGGTTATGTATCCCATGTCACGCCTTTTTCTGGAATACCTATTACTTCATAACACGTTATCTGTCGAGCACATTTGTGATGGCCAAGAGTCAAATAAGCCCATCTTGACTTCTGCCTACATTTGCCACTCTTCTCGTGCCTATGTGCATGACAGCTTTTCCTGAAGATCATACCACAGTAACGACACGATCGACCCGATATCTACAGCGAATTGCCCACGCAGTCCACATGCACACCTTCACTTACCGATGGTAAGTGATGATGTAATGGCGCTACAATCAGTAATGGGATGTGCATGTGGACTGCGTGGGCAATTCGCTGTCGATATCGGGTCGATCGTGTCGTTACTATGGTAAGATCTTCAGGAAAAGCTGTCATGCACATAGGCACGAGAAGAGTGGCAAATGTAGGCAGAAGTCAAGATGGGCTTATTTGACTCTTGGCCATCACAAGTGTGCTCGACAGATAACGTGTTATGAAGTAAAGGCATTCCAGACAATGTGCGATGTGAAATGCATATCCGTCAGAGAAAACTATGTTATTAGTCGTATGACAACCATGTCAAACAGTGTAAAACTCAAGCCTGAAACCTGCCCATCTTCTAGGCAAACACAATGCCAATGGATTTTGCTAAAGCAACATGCATTCAGGACCACGCTGGAAGATTACGTTGCTTCCAATCTGACATCTTCGTCGAAAGATATTTGCTCGTTCCTGGCAAGTATGAAACAAAATTTAATAAACCAACTTACAGAAGATATAGCAAAACAAGGACCTCTGAAACATAACATATAACTGGAATGTAGCTAGACGAAACCAGAACCTAACCAGTTCGAACATTGCAGAATGACATTTAAGACGCACAACATACCACTCTGTAAAGTAGAGGCCATTGAAAAGAGTGTAGATAATAATATACAAAAGGTATGTTGGAAGGAAGAATAAATTATGATGAAGTGTTCAGGCTGGACACTCGACTTGGTGGATCATCTGCAGCCGAGAAAGAGTGCAGACAACCCTCTTACAAAAAAATGTGATGTCCTCTTCTTGCCTTTGATGATAAACATCGTAAAGAAATGTTTGTATGTAAACATTTGTATGTAAACATTTTTAATCAAAAATATATATTAAATATGTTGCATTTAATTTAATTTATAAAAACATTTTCACTTTATATAAAATTATTTGAAATAAAAATTATTATTAGTAAAAATACTCGCATTTTAGATAAAACAAATAAAAAATTAAAAATGGCAGTTTACGTACTTTGCAGGAGTGGTGAATGTCACCATTCTGTACATGCAGATAGCAGGCAGTCTAATCGAGAAATTAATGTTACCTGTTTGTTGAAACACGTATTCAAAATGGAGAGTGCCGACAGCGCAACCTATACTTTTAAAAACATAAACAAATATGGCTGCTGTCTGGTGGGTGAATTAATGCAGTAGTGCCACCTAGGCGATGAAAACATATATCCAATAAGGTAGTCCCACAAAGGTGAGAGGCAAACTCCAGTTATGTATAAACAAATGACGGACGAGAAAACAAATATGGTAGCCTCCGGCAATGTATAAACAAATGGCAAACTAAAAAATCCAAGTTAGTGGCATATGTTAGAATGAATATAGGTGGGGGAGTAGGGATGAGAGAATGGAAGCCCATCAACTAAACTGCCAGTAGCAATTGGTGACAATATTCTGCTGGGCGTAGTGCTAAGGGGGACAAACAGAAATCAAAGTTAGTGGCATATGATAGAATGAATATAGGTGGGGGAGTAGGGATGAGGGAATGGAAGCCCATCAACTAAACTGCCAGTAGCAATTGGTGACAATATTCTGCTGGGTGTAGTGCTAAGGGGAACAAACAGAAATCAAAGTTAGTGGCATATGATAGAATGAATATAGGTGGGTGAGTAGGGATGAGGGAATGGAAGCCCATCAACTAAACTGCCAGTAGCAATTGGTGACAATATTCTGCTGGGTGTAGTGCTAAGGGGGACAAACAGAAATCAATGGTGGGGGGAGTAGGGATGAGGGAATGGAAGCCCATCAACTAAACTGCCAGTAGCAATTGGTGACAATATTCTGCTGGGCGTAGTGCTAAGGGGGACAAACAGAAATCAACGTTTTTAAAAAATAAGTTTTGTAATATCATATAATACATTTTTTATATTTTTAATTAATTTGTGCAATTTCTAAGGATTTTTTTGGAATTTTTTGGGTTCACGGTCATTCAAAGTTACAGGGCCAAGGTGAAGGTCACCTGCATTCAATATGGTGGTAGTAGTCTGTAACATAATATGCTTGCTGACTTTTATGTTTTTATTTTTCGAGTTTCTGTTTTCAAGGTCATTCAAGTCGTAGGGATGAGACAAGGAGTCTCGTGACTACAAATTTTCCTCACTCCAATTTTACCGTCAACTTCCCTACCTGCTACCAGTTTGTCTGTTTTGTCGGCCGATCGCCATCCCAGCTATATTACACATTTTTGCTACACTTAATACTCCCTAATATGACATGTTTATTATTTTAGTATACTTGAAGACACTCTACCTTTTGAAGAAATGACGTGTGTTGACACAGAACGTGAAAAAATACGTGTTGCTGCAGTGACATTTCCCTATGCATAGACATGCGACCACTTGGCTCGCGCACCCGTGCAGGACTGAAAATGGCCTGTGTGTTTACTGACCTGTCCGTTTGGGGCGCTGGGAGCGCTGGACGGCGAGCAGTTGTGGGCAACAGCCGTAAATAGAGTGCTACTGTACCGGAAACTATATTATCACCAGAAGATTCTATAATTGTAGAGACTAGTCTTGAGTGGCATGTTTTTTTTTAGAAATGTGGCACTAGTTTCGCCGGAAATTATTTTTGATTGGAGGACAGGTTAAGCCAATAAGAAATTTGGTGGGGTAGTTTTCCCCTGTTAATTTTTTGATTATAAATAGTCCCTCCAGTTGGCTGGTCGGGGAGAGAGACCTGGCCGTTGGGGCTTGACCAGTACAGCTGCAGAATATGAGATAAGTACACAACATTAGGGCCATAAGGCTATGTTGCTGTAGAAATGGGCATTGTTGCCCAGGAATTTGGTAGAGTATTGGAATTTTCCACGTAGTGTAAATTTTTAGCACACAATATTATTTTGCAGAAATTTCAAAACAATATTATTTTCGCGCATTGTAAAATTTTATGCATAAAGTAAAAATTTGTTGTGAGATGAATACCCCATGCTAACGCCAGAGATTAAGAACAATAAACTCCACTATTATGGAATTAAAAGAATTCCCAGTTTTTAATAGAATAAAATAATCTTTGCAAACCAAGATTTTAAAACATTTACGTATAAATTTTCAATGCAAGAGATTGTATCCAAGTCTTATAAAATTAGGTTTTTATTTTAATTTTAGCCTATTGTGTGTTCCATATAGAGGAGACTTTGATTGGCCATAGTAATTTTTTCTAACTAGCCAAACAACCAAAATTATTTAGAATTGTGGGAATGTTACACGGATATTGTCAATGAAATTTTCAGTCTTCAGAAAATGATAAAAGGCTGTTATTTTATATTTAGTATTTTAAATAGATTTTAAAATGTATAATATTTCAACCATTGTGTGCAAAGGAAATCCAACCGCCATCGAGTAGATGTGGTAGATTTTAGTATCAGATTATATTGAATTTGGAAATAGGTAATATGGGTATTGAGAACTTTTGATACAGCTATTTTTCATATAACTCATGTGTTTACCTGATAGTTAGTCTGTTCAACCTTTTTAAGCCATTAGCCCTTAGGGATTTATATTTCTGCTTTTACGACTTGGTCGTTGGTTTGTTTTGCTGGATGTATGTCCTTGCTTTGTTCTTACCTGAAGGGCTAAGCAATGGCCTGAGTGTCAAGTTTGAGGTGACCTGTATCCGATATGGTGGATGGGTGAAATCAACCATGGTGGTGGTCGCCTACCAAGATTGTGGTCACTTACTAAGATGGCAGAATGGGTATAGGTGAGGTGTTACCTCCAGATAGTTAAGTGTTTAAAAAATAATTTTAATAAATTTCAAAAATAAATTTTTAATAATAATTTTATTTTTGCAGTTTTTGGATTTTTTTGGATTTTTGGTGTTAAAGGTCTAAGGTCAGAGTCAAATATCGTGACCAGTCTGCTTGCCCTGACCTATGGTCACCTGGGTAGATAATCTGCTTCTTCTGCCTGACCCAAGGTCACAGATCCACCTCTCATGTTCTGGGGAAAACAGAAACTATTTAGGGAAATTTTCTGGAAATGTAGTTTATTTGGAGGAAAAATGGAAAATTTGAAAGGAAAAAGGAAAGAAAGGGAAATTCCAAAAATGGTGATGGTCGGCTCCGGCACTCCGAGGACCCACGCTCTTGTTTCTCAGCCATCATTTCTCTACAACTGACATTAGAAAAAGGACAGTGGACAGAAAGCCACTGCATCCTAATTCCGCGACAACCGCGACCAAGTGGAAGAAAGAGCACTCTCAGTGCTGGCCATTGCTACACCGCAGTTCCCGGCAGCTCTGTATAACCACCATGTCTCTCTCACAATACATACCTCCCTTCTACATCTACATGGGCTGAGGACAGCCTCCTTTTCAAGTGAGGGGCGAATGTTGCGAGTACATGGGAGCCTGCAGAGAGGTTCCTGAGCTGAAGGAGTGTGAGAGACGCGGATAAACAGAGCTGCCGCACTGAGGACGACGCTGTATGTATAAGTCACGCATGTACGAGACTTTGGCGAGGTCTTGGCCTACTGCTATGCCGCAGAAGCCTACTACTAGTGTCCAATACTGGAAAAAAAGAAAACTTGTCTTAAAGTAGTAATTTAGTTCACAATGGGCGGTGCCGACAGAGCACCAACAATTTTAAATCATAAACAAATATTCTTGCTACCTTATGTGTGAATTAGTACACTAGCACCACCTATGCCAAGAAAACATATGAAATCCAAAATTGTTACTGAACTAAGGTGAAAGACAAACTCCAAAACAAATGATAAAGGAAAAAACTGAGACGGCGGTATACGATAGAATGGGTACTGGCGTGGGGAGTGAGGGTGTGGGTGTCAGTCGCCTGCTGGGCGTGGTACTGGGGGGATGTTGGCTATCGTGAAGGGCTGTCCACTACATAAAGGCAGGTACATGCGAGGGCTCGATCAGTTCATCGCCGTTTGTCGAAAATGAGTCACAGCTTATCGAAATTCAGACAAAGTAGCCTCAAGTTGTCTCTTCACAAAGACGACGATGGAGATTTTCTCGTACCAAAAAACGATTAAACTTGTAATGCTGTTAGCCAATACGCATGAGAACACCTTCGTAGGCACGGGAGAAAACCTGGAGACAGTGGAACTGAAACTACAGTCTATCGAATGGATGCAGTCTCATGTGCAGTTGAGCTCTGCAGAATACATAAAAATGTTGAAGAATGTGGAAGTGTTAAAAACATTAATGTGGCTATTAGGTCGGGAAGTCTCGAGACATATCCCGGACTGGCAGTAAGCCAGAATATCAACTGAATACTCCATGCAATCCTCCAGCCGCAGCCATGCCACTGGCAGAGTCATCAGGTTCTTTGGCTGTTTTGACTGGACATTCGATTCGGTGGATCATCTGCAGCTGAGAATGAGTGCATACCAACATCTTACGAAATAATGCGATGTCCTCTTCTCTCATTCGAAAAAATCATTGCAAAGAAATGCTTTTATGTAGGTAAAATGTAAATATAAAACATATTAAATATGCTATGTTTTATTTGTTTTAAAAGCCCCTCTGCTTTATATATATATATATATTTAAATAAAAATAATCGCGTATAAGAATAAAACAAAAAAATTACAAATTACATACTTTGCAGAAATGGTCAATGTCGCATAATCGAGAAATTAACACCGCTTATGCGTAGAAAAAAGAATCCAACATGGGCAGATACAATTGATTGGTATGGGTGGAGGGAAAATTTTGTTACACAAGGTCAATGATTAATTTTTGTGGAATAGTGAGGGGTTGGTGGTGGAGGTGTTCGTAAGGTAAGGGAGTTTTAATGTTATACGTTAATCGATTTTTAAGATTTTATTTAAATTTTTATGGATTTTGGGGGGGGGGGGGGGACCAATGGGGCAAAGATTAAGGTCGCCAAAATTAAACATAGTGTTTGGAGTCAGTGATGCAATATGTTCCAAATTTTTTATTATCTTCGTCCAGTTTTTGTAATTGTTTTCGATTTTTCGAGTTTAAGGTCATTGGGGTCAAGTATACCAACATCCAATAAGGAAGTAGGAATCAGTAACTTAATATGTGCGTCAATTTTTATGAATTTTTTCTAATTTTCTGCAATTTTTCTAAATTATTAGTTTTCAAGGTCATTGGGGTCAAGGTCAAGGTACTGGAATCCAACATGGGTGTCGGAGTCAGTGCTATAATTTGCCCTAAACTGTTATTCGTTTCTTTTGATGTTTTGCAATATTTTCTCGGTTTTTCGAGTTCAAGGTTATTGAGGCCTAAATAAATGCCACCAGCAAGCAGCATGGGTATCTGAGTCAGTGATATAATATGTTTCTACACCTTTATTTTAGGAGTTGCGGGTGGGGGGTGGGGGAAGTTGTTTGGTGAATGTGGGTTTAACGTTTTTATTCTTAGATTTTTAAAATCAATTTTTCGATTATTTTCTATTTTTGTAATTTTTTTTACGGTTTTGAGGGGGAGGAGTGGAGAGGGGTTGAGCGAATACTAATACTGATGCATGAAACCGAGCGAGTTGGCGCAGTGATGACTCACTGGACTCGCATTCGGGAGGACTCGGGTTCGATTCCCGATCTGGCCATCCTGATTTCGGTTTTCCATGATTTTCCGAAATCACTCCGGGCGAATGCTGGGGTGGATCCCTCACAAAGGCCATGGACGATTCCTTCCCATTCCTTCCCCAATCCCTCTTCTCTGTGCCACTTGCACCCTCTCTAATAACCTCACCGTCGAGAGACGTTATGCCCAACTACCTGATGCATGATACCAGCAGCAAAGTCGGCTTTACCCTACCACTCGTTGTTACCGTATTACTTCATGCGACCTAGGACAGTAATAGTTAACATAAAGCACTGCTTGGAAGGGCGAGACAGAAAGAGTAAAATACTCAATGAAGCTGAGGTTACGCTATTACTTTACTTCACATGAATGGCAATTTGACGTTCAGAACAATTCTAGCCTTCTCAGCAATAATTCTGTCTGACTGGCAATGGTGCAAAAGGGTTTGCAACCAAGCTGCTAATAATCCCCGTATTTCTCTTTCCAACACAAGGCACACATATCTTTGAAATTTGATAGCGTAATGTCCGTATTGAAATGCTCGTTGTAAACATGGCATGAATTCATATCGTCCATACGAAACAACAACAACATGTTTGTTGTCGCGAAGCATCTGTTTGTGTATGCCTGAATAAGTCTGGCCAAGGTACTTACAGCCCATATACACGTCCTGTCCCATGATAAAGTAATCTTGAATTCAAGCTTCTTTCTCGCAGGCAATGTCATCGAAGACAAATATCGAGTTTGACAGTGATTCGCTCAGAGGTATACAGCTTCACTATCGATGTATGGGAAATAACCCATGCCTTCCATGATCTGCAGTACTCGTGCCAAGCGCTGGTATTTCGTTTACTGGATCGATACTGAATAAAGGTACATGCTCTCGAACCGAAGACCATTCGGTTCCTCCAGCAGGCGGCTCAGTTTACCGCAGTTTGATGGTCCCGCGATGATGCACTTCACTGCACTTGGAAATAAGCTTCCATGTCGCGAGTCGTGGGAGATAGCTTCGTATTCAGTATGAATGCATGTGGATAGAGTATCATCTTGGTTGATAATATATATGTAACCACAACAATCTTATGAAGCAAGTGAAGCAGATGGAGTAGGTGGAGCCGATTGTAGTTACAGAGAACCAGTGCTACAAGTTTTAGAACGTGTCTATCATGCATCACTCCGAGAAAACTGCCTCTGGTAGAAATCACACTGAAACTACATTCTTGAAGCTTTCATTCTGCAAGTTATTATTTTATGTCGTCGTGAATTCCGCAAAGCTGTAAATGCTTTACCGCAGAAGCGACAGAGCAGATGTATCATTCGAATTTTGAGTCCGTACTGTAAAATGTCTAGAATCATACTGAAACGAAAGTGTATAAAAGGAGCGTATTTACACTTATTATAGAAGTGTGTGTGTGTGTGTGTGTATATATATATATATATATATATATATATATATATATATATATATATATATATATATTCAGGTCCATCGGAAAATTTAATCTCTTCCTGGGTAAATTGTATTTACACTTTTCAATAACAGCAGGCTCCTACCACGCTTCGGCATTGGTTGATGCACAACATGGAATTTGTACTGAACAATTCAGCACCATGGAAGGCCACCAGCATGCTTCCCAATTGGTTGTCGCGCGAAAAGGACTCTGCCTACAGACCGCCAACTCATACCGATGTGCATTTTGATGAAAGGTAAACACTCGATCGCATAATCGGCACTGGCGTCAGCCAGTTAGCGATGATGCAGGTCCCAGCTCTGTGATCGTCGAGGTCAAAGCCAGGCCTTCGTATTCGCAATTCATATTCGTGGTGTGGGAGCACTCCGAGAAAACAGAACTACTCGTTCGCCACAGAATAAAACAGGCAGGTACTATTAAACATAAGTTAAAAATATACTTAATTATGCATAGAATATATATATATACATGAAATATAACATACATAATTATGTATAGAATGTATATATACATTCTATACACAATTATGTATAGAATGTATATATATACATTCTATACATAATTTTATATAGAACATATATATTCTATACATAAATATGTATATTTCTGTTTATACACAATCTACTTACCTTATATTAAGTTAGTACTATCAAATATTTAATTATTATAATATAAATTATTTGTTATATCGATATTTATTTCTATGCATATTATAATAAATAATTCATATTGCAATATCTATCTTATTAATATAATAATATCAAATAAATATTGTATATTTATATTAAAATCTTACATATATATGTATATATATATACACACAAAGGATAGGAATATACACAATTATGTATAGTATACAAATTTTTGTATAAGATAGAAATATACATAATAATGTATAGAATATATATAAAATATAAATATACATAACTCGTGGCACAAATAAAGAACTTATATCGTGGTACATTGTGATCGACAGTAAATGCTTTATCACAAAAGAGACACTGATTACGACGTAGTGGTTCAGGAAAAACTAGGAGAGGCCTGTTGGAGATGTAGATGCTGGAGCTAAAGTAGCAGGTAACACCTGCAATGATGTTCTAGGTACCTCTCCCGAAGAGGTCGACGACACTGCCGTAGCTAGTATTAGCTCTGGAGTGCCCGAAGGCATCACAAATGCAGAATAAGACTTAGATGCCAAGAGGCAGAAGCTAGCCGAGATGATATATCTTGCCCGATAGCCGTTGTCAAACTAAGCCTTTCAGCTGACCTCCCTACTGCTTATAATATACACGTATGCAAGCTCTATGACGTCATATTGCCTTTGAATCAATCGTACTCCACCATTAATACATTGTTCAGACACCGAACAGCCAATCCCCGAGTTGCCCTTTGATTGCAGCTGACCAATCACATGCAGGCATTGAAACATCACATGCGGGTGTCAGACTCCAAAATAACTCAAAACGAAGAGACACCGAGCGCCTCAGTAAGCAATGTATGGCACGTTCTGCACCCCATTTCACGACACGAGTCCGGAAATAAAGTACGTGCGTGCTTGGGAAGTACGTATTTTGGCAGCATGGAGTTGAGAATTCTGCTAACTACGCTAAAAATCTAATCTACTATGGCACCAACCTGCAATTCCATAAACGATGGAAGATCTTGGAGGCAGCTGAGACATCAGCTATGTATGCAAGGCACTGATGAGATTGGCCATAATGAACTCATGTAGCATGCCTACCAGCCAGCCAGTTACTGTGCGGGGCGGCTGAGTGTGGCGGTGGGTACCACACCGCTGTCACATGTCAAATTGCATTAACAGCCAATTAGCCAACACTGCGGCATCCACTTCCAGGAAATCAGGCCTGCAATGTCATGGTTGTCGCCTGACCGACTTCTGAGAATTTATACATGCTGTGTGATGTCATCGCCTGTGCGCTGTCGCGCCCAGGCTGTTGCCATGCGGAAGTGGCCCCATGATGGACTTTGATTGGGTGAATTAAAAAAGTGTGTTACTAAGCGGAAGTGTTAAAATAAAAAAGAATAATAATAATTTCCTCTTCCGTAGTCGTGTGGTGTAAAAAGTTCCGAGTCATGTGATTGGCTCGTGTTTTCTAACTCCTCTCCAGAGATTTATTGTGATTGGTGTATATAACACCTGGAGTTTTCTTACTCAGGAGAGAATGTGGCTCCAGGGATCGGCAGTAACACTTTGATGGAGTTAAGTAATCTTGCAGAAAATAACTTTAAAAGAAAATAATGGTAGGCCATTCTGGCAGTCTCCAGGAAGGACTCGCTATTTTAAGAGTCCTGGTAGGATAACTTTGCTAGTAGCTTCCAGAATGGAAATGTTTCAAGATTTGAGAATAGTAATCTCTAAGACTTTAAATACTTTTAATCGATTTTTATAGTAGTGTAATTAATTGTCTTGGTCGTGTTAAATGACCACGAGAGCGATGTTAAAGATTTATTAGTATGAAAGATAAGTACTCAGAAAGAATTAGTCATTTTTCAAGTTGTAGTAGTTTTTCCAATAATTGGCCTTTGTATTTGAATGGCCAGGAATTTTGTAAGTTAAGTGTCCATTTCAAAAGGACTAAATCAGTTTTCAAGTTGTAGTAATTTCTCAATATGAATTTGTAATTTCTTTTGGTGTTGGCCTTGGTGTTTGAGAATAGCCATTAAAAATTTATTCTCCCAGTTATATATTTATATCAGTCGTCTAGTCAGTCGGCCTTCTGTTGTATATGTGGACAGAACATATAAAATAATATGACATTTTAGTAAAATACTCAAAGTTATATGGTTGGCCTTAAATTCTTCCTTGATGTGGTAGGTCAAATTTTAGGTGGCGTATTTGGAAAACCACTGTGTTACACCAGTTCTTTGGATCCCCATTTTAATCAATATTTTAGCGGCGACATCTAATTGAGAATTTTCAAAGAAATGGATGCGGTCATAAAGGTGTCTCGGTATAATTCTTGTTGGGATTTCTGAAGTGTCGCCTTTCATAAAGTATGCATAGTCAATTGTGATTATAGTTGTATTTTCTTGTGTGCATTTTCTATGGAAAGAAAACAGAAACAAAATGAGTAAAATATAAAGTGCAAACTTATGTGTTGTAAATTGGGGAACAGGTGGGGGTCTCCTTTTTAGTATTGTTATTCAACTCCTTTATTTGCAAAGGGGTTACTTTTCTAAATGTTTTTGAATTTTTATGATGATTCATCTTTTTTGTCGTGTTTTTACTGCCCCTTTGATGCGTCCTTGAGGATAAGGGTGTATCAATGACTCCAAAACGACTCCAATAGATTCATAATGACTCCAAAATGACCCCAAAACGACTCCTGATTGAAATTGTGGTGCTGATTGAAGGGAGGTAAGCTGACAGGCTTAGTTTGACACCGGCTGTCTTGAAATATATATTGTCTCGGCTAGTTTCTGCCTCTTAGCATCTAAGTCTTATTTCGCATCTGCGATGTCTTCGGGCACTCCAGAGCTAATACTAGCTACGGCAGTGTCATCGACCTCTTCTGGAGAGATACCTAGAACATCATTACAGGCTGTACCTGCTTCTTTAGCTCCAGCACCTATATCCCCAACAATCCTGCCCGAGTCTTTGCCTGAACCACTACGTCCTCATCATCGTCACTTTTATGATAACGCATTTTCTTTCGACCATAATGTACGGTGACATAGGTGCTTTGATTGTGCCACGAATCCCTGCCGTAAGTAATCTTTGTATGACAGGTGCCGTAAGCAGTTAAACCATAGCGACAGTTTACTCAGGAAGACCTGTAAAGGTGAAGTGCATTTCTCGTTCAGTACCTCGGTACCAGGGTTACTGCAAGCAGGTATCTTGTGACATCTCTCGAATTTTTTATTTTAAGGTCATCCAATGTCATGGTATCAAGGTCAAGGATATCTGTACCCAGAATTTTGGTAGTAGTAAGTAACATAATATGCTCATTGACTTTTAGGATTTTTTCTCGACTCTTTGTTTTCAAAGTCATTAAATGTCATGGAGTCAAGTTCTAGGTCACTTGCATCATAGTACGGCAGTAGCCTGCAACGCCGTATGCTTGCCGACTTTTACGAATATTTCTCGAGTTTTATATTTTCAAGGTTACACAAGATCATGGGGTCAAGATCAAGGTCATATGCATCTAATATAGATTCAGTGGTCAGTAATGTATTGTGCTTGTTTATTGTTATGTATTTTTCTTGAATTTTTGTTTTAAAGGTTATTCAAGGTCATGGGATCTAGATAAAAGGTTAAGGTCAATTTTAATGTTATGGTCAAAGGTTAAGAGGAACTATCTTCCAAAATGGTGGACGGGTGCATCTAACAAGATTGTGGTTGCCTACCTAGATGGACGTAGTTTGCACCTTCCAAGAGGGCGGAATCGGTATGTGTGAGAGGTGACATACGGATATGTAGGATTTTAAAAATTTTCTGGGATTTTTTTGATTAATTTTTAATTTTTTTTATTTTTTGGATTCTTGTGTTTAAAGGTCGAGGTCAAAAGTCAAAGACCCTGAGTTCTGTTAGCCCTGACCCAAGGTCAACTGGATCGCTAATCCCTGTCACATTCTACGGGGAAAATGGGAAATATCTGGGAACCTCTGTTAGTATTCTTTTTATAATTTTTAATAATTTAAAAAATAAAATTTTGGATTCTATTTTTGGATTTTTAAAAAAATTTTGAGATTTTTTTGGGTTTTGATTTTCAAAGGTCACCAGGGTCAAGGGCCAAAGGGGTGATGTCACAATATCGCGGATCTCCGGGCGCCTGGCTTCTACTCTGGAATTCACTGTGCCCAAACATACGTAATCATTCTACTGATATCAAATGCCAATGATGTATCTGTTGTGTCGCTTCTGCGGTAAAGGATTTACAGTTTTGAAGGATTTATAATGACATGAAATAACGACCTGCGGAATGAACACTTAAAGAATGTCGTTTCAGTGCGATTAATGAAAGAAGCAGTTTTATTAGAGCGATGCATTAGACACATTCTAAGACTTGTAGCACTGGTTCTCTGCAACTACAATTGGCTTCACCACCTCCATTTGCTCCACTTAGTCCAACTGCTCCAGTTTCTTCATCTGTTCCATTTGCACCACCTCCTCCACTTGCTTCATTTGTACCACCTGCTCCACTTGCTCTACAAGATTGTAGAGGTAACAAGTATTATCAAGCAAGATATTATTCTACCCAGACGCATTCATGCTTTAGATGAAGCTATCTCTCACGACTCGCGACATGGAAGCTTATTTCCGAATACATGAGGTTCACCATCACGGGATCATAAATTGCGGGGAAAAAAAATTCATCCTACTGAAAAAAAAAAAAAAAAAAAAAAAAACCTGAAAATCGCCAGTCACCATAAGGAATACGCAATATCTTTAACAAAAATTGGAAAATCAATAAATGTCTTATTTCTCAATATTTGAACGTTTTTATAATTCTGGTTGTCTTTACCCATGACTTAAAGGCAAACATTAGCATTGAATTTCTTCGCTTACAACAGATTAGGTGGGCTTAGAAACTGAACCATGATTCAAAATACTTTTAAATGTGATTGCTAACAGCGCGGGCAATAGATGTTGAGAGTCGCATTAAGTTAAATAAAATCGTGGTACAGTATATTCCAAATATTTGGCCCCCTTATTTAATGAGGGTGATAAATATTTATAATATATTGGTCTATCATTTATAATATAGGTCTATCACACCCAACAACACATCACTGTTCATCGACAAATGGGACACTGCGAATGTTTAATTTCACCACCCGTTACATATAAATTTCCTAGGAAAATTTTGTTGAATGTAGTGAGGTATTAAACTTAAAAAACTTATCTTCATAAAAAATATTACTTCGTAAAATTATTCCTACACAAATGAACTTGCAATGTGGTTTACCGATTTTTAACACGCACACACCCAATCATGGTTCTTCAGCTTATCGTCTACAAGTAATTTGAACATTGGAACATCATTCCCTGAGTGGTTGCGGCAATGAAGCACGGACAATACATCGCTTTGTTGTATAATATCGCCACAAACTTCAAAATACATCCAAAATGCATTATAACTTCTAAAAGTAATAGTCATTCTACCAATGCTTCTTTATGACCGAAACAAAGTTCATGCTCTCTTCACTAGTACAACATTTCACTACTAGATGTCAGCCACTTTGCGTAAATCCGCAAATAGTGCTAGTTGGCACAGTAAATGTTTACTCACTGTACACTAAAGATGAGGTAGTTCTATTTTCAATTTCTGCGTGCGCATGTCCCCAATATTGTGTCAACCATCGTCAGTGCAGCTGTATAAGTCACATGATCAACAGTGTCGAACATGTTCGTTCACATTTCAGTTTTCAACACGTTTTAAGTGAATGAAATAGTATGACCAACTTTAATATATTACAATAGCATTAAAACTATGTTAAAGGACGTGTCTCTGGAAAAACACTTAAATAAGCAGTTTTCTAACATAAAATCCTATACAGGTTGCTTTTTTTTTTTAAACACTGCTATAGACATAGAAGCAGTCACAGATATTAGCAACTGCACTGCCTACAAAAGCACTATTCCATATTCCCTCTACTGTTGGCCCATTCAAATACTACTACGCTTTCTCACAGACATACGACCAATAACGGAAGGAAGACGTGTGTAGTAGGTATGACATACGTTGAGTTATTTCCTCTAGATTCAGATGTCCCTACGACAAGTTAGTGGATCGCTCGCTGCTTGCTGTGTCTACGGAAGTAAACAGACGGGCCAGAGGCGGCGCCGGCCGAGCGGTCACGAAGATAGCCGAGGAGCGGCGCGGTGGTGTCGCTCCAAGCGGCCGGGCGGCGAAGCAGGCCGTGAGCGCGGGAAAGCGCGGCAGTAGCGAGCTGCCGGCGCGCGCAGCTGGTCGTGTTTGTGGTTGTGTATGCGGTCGTGCGCACGCGCTGTCGTGTTTACACCGCGACACAAGTCCCGTGTTTACGTCCACTGCCAGTGTGTGTGTGTGTGTGTGCGCGCGTGCGTGTGAACCAACTCTCCACTCGATTATGGAATGGATAACTTCGACCTGAGGACACGCATTGCCAAGGTAGCCAATTACAAATATTCCTAGTATGCATTCAATGGTTCCATATAGAAGTGCAGTGTGTAGAGTTGGACTGCAGTTAATCCTTTCATTTATGTTTGGTGTGTATAATGGACGTTGGACAGCAAAATTGATGAAATGATTTATACTGTACTTAAAAAACACCTGTGCCCAGGCACGTTTCTCACGACATTAGAAACATTGAAGCTATACTCCGTAGCAGATCTGCTCCCACATTCAACACAAACACGTTTATGTTTCCCGGCATACGACAGATCGTGGTACAGTTCCAAATAAATGTTGACTTGTGTTTACGTTTCGTGACACACAACCCAGTTTGTACATCCTGCAAGTAGTACCAATGTCCTTCAGCATTGCAGAAATTGTTACCTGGCGATGTGTTGTACACGCTATACTTTAGTTGTAACATTGATCTCCGGTGTAGACCTTTCGCTAACTGTGCCGATACAATATTTGAAACCTTTATATCTCTCAAATCGGAGAATAAACAAATACATTATAAACTGTACACAGTTCATAGATACGGAGTTTTATAGCCGCTGTTATAGAGGTTTCAATGTACATTGCTCGTGTCAGGAAACTTTCTGTAATTACGTATGCCTCTTGGTGTCATGTGTGTATGAAACTACTTTATCATTTCTCTGGGCCAATGAGAGTTCTCACACTCTAAAATTGAAGCTTTATGATTGGTCTGCAAATTGCCAAGCCAAGTCAAAAATACGTAATCCAATAATAGAAGGACGCTTCAATGTTTCGCCATTTTCCAGCGTATCTAATTATTCATCGTGACTGCGAGACAGCGTCGTATGTCTGCGCATGACATCGCTGAAAGAAGGAAGAAAGCACGACGCGACGTTGTTTGGGCTGAGGCGCAGAGTTGTATGTAAGAGGTGGAAAGTTGGCGGGCGTGACCTTGAAGTCAGCTGAAGTCAGCCACGGCTTTCAGCAGCACTGCGAGCTGGCAGATAACTAGCGTGCACAATCGCCCCTCCAGCAGAAATTCGTTCTTATCGTGTTATAATTTCGGATGCAGAGGTATTATGGGAAATGTTTGATTGTATGAAGTTTACTAATCGTTGTTTAATACGCATGTATCTCATTTTCGCTGCCTGTTACTTTCTGCTTGCAAAAAGGCAGGAACGTATTGATAATACAGACACTTGTTCTCGGCTTTTTCAACAAGCAGACAACACGCAATAAAATTTACGCACAAAACTATTTAACAACGCGTAAAATATACATTTTCTGTAATCGTGCATTGTCAGTAATTACCACGACTGCAACATTATGATGCGTAAACGATGAATTCCTGCTGTATGGGTGAAGACTAGCCCTAAATCAGCAATTAAAACTCTAGGTATTTTATATTTGTACGGAGTATATACTGTTCAGTGTGTACACGTAACATGCGGGTGCTATCTCTTCAAATTAGAATAATTCACGGCCCCCTCCCTTTTTTGCGTTAGCTCATTTCAAAATCACAATTTTTATGTTTTTGGGTAGTACTAATAATAAAAAAATATCCCAGCGAAATGAGACAATTCATAGTTATTGCAAAAAATCTTGTGAGACGTTCGTAATTTTTAAAAATTGCTCTAATTACACTAATTTTTTTCGCCAAATAAATTTTACTAAAGTTTAATTATGTAAGTTGTAACCCTTTTTATCGCCCTTGTTACATTATCTGTACATCTTTTAGTTTATTTTGTTTATACGTCCCAAAAAACACAACAAATTTGATTTTATCATTAAATAATAAGTACGTGATTTAAAATTTTCATTGCGAGGGAGGACAAGTTACGTCTACAAGTTGAATAATATTTCGCGTAACTTGAAGTTGTTGTTGAACAGCGCCGTCGAATGTTGTGCGAGTGGGAACATGTGGTAGGCCTATGTTGACAAGCAGGCAGGACGCAGTGTCATGTTCGCAGGCTGTCCAAAGTGCACACTCACAACTCACCTGCTTACATTGCCGCGTGTCTGGTGAGCCAGTTCTTCAGACTGAACGTTCTCGTTTACCAAGCAGACCTGTGAAGCGCCACAGTCAAACTGGAGCTGAACTAAATTGTTCCAGTAGTTCCTCTAGTTACAGATGACTGGGAAGAGAGAGCCGCTGTCCAGGTTCCTCGACTCTGAAAGTGACGCTACTGAGAACCACATTTACTTATGCTTGTGTCACTTCGGAATGCACGCTCTGCGAACCAAACCACGGAGTTAACTTCGTTGGGTGGATCGGTTTATGTCTTATACGTGTGTCACCAGAAACCACGTGCTCATTTGTTCAAGTTGCTTTTCCACCAGACTCAAACTTTTACATTAAAGAAATAATTTGGTATAAATTGAACATATTGTAGTTGAATTCGAATTTGATCACATTGAAAGAAAAATTCCACAAATTTATTACACCATTGTACACTCATGTTAGCCCTTTCACATTTGCTTTAACGTGTTTGGACACGCGCTAGTTACATAGTCCAGGTGCCGCCGATTTATCATCATTGAGGCTAAGCCTCTCAGCGCGGGGGAAGTACAGACCGAGGCCCTTGTCTTCCAAGCGGTAGTCATTTAAATGGATCAGGGTTAGGGGTAGCTAACCCACCCCGCCCTGACCCCCATATTATAGGCACTTTCAGCTGGCACGCGCGGTGTTCGCATGTCAGGAGTGTGGTTTTGTGACCCAGTATAGCCCCTGAGCCACGGTTGTTCCAATCTTTTTCCCCCCTCATTTTTGCCTACAAAAATGAGGGGAAAGGCAGCGGAGTTCCGTTCCCTACTGGCACGGAATTTTGAAAATTAAAAATGTAGGTCTTTAAAAGTTAGGTAAAATCTATTAAAAAGTTGGTTTTATTAATTTATAAAATATTCCCGTGAAGTTAAGCAAGATGTCAGGAAGAGGCAGAGGAAGCAGGGTCTTCTTCTAGCTATGACGTTAATAGATCGAGTTTTTTTTTTTTTTTGGTAGAACTATGTTTGGTGTATGTGTTTGTGAGTGTGTATGTTGTTATTAAATGTTGATATATAAGGTTTTATTTGTGTGGGACAGTGGGTTTGAGGTTTGTCGGTGGGCGGGGATTCATATTAAAGGAATTTTCTGATTGGCTGTATCTCAGCTGAGGGCGGGGCTTCTGTCTTCCGAGGAGAGAAGGCAGCACTGCGATTTAATTAGCATGTGTTTTGTAATTAAACATGTTAAAAACTTGGGGGACATAATTAGGGATAGAATATTTAATCAGTCAGCTCGATGAAGAAAAGCTAGTGAAGTAGAGAGAGGTGTGGTCGCTGTGAGAGCAGCAGGCGGAGTTATGTACGCGATGCTAGCGTCAGGTAGTTTTGTTAAACTGACTGGATTTTGTCCCGGACCGATCGGAGAATTTCGGCTGGGTGTACGGGTTTAGGAGATGTTAGTTATTATGTGGGAAGCATTAGGGCGTTTTATTCTTCTGTTTTTATCGGGTTCGTAGTCTCCTAGCCGTTTAATGGCAGGATTGGAATGCGAGAGTAGTTTATTGTAATAATTTATATTGCGGTTTAGTAATAGTGTTTTTATAGTTGGAATTTTTAAACGTTCATGTATCGATAGGTTGGTAGTGTAGGGCGCTGCGTTTATTATGATTCTTAAATATTTATTTTGTATGACTTGAAGAGAGTTTAGAAGGAATTTATTTAAGTTCCCCCAGACTTCGTTGCCATACAAAAGGGCTGATCTAACTATTGCTGTGTAAATTAATAGTTCTAATCGTCTGGGTAGATTGGTGCTTTTTAAAATTGGATAGAGTTGCGGTAGTTTACTCAGTGCTGCCTTTTTTACTGTTGAAATGTGATTGGTCCAGATTTGTTTAGAGTCAGTTGTTAAACCTAGGTATTTCGCGGTTTGTGTGAAGGGGATTGGAATATTATTTACAGTTATTTGGCGTGAAGGCTGGATTCTGCGTTGAGTTAACAATAATGCTTGTGATTTAGTAGGATTTGTTTTAATTTTCCATCTTTCAAACCAATGTTCTAAATCGTTTATTTGAAGTTGGGTTAGGAGGATAGCATATGGCAGTTTTTTTATCGTGAGTAAATTATCGTATCGTCCGCGTACATTTGTACTGAGGCATGGGTTATGGGAATGTCTGACGTAAAAATATTATACAGAAATGGGGAAATTGCTGAGCCTTGTGGGACACCTGCTGTAATTTCGCGAGTAGTAGAGTTCATAGTCCAGGTATTGCACTCACGTAATTGTTTAGTCTACGCTGAACTTCCGTTCAGGACTTGTCTTGTAAAGAACGTAGGAGGTGATCTGCAGGCTCGATAATACTGGCGTCAATCATTCACGTCAAATAGGTGTAAGAAATTCCACAAATAAGACTCTTCAAAACGATGGGCGGGTATTGATAGCTTAGTTTATACAGTCACGATCATAAGTATCACTAAAATGCAACGTGTTCACGATTATGGACACAGTGACTGAACGGCTTAATCTGAGGTTTAAGATATACTGTAAGGAAGAAATTCTTTGTCAATGAGATGTAGGCTTCGTGTTCGTTATAGTAATATGAATCAGTCATAACGTAGACGGATATTGCGGTTGCCTTACTTCGGTGAGTGTCACAGGACACCGAACCTTGAGTATAACGTGCCAGTAAACAATAAGCTTCTTGTACGTCACAACTCTCAACACTGGGTCAATATGGGTAGAGGGGGGCGGGTTATGACATTACCTCAAAGTCGCCCATCGGTGCGGAAATACGAACGCTGGACACGTTAATGGAAGTGTACAGACTTCTGGAAGCCAGTATAAAAATTGCAAAGAAAAAGGGCAACGCTGTATACATAGTTTTACCTGCCTTGTGAGCAACATTTTTACGAGAGAGATGCATTTATTACGAGATGGTTTTTACGACCGAAATGTATGCCTTTGATTGCAGTACAAGACAACATGCTAAAGGAATATGTTAGTGGCGAAGGTATGTACAAACAGAAGCACGTATAATTGTATCATTCAAGCCTGTTGCTAAAATATTTTAAAAAACGTCCTTTCTAGGCTACAGTTGGCAACAAATTATAACAGCGTAGACGAATCCTGCCGCTTCATTAGCTGCTAGGTTAAAATTTCTTTTTGTTGTGCTAGATTAAAAGTGTATCCTATAAAACAAGGAGACCGTCTCTGTCTGCCTGTACGTCTTTAATACCTCTATCACTTGAAGCTCTACAGAAGTTTTTCAAATTTTGCAGAGCGAATCCTCAGAGTCAAATACAGGTCAAGTTCGAATTTCAGCAAGATCAGATTACTCAATAATTACCTTTTACCCTAAAAACTCATTCTTTAATTACTTTTTTCGTATACGAATATTTTGTATAAATGCAAAGAGATAGGCAGGTAATGGAATATAATTTTTGTTTACTTTAAATGTCTCGCTTCAATGCTGAGATAATTTCCAAGTGGGGCCTTAGTGGCTCAGTGGTTTGAGCGATTCCAAGTAGGGCCACAGTGACCCAGTGGATAGAGAAATATTAAATGGGGCATCAGTCGCTTCAGTGTTGAGTTAATTTCACATCATTTCATTATTATCTCTCTCTCTCTCTCTATATATATATATATATATATATATATATATATATAATATATATATATATATATATATATATATATATATTCAGTCTTTGTATGATAACCAACGTTTGTAACATGGTAACTATTCTGGGCACGTGACAATACTAAAGAAAAAAAAGTCACGGGCTGGGGCCCTAGTAGAATAATGACGGTTGGTTGATCTTCAAATCCCCCAAAACCGAAATAATACTCTTAACCACGATGGTTTTCAATATAAATCATCTTCCGTCATTTCAGACACGTTCTGTAATATCAAAGGTAAACGAGGCAAAGTCCGATACGAGCTGCGCACATAGAATAAAAGGTTATCTTGAATCAAAGGAAGTTTGTTTGACCCAACCAAATTATCGTTTGTATAGGGACAGGGAAATACTTTGTTGTTGGAAACGAATAACTTTGTTGTCATTTGGTTACCAAAAACTAATATTGTTTCATGCAACCAAAGATTTGTTTGGCTTTACATACATTGAACAGTTTATATTAATTAAAAAAAATACTTGACGCCCGACTGAAATACGAACCTGAGTACTGCGCTAGCAACTTCAACTAAAATGGCTACTGATGGAATCGGGATGTGTTTACATAAATACATTTCAGATACTGGACAAAGTGCGTAAATAAATTCTTCAAGTTTTAAAGCTTTACTTTTAAGTTTCTTATTAAACTAGTTTTATTAGGATATTTGTACAATTATTAAGTAAGCGCTAACAAACACGCTTACTTTCTTAACTGTCACAAAAAATAAAAAAATACAAACAAACTCTCGAGCTGTATTTTCAAACAAAGCTACCAAATGATTGGATATATATATATGTATATATATATATATATATATATATACATACACACACACATACATACACGCACACTCTAAATCGGAATCAGTAATTTTTTACTGATTGTCAGTTGAAACTGCTTCATCCGGAATCTGTAGAAAAAAAATCACTAATTCATCAGTTAAAATAAATCTACTAATTCAAGCAGTAGAAAACTACTTATTTATAGTTGTTATTAATAAATATGCACAGAGAATTCCTATGTGATGTAAGTTAGGTACGTTTTATTTTGTCACAGAACACAAATATTGTATACACAAATATGTTTTAGGAGGTGGTTGGGCTCGAACCTCCGCCCATAGAGCAAAACATGCTGAAGCTTTCCTGATCAGCCATGTCCACTGCCCTACTTTACTACTACCAAACGTGTGCTCGTATTAAGGATACTGAACCACAAAATGTAATGTCAAATATTGCTGTAAGTTTCGTGATGTGAAAGTATTTCTTGTTGTCGAAATATACAGATTTTCTGCGCAAGTACATGTCTTTGCAATGTTCGAAAGTCAATCTATCTTTAGTTTAGTTCGGATTCTGTGATTTAAAAGATAATATAGTTGTTTCAATGTACGAGGTTATCGATGTCCACTAGTATACGCCATTTTACAATGCAACGAGACACTACAGATATAAACTGTTATTTTTAGTGACAGATATATCAGTGATAATTTTACTGACTCGATAGTGAGGTGATACAATAAGAAAGGTGGATTTACGCCAACAAAAATGTTGTGGTATCTGCAAGTTAAAAGATCAAATAATGAGGAAACGACAAACGTGATAAAATATTACACTGTTTCTAGAGTTATTACTAGTCAATCCGTCTCTTCAATATAACAATTTTATTCTGTAAAATGTTGCATAGTAAAATGGCAGATACATATAAAACATTGACAACACCGTTAAAACCACTATATTTCTCTTTTAAAGCACATAATCTGAACTAAACTTAACTTAGAATGACTTTCGAGCCTTACAAAGACATGTACTTACGTACGCATAATCTGTGTATATTTCGACAACATGAAGTACTTTCACATTACGAAACTTACAGCCGTTCGCCATTGTAAGTTTATGTTACCACGCAAATGCGAGACCGTTTATCTCAGTGGCAAAGTAGCAGAGTTGGTAGAACGCCAGCCAAAGAAACAAGAGAATGTGTTGCGTTTTTGAGGTGGCGGTTCGATACCAACCACTTACAAAATTTCCTTTTACATGTTACAATAGATTAGTAGTTTTCCTTTTCTACAGATTCCGAATGGAGCAGTTTCAACTGACAATCAATAAAAAATAACTGATTCCAATTTAGTGTGTGTATTTGTATATATATATACATACACACACTCGGCCAAAAATATATGTATACACAGGTGTGTGTGTGTATATATATATATATATATATATATATATATATATATATATATATATATACATACATACATATATATTTTTGGCCGAGAGAGAAAGGGAGTCACTAAGGCGAGCCGGGTTCGATTCCCGGCGGGGTCATTCCTCAATTTTCACATGTGGGAATTATGGCGCTTGTCGGTGGGATTTTATTTTCGGGGATCTGTCGTTCGTTTCCCCTGCCCATGCATAGGTCTTGCTCCATACACACTTCGCTTCACCCTCATCGGCTCTCTTCACCCTGCTCCTAAGTCCCCAAGATTTGTTTAGTTGCCAAAATATTTTGTTGGGGCAAGTAAATATATATTTGGCCCCATGCAACCAATATTTTAACTGGAACATCTTTCTGTGAGTGCAGTAACCACTTTCCATGTTCCAAAATGGAACTTACAGCAACACTACAACACGTGGATAAGATTTGAGGCTACAATATTGTTTATGAAATTCGGTGCTTTGATAAACTTGTTCACTTCGTCTAACCTAGTTTTAATACGATCCAACTAAGTCATAGTATTTTATTCATATAAAAGGATGTATTTGTTGAAAATTTGAATGTAAATAAATTAATCATAAAAACCTTTTAAAAGCAAGCTTTTATAAATGCACTAAAATGAGAAAAACAATCATAGTAGTAGTTACAGAATTTGTAGATCTTGTGAGACGTTGTCGATTAGCCGTAATAAACTTTACTACAAATTAATATGTTTTATCAATTTATATTTAGTACCTATATAAAAGCTTGATGCAATATAGAACGTATACCTCATTTGCGTAAGCGTAGTAAGGATATATATTACGTAAGACTCGTAACTATCCGCGCCAAGCTTTTATATAGGCCTACTTAATATAAACTGATAGAAACATATTCATTTGAAGTAAAATTTATTAAGGCTCTTCGACCACATCTTACAAGTTCTACAAATTCTGTAACTACTACTGTCATTATTTTTCTCTTTGTAATGCATTTATAAATAAAAGCTTGATTTTAAAATATTTTGTACAGTTAATTTATTTTTCACCTTTTAGCCTTACTAATTTTTTTATTATTATGTGGGTATACTATTTATAAATTCACAGACTTGTCCGTTATTGGTATCGCTTGCGATCCCGATCACGGACGAATATGTGAATATATAAATAGTATACCTGTCTAATAATAATAAAAATAATAAAATATGTGAGACTAAAAAGTGAAGTTGAGCAATGGTGGTCCTTTCTATACTCCGGACTGCAACCTGACGAACAGTGATGCAAAAAACATAGGTGAGACTAAAAGTGTGTTAGATCAGTACATTTGACGCTCGTTTGTAAGTTTCGCAGAAAAATGCAAATTTCTAACATCCTGTAACGCAGGTATAAGGGAACACAAAGGTGGCCGGTCGCCTGGGTAAGCAACACGCTCGGCCTGAGTGTGCACAGCTCCAGCAGAAAAAATTTTACTAAATAAAAGCCGTCCAACGTGTCTGAGTGAGGTCTGCTTACGAGTAGCATTCAAGAAACGTCACGCATCTGTATACATTTTTTCAGTCCCTCCATCTGTCTTTAAAGCATGTTTTGTGACTGTGAAAATGGGGAAAATGGGTGTTTTCAATGTCATTTTTAAATATTAGTATTCTGGTAGAATACATTAAAAAAGGAATAGGTACGCCCATTAAACATTTACTTTTTTATTATCACGCCATACAATGGTAGGGTATCCGCTGAAAATCTCATATAGACGCGTTATCGATGGCAAGACTGCACGCCAGTTCAGTGCTTTGCGTGTAGAGGCGATGAGAATGTTGATGCACATATCTCGGTCGCGCCTAGCGCTCCCACGCTTTTAGGCGTCAGACGTGCAAAATTCCTTCGCCCAGGCTGGAGCCTTAAGAAGCGGTGCTCTAGAGCATAAGATGCTGCAGCCCCACCAGCTCAGCGCCAACTACCGCACTCATTTTAGACCCAGTGCTTTCCACAGATGACGTCACGTTATTGTGTAGGAGATAACCGGCGGCAGTCCGTGGCAGCCTGCAGGCGGGGGCGATACTTGTCCACGAGCAGGCGCGCTGTGCGGGTTGCATACCGGCTTGCTAATGTATCGGTGCGCGCTGGACAGACACCCACCGTACATACAAACAAGGTAAGTTAAATAAAGGCTTGTAAAAACACGATGATCGCTGTTGACAACATGGCGGATACTTGTTCTAGTGATGGGAGAGTCAACATAGGGTACATACGCAGAAAACGTACATCTGTCTATGTCATAATGTGACTTTAGCTACATCCTGTACACAGATGACATGACCATCGCAATGCAACCAAAAGAGAAAATGGTCATTTCAAAAACCATAAGAAAACAGCAGTAAATTATTTGAATGGGTTTAAAACGCGTGCAATTTATGAAGAATACCAAACACATTCACACACACACATATATATGGAAAACCTTGTATTTTACAACTACGTACAAATGTCATGCACACACTATCACACAATAAATCCATATTATAAGGTGCCACACCATTTGGTGTTCTAATTTGAAAATAATTGCTATTTGCTTGAAACAAGATAAGGATAAAACAAGTCCTAAAAACTAGGGCTCTATACCGACATTATCCTCCCATAAACGTCTTACATGGTTTACAATGTACCCTATTCTAGGGTTATCAATCATAACCTGTATTGCTCATTTTTCCCTAAACACAGCTGAAATATGTCTTATTTGAATATTTATATTCTTTCAAAATATAATGCACCTTGAAGACTCAACTCCTGACATGATTAATTGCAAGACAAATTACAGAAACTGTAAATATGAATAGTTTAACAAACTAACAGCCTTTTAAACAAACTTTAAACTCGGTGGTGAAAGTGAACAGCCATCTCAAAAACTACGTCGTGCCTACCCAAGTAACTCATGTTACCTGCTACATGAATACTATCTACCATTATAATTTGCCAATAAGACCCTACAAACCATTGCGAACATCTTTAGCTTAGGCCCTATCTGTCCTGAACCCCAGCATTTGAGTCTCTGACGACCAAACTACCGCTGGGGATATATATATAATACAAGAATAGGTGGGGAAACAAAACGTCATTTGTAACTTGTCCAATAGGAAGCCTAGGCCCCTCCCTGGAGGTGCGTGAGTAAGTAGGGGCTCCCTACGCAACACCAGCGCTCTAGCGGAGAGTTTGAGAACTAGGGTTCCCGTGCCACAGAGACATAACATGACGATCTATAGCGACTCGGGTTCCCGTACACAAATATCAAACCAATATATAATATGAATTCCACTGCAGGTTAAATGACATTATTTTGATATGCGAAGCACGTAGCACACCAAATACAAGACTTTTCATTTTCTGTTCTGTCCATATTTGGCAACTCCAGTCGAATTCTGCGTCGAACATGTAGATCCAGTACCACAGATGATCAAGGCAGGCGAGCGGGACGTCAGCATTATGACCACGCGGCAGTCAGTAGACAGAGACCGAGGGGGGGGGGGGAGGGGTGACATGATACACACGGTCTCATCAACTTGTCTATGATCCGCACGCGAGTAGGCTACATCAAGAGAAGTTTACCAATGTCGTCTTTTCTTTTTCATTAACGTGACTTTTGCTATTGTCAATAAGCGGTTTCCTTACTTTTTAAAATCAAACCTTTGAAAAAACACTCCATGAGCTGAGTTGTTTTTAGAGAAAAATATAGGCGGCTCTAAACATCCAGGTCTTGAGAGCCAATGAGGGATAAGTGAGTGCAGTATGGCGCAACGCCGGAATACAAGGGTGGGAAATGGAAGATCCCCGAGAAAACTCACCGAGAAGCAGAATCGTCCGACACGATAATCATATGCGAAAACCCGGCCGTGACAACACCGGGAACCGAATCCGGTTCGCCCAGGAAGGAGGCAAACAATCTGAACACAAAACCCTGCGGATCCCTAGTGGCTCGCCCAGGTAGGAGACAAGCAGTCTAACCACTAAAACCTGTGGCTCCCTAGTGGCTCGCCTAGGTAGGAGGCAAGCAGTCTGACCACTTCACCCTGCGGCTCACTAGTGGCCCGCCCAGGTAGGAGGCAAGCAGTCTGACCACTACACCCTACGGCTCCCTAGTGCCTCGCCTAGGCAGGAGGCAAGCAATCTGACCCCTAAACCCTGCGGCTCCCTAGTGGCTCGCATAGGTAGGAGGCGAGCAGTCTGACCACAACACCCTGAGGCTCCCTAGTGGCTCGTCCATGTAGGAGCTATGCAGTCTCACCACTACACCCTGCGGCTCCCTAGTGGCTCGCCCAGGTAGGAGGTAAGCAGTCTGACCACTACACCCTGCGGCTCCTAGTGGCTCGCCTAGGTAGGAGGCAAGCAGTCTGACCACTTCACCCTGCGGCTCTCTAGTGGCTCGCCCAGGTAGGAGGCAAACAGTCTGACCACTACACCCTGCGGCTCCCTAGTGGCTCGCCCAGGTAGGAGGCAAGCAATCTGACCACTACACCCTTCGGCTCCCTAGTGGCTCGCCCAGGTAGGAAGCGAGCAGTCAGACCACTAGTCCCGGTGCTCCCTAGTGGCTCGCCCAGATAGGAGATAAGCAGTCTGACCACTTCACCCTGCGGCTCTCTAGTGGCTCGCCCAGGTCGGAGGCAAGCAGTCAGACCACTACACCCTGCGGCTCCCTAGTGGTTCGCCCAGGTAGGAGGCAAGCATCAAACCACTACACCCTGCGGCTCCCTAGTGGCTCGCCCAGGTAAGAGGCGAGCAGTCTGACCACTACACCCTGTGTCTCCCTAGTGGCTCGCCCAGGTAGGAGGCAAGCAGTCAGACCACTACACCCTGCGGCTCCCTAGTGGCTCGCCTAGATAGGAGGCGAACAGTCTGACCACTACACCCTGCGGCTCCGTAGTGGCTCGCCCATGTAGGAGGCAAGCAGTCAGACCACTACACCCTGCGGCTCCCTAGTGGCTTGCCCAGGTAGGAGGCAAGTTTTCAGACCACTACACCCTGTGTCTCCCTAGAGGCTCGCCTAGGTAGGAGGCAAGCAGTCAGACCACTACACCCTGTGTCTCCCTAGTGGCTCGCCCAGGTAGGAGGCAAGTAGTCAGACCACTACACCCTGTGTCTCCCTAGAGGCTCGCCCAGGTAGGAGGCAAGCAGTCAGACCACTACACCCTGTGTCTCCCTAGAGGCTCGCCCAGGTAGGAGGCAAGCAGTCAGACCACTACACCCTGCGTCTCCCTAGTGGTTCGCCTAGGTAGGAGGCAAGCAGTCAGACCACTACACCCTGCGGCTCCCTAGTGGTTCGCCCAGGTAGGAGGCAAGCATCAAACCACTACACCCTGCGGCTCCCTAGTGGCTCGCCCAGGTAAGAGGCGAGCAGTCTGACCACTACACCCTGTGTCTCCCTAGTGGCTCGCCCAGGTAGGAGGCAAGCAGTCAGACCACTACACCCTGCGGATCCCTAGTGGCTCGCCCAGGTAGGAGATAAGCAGTCTGACCACTTCTGACCACTTCACCCGGCGGCTCCCTAGTGGCTCGTCCAGGTAGGAGGCAAGCAGTCAGGCCACTACACCCTTCCGCTCCCTAGTGGCTCGCCCGGGTAGGAGCTATGCAGTCTGACCACTACACCCTGAGGCTCCCTAGTGGCTCGCCCAGGTAGGAGGCGAGCAGTCTGACCACTACACCCTGCGTATCCCTAGTGGCCCGCCCAGGTAGGCGGCGAGCAGTCTGACCACTACACCGTGCGGCTCCCTAGTGGCTCGCCCAGGTAGGAGGCGAGCAGTGTGACCACTACACCCTGCGGCTCTCTAGTGGCTCGCCTAGGTAGGAGACAAGCAGTCTGACCACTACACCCTGCGGCTCCCTAGTGGCTCGCCCAGGTAGGAGGCAAGCAATCTGACCACTACACCCTGCGGCTCCCTAGTGGCTCGCCCAGGTAGGAGGCAAGCAGTCAGACCACTACACCCTGCGGCTCCCTAGTGGTTCGCCCAGGTAGGAGGCAAGCATCAAACCACTACACCCTGCGGCTCCCTAGTGGCTCGCCCAGGTAAGAGGCGAGCAGTCTGACCACTACACCCTGTGTCTCCCTAGTGGCTCGCCCAGGTAGGAGGCAAGCAGTCAGACCACTACACCCTGCGGCTCCCTAGTGGCTCGCCTAGATAGGAGGCGAACAGTCTGACCACTACACCCTGCGGCTCCGTAGTGGCTCGCCCATGTAGGAGGCAAGCAGTCAGACCACTACACCCTGCGGCTCCCTAGTGGCTTGCCCAGGTAGGAGGCAAGTTTTCAGACCACTACACCCTGTGTCTCCCTAGAGGCTCGCCTAGGTAGGAGGCAAGCAGTCAGACCACTACACCCTGTGTCTCCCTAGTGGCTCGCCCAGGTAGGAGGCAAGCAGTCAGACCACTACACCCTGTGTCTCCCTAGAGGCTCGCCCAGGTAGGAGGCAAGCAGTCAGACCACTACACCCTGTGTCTCCCTAGAGGCTCGCCCAGGTAGGAGGCAAGCAGTCAGACCACTACACCCTGCGTCTCCCTGGTGGTTCGCCTAGGTAGGAGGCAAGCAGTCTGACCACTACACCTTGCGTCTCCCTAGTGGTTCGCCCATATAGGAGTCGAATTCTGCGTCGTACAAGTGGACCATTTTATCTATAAATTATAATATTTCATTTCTAGCTAATGTAAACAAAAATAGGGTTAAAATATGTGTTTGTTGGTAATACCTAGTAAGAAGTTGTTCTTATTAAAAATAGACTAGTACACTGATTACACACGAATTCAGTGCGGTGTCCCTTTGTTCTTAAGCTATTGTATTGCGAAGGGCGTATAACGTCCCCTAGTGCTATACCTGAATACTTATCAGGGACGGCCTATAAACTAACTTATGACCTAATTTCAACTAACACCCATACTTTACCTGAGATTCTAAGTGAGAACCTGCCTCAGCGCAGTTCAGCGGCGGATCAACCGACTGCGCTACGGCAGACCGGCTCTTAAACTATTACTAACATTACTCATGTACAGAAACGACCCAAGGCAACTTGCAATTTCTCGCGTTATCACGTTTGAAAGAAGCAATAAAAATATATTTGTCGAGGTGTGAGCCACGAGGTAGTGTAGTATCTACATATGTGGGCGTGTACTTTCTCTGATTGGCTGTGAGAGGCGAGGCTATGGAAGAGTTCCTCGAGCTTCATTGGCCACTGCATGCCTGTTGATTAGTCCGCTGGCTGGCCAGTAAGTTATCCGAGGCGTTGATTGGCTAACGGCCCTACCGACATCTTTTTGGGCAACGTGTGTGGAATCAGCGACTGTTTTACCTCTGTAATTTTTAGTATTCTACGCCTTTTTGTAATGCTATTCTTCTTCTCTCTCTCTTCGGCGTCGTAGTCTCTCAATGGGGATTGAATATTACTTGACACTTTACTTGGATTTGCGATTACGAATGTATTAGTCTTGAGGATGTGGTTAATCTTCCGTTGAGCACTTAAGAAATCTACGTTGGCCACATATAAGGAAAATTAGGTCTTCCTAAAGCCGGTTTTTTTAAATGTAGTTTTTCAAATGAGTGGAAAACTAAATCGGGCATTTTTATCGCATAGAGCTGACAGTGAGAATTGTGCCAGGGAAATGTTGTAACGGATACACGCCTTCATTGGCTTAACGCGTGCACAGTTACTGGGTCGTTTGAACTGTATACGTATTTCCGCTAGTTTGAATGTTTTTACTTTACTGTAGGTGTATGTAAGTAAGAAACAGAAAATGGATTTCGGAAATGAATAACAAGCGGCTGATTAAGTAGTAATTTTATTGCACTAATTTAAGAATCGCTTATTGAAATCACCTATTTCTACCTAAAGATTGCACTCCAGAATTCAGATCCACTTTGCAATGTGATGATATGAAATGTCTCGCGTGTTGGGTGTCTGCCCTCAAATAACGGCCGCTCTGTGTCGTGGAGACCTCATTCTGATCGAACATGTGACATAAGAAGTCACGCGGCACAGAGGCGATACACACGCTGGCCGGCAAGATGGTGCAGCAGCATGTCTGACTGTTGTTCGCCAATCAGCGCCTCGTATAACTTACTGGCCAGCCGGGAGCCAACTACAGGGTATATTTTGAAGCACGTTACAGATGACCAGAAAGAAGGTAAATCTCTAGACGCTTATGTAGACAGTCAGAGAACTGGTAGGCTGTAGTACGCATCACCTGTATCATACTCATGGACAATGGATTGTTGCAACATAACTGAAGCAGGGTATACAATTAATGGAATGAGTTACTAGTAATTTTCATATCCACTTACCTATTGCTAAAAACGAAAGAGTTACCAAGACACGTTAGTGAACAGAAATCGCCTTCCTGAGTGATATATCACTGTTGGCTATAGTCGGGCCACTTCTATCAATGAGAGGCTGCTGAACTTCGTGTACTGTTGTGCATCTTCGATCAGCATCTCTTTGATTAATATGTGTATGCACCTAACATCCCACGCCTGTTTATCCACTCTCCATCCCAACATGTCTTCTGTTTCCTTTTTTTCTTCTTCAGACACACTGAAACAGCTGCAACGGTAGTGAGTTTCACTTACTGCTACCGAGCCATTACTGGACATGTGTGGTTCTTGACACAAGTTTTATCATTCCCGCTGCAGTGGACATGCCCAGGCAAGATATTGCTCGGCGAGTTCTTGCCATCACTCGCCAGCATGACAACTTGAGCTACCATCTGTCCACTTGGACATAACTCATGGACATCTTGTTGGTCAAGAATACCTGCCCTGTACACGCACCTTTAAGTATATAATGTTATCTTCTTATATAAAGTATAATATCTTATTTCTATACACCTTTCTTAAGATATGTTGAATACGTAAGCCTTAGTAAAATTCTAATGGCAATTGCCATGTGATTATTAGTTACTATCTTAATAATACTTTTAATTCGAATAACTACATGCGGCGCACACAGCTCATCTATATCTTTAGTTAAATTACTAGAAAGTTATTTTTGAGTTAACTTCGTCAAAAAATACATATATGCTACTAAGAACTCGCAGTTTGTACTGATATTCTGCAAACTTTACTACCGTTTGTAAATTAGATTTCAAATCATTGCTTGTAAGTTCAGATGTTGGGCTGTAAAATGTCATTATTTAAGCCCAATAAGTTTCAATGGTATATAATATGATATAATCATAATTATACTGCTACTGAAAATCTAGAAATATTAATGTTGAGAGTGGATGTAACTGAAACTTTTATTATTATTATTCTGTTAGTTAGCGTGGTTGGGCTGGTACATTATTGAAATGAGGAGGTGGATGGTAGAGGAACTGCCTCTTCAAGGCAGCGATAGGGTAGGACCAGACGAGTGCTTACACCATTGTTATGAAGTCGACTTATGGTCAACTTCACACAAGAAAAGACTAGCGGCGTAGCTGAATAATGAGAGATGATTTGGTAGAGCAGAACTGTGAATGGTAGGTTTTATTGACGTGATGAGAACATACAATAACGTATTATGGTAATATTAATCACTCGGGGGAGCTTATATTGAATTCGTTAACCTGTTATGTTTGTTTACCAGACGCCACTATTATGACAAACTAACTGGATTGTTCCCATCTTAATCATGGTTCCGGTGGCTGTTTCTGGTAGGCGGTTATCGACGATCGGACATACCCATCTGAGTAATCTTCTGTTATCGATGGCTTGATGAGGAAGACGACGCTCCCAGCATGCCTCTGGCCTATATCGGTGCGTTGTTTGGTATACTCGTCCCCGATCTCTGGCCAATGGAGACAGTTTCCGCACCTGGCTTTTAGCAACGATATGTTGCAATCCCTCTCGTGTCCTGGTTTAATGTTTAAAGGCGTGATCAGGCAGGCTGTCCACCTAAGGCCTGATCACATCATACCACGACGCCCCTTCATTCCGGTGCTACTCCATACTCACCTCAATCACCTTCATTGGCTCTCAAGATCTCGCTGTTAAGATCCGCTCTAAACTCTTCACACACTTACTTCCTCAGTTGATTGTCACCGCGCGCTCACGCAGCTGCAGAGAGGAGCCCAGTTCCGACGTCGCGTCACGTGTGTCAGCGAAGCCAATTAGCGACGAACTGCTTGCAGCGAAGCCTGGCAGACAGGAAGGACTGGAGGTTGGCTTGACCAACCTCTTAGAACATGTTTCCATGTCTGACCACTCGTCACAGGTACTGCCGCCCTCTTTATCATAACCGAGTCCCGCGTAGATTTTAAATGGAATAATATCAAAACTCACTGTGCATGAACGCCAGTTCGAAATGTCCGCCTACCAATGTCCTCTTGGGAAACACTACCCTTGACATGCGTCATTGCCGTGGTTTGTCTCGACGTTTGGGAAGACATCGCATCCTCCATCTACATGATGATGTAGCAGCATCAGTAACTGTCACTTACTGAGGCTCTGTGTGGCTATACTGGCTTCATATACCTTAGGCTGTGCGGGGTTGCTTCCTAATTCACGTATTCATTTCAGCCCGAGTTATACTTCAAACACTTGTACTTTTGTGTTACTTCGGCAATTCTCGCACGACCTACTGCCACTCCTTGAGAACTATTATGAATCAACAGTACAGTACCAAGGACAGGGAAATTTCGCGTTTTGAACTACTTACATGCTAGACTCCACGGTCCTGTGTATTTCCGAGCTCCGGCTTTGTGTTCATTGGATTCTAGCCCAATGTGTAGACAGTGTTCCCTTACAGTCGTGTAGGTCAGTTAGCTCAGACTGTGAAACAATTGCAAACTTGATAGAATGCTCATGTGTTTGGATTCTAGCTTGTCCTAAAATGAATGCGCGAAATTGTTACGTCCTTAAGTGCATAAATACCTGTAGTTTAGTCAGCCGTTAGAAAATAATGCGAATTTTCATGTATTTAGCAATGAAGGCTGCACGCATCAAATTGATGGCTAACTATTCGTCTCAGTATCCACAGAGCCAAGTGTAACTGCAGCGGGAGTGTGACTCCAGACCGAGAAATACTAAATTACCGCCTTGAAAGCGATGTTTCATATTAGTTGCCTTCCAAGTGTCTGCTCGAAGCTGGCCTTGTAATTAATCACGAACAGGTCGGCTACGTTCTTCAAGTCGATCGGGACCGGTTCCCGTGCCACGAAAGCTCGCTGTTGAAAAACTTTCACAGGTTCGATGCATTTTCACATAATTAATACCTCCTGACTACGACGATGTCTTTCCTCCTAGTTTAATAACAGAATTAAGTTACTTCTTTAATTCTCACAAAACAAAAATATATACAGGTGCCACAATTAAACAAACGCAACTGCAAAATGTCGCATAATGATATCTATTGGATTAATCCATGCCAAAACCCTGGCAATTCTAAGAACTATTCTACATATCGAGTAATGAAACACCATATTTAATTATTTTTAACACAATTTCTATACTATTTACTTATGCCAAAATTTAGTGATAAAGACGACTATTCACACAAACGTCATAACTTGATCAACTATTAGAGGATTAATAATAATAACGAATAAAAAGGAATATGGGTAGTAGTAGATATGAGCCACTTCTGGACCAGTTTGTGCAAGAGTTGCCTAAGTGCCAAATCATGATATGCAAATTAGATTAATTAACAGTTTGATTTTTGACTAATTAATTAAATTTAATAATTAATTGGATTTATTTCATGATTAATTTGATTAATTAAAGAATGTTTTTATATCATTTTTTTATTTTATGGAACTTTTTTACATCAAAGAATGTTTATTAATATATTCATGTCATAAGGGTCATATTGGCAAAGCAGATTCGGTGTTGACTCTGTGATGTTCTGAGACTGACTGACCAGAGGAGCAGGTTTTAATTGTTTATATAGGAGTTAATGTTGGTGTAAGAGTGGTACAAGGGACATATTCTATTTTTTTTGTTTGTGACTGATATGCGGAGCTGGCTACATGGCCAGGTCGAAGGTCTGGAGGCATACTGAGGATTTGACTATTTTAGATATTGGGAGAAATGTTTTATTTTTGGCGAAGTAAATATTTTTTTAATGGAAAGAGACATTGTAATATGTTACCGAACGAATTACTTCAATCACTCCTCGAATAACATAAAAGTAACGAACTATATCGGCGAAGCAAATTCGTTAAACCGATTTTAATCATGCGATAAAAAACAGTTTTCCTTAGCAAAGTAATTTATCTCCACATTAATCACATAACATTGAATCTACATACACGTATTCATGTGATTACAGAATTGAAGAAATTTAATTAAACGAAATGACCAGCTAACACAATGAAATTACAACTCCCAACACAAAATCATAGTCACAGATATATCACCTTCATCAGCTCTCTAAACACACAATGGAAACCAGACGAATCGATTGATTAAACCACATGCTAATTTTTTCTCCTAACACAAATATCGAAGAAATCACTTTGCTTTGAACACCAAGTTTAAATAAATTTATGTATTTTTATCGTGATGACTACTAATATGTGACACAAATTACATAAAATGTTATAAAACTTAATAATGTATAGATCTCTATATGAATTTTAAGATGCATAATATTCCCCAATAATTGTATAAATGTGACACAAATTACATAAAATGTTATAAAACTTAATAATGTATAGATCTCTATATGAATTTTAAGATGCATAATATTCCCCAATAATTGTATAAACAGCTCTATTATGAACGTTAGTTTAGCTAAACAAATATCCAAAACAGTGTAAATGCAAGATGTATTAACTCATTTGGAGAAGGTGTGCTCTGTTCGTGAAGGCTAACCTATGCCTGGCTCTCATAAACCAAAAAATTTCTCCTGCTGCGTGCATGATACGGTCAAAGAAAGTTGACTCAAATTCTGATGATGGCCAAGACCACACATTTCGCCATTTCGCCCCAAACTCCTCCCCCACCTACTCGGCAAGGACAAACTCAGACTCTCAGGCCATACTGCGTTGATGACAGTATATTATTCTGCCCCGAGCGGCATGGGGACAACGCTAGCAAGGAGGGGAGAGTTTCAGAGCCCATCCTCTGACATCCCACCCCCTTCCCCAGCATAGATGCCTCCGCTAAACGCCATCCTGAAAGTTATGGTTTGCCCCTACCCCCGTCTGCCAACAAGGACTCCTCGCCCATCAAGTCATGCCACGCACCCAACATAACCTGGCCATTCATCTCATCCGACAGCGCTCCTCTCCAGCTGCCGCTCCAACACTCACAAAGAATCCACCTCCATTACTCATGCTGAGGCAGGTGGAGGGTGGCGAGCCCACGTCCAGTTAACTTTGCTTAACATGGGAAACACAAAAAGTCACTTGCCGGCCTAAGAATGGCTCGACGAGCAAAATTTCACATTCCTAGCAAAACCCATTTTCTCCTTCAAAAGTCCAGGAAACTTTTACCGAAACAAACCTATTTGAGATAATTCTAAGTAGCAATGAAAATATTACGTTGTTCAATGGACAAAACTAAATATTTGAAAAATCAGTTTTCCAGTCTTTAAACATTGTTTTGCTATCCAAACATTTTGCTAGCTAACATTCGTAAACATGTCTGCGTATATATTCTCTAAAAGTTTTTAATCAATCTTCACATACACAAAAATTAAATATGATTTTACAAATGTGCTCAACTAAGATTTTTGGTTATTATGCTGATTAATAAACACCGATAAAAAACTGTGCATGGTTCTTGTGAAGTTTAGTCACTGTTAAAATCATGTATACTATGAGAGTAATCTGTGAACACAACCTTGTATCTTAAGAGTAAATAAATATAGTCAATCACAATTTCAAAAAAAAAAATTACTAATTCGAATTCACACCTGGAGGAATAGCAGATCTAACAATGTCATACTATCGTTGATAAGAATGCTGAAATGTTGTATATCAATTCTACAGCCAATATGAAATGGGCTTCTACATAAAGCCCTAACAAGACAAGTTAAAACAATCTGTAGCATTTAAACCTTTAAGGCTTCAGAGTGAACACTCCCGGCCACAAATTTTATTACAAGACATCTACAGAGCACGTTGCTGGCTTTCAAGCAACTTTAAAAAAGAGAATCTCTCTCAACTCCACATCTTCCCTTGTTCCACCCTCCAGAATCCTGCTAGAGGTCTCTTCACTCCCCTCCAAACACAAACTGCGCAGGCGCCGTGGAAAACTAGCAAAGATCTGCTCTTACCCTCCCCGCCACTCAACTAGGACAGCCCTACAGCTGCTGGACCTCTCTGCACCACACAAGCCAACACAGAGAAAGAGAAGTTCAGAGGTGCGCAATTCACTCCCCCTGCCCTTCCTGCATGCCCTTTGCCAAGCCAACCGCACCTCGCTAACAACACATATATTTTTTTAATGTTTCATCTCCAATCTTAGATCACATTACCCAATACAAAATTAAGAAATACTCCTTAGAATCCATAACAAATTTCAATATATTACACAATATTACAAAAATAACTGGAGGCGAGCACTGTAACTGTTTGTGAAATAGCATATACACTTTAAAGAACATTTAACGTGTGAACAACATGAGAGCAAAGATGGGAAATAAGAATTTTATCCTTAGCCACCAAACTTCTAGTTACCAGACATGCAGAAAACACCATTTCAAGCCGAGACTTATGAAGTAAGAATTTTTTTGTGTTGCTCAAAGCAGTTTCTAAGCATGGCACTGTTCTCCCGCTGCCTGACAATGTCCCACTGCACAAAGGATAGCGTGAAATAACTTTTGTAGAACTAAAATCGAGAGTAACTATTCACAATTCCCGTCCCCGTTCACATAGACCTGACCCACCTCCGTTACAGCCAGATCTTCCACGCACGCAGTATTTTTAATAAATAATCTTCCAACACAAATACACAAAAATACTTGTGTACATCGCCAATCTCCATAGCGAAGTCAGATTATGCCACAATGTGCTTCTGGGTTCGAACCCCGGGTAAAACATGGCACTTAAGAGATAGATTCTGAGCTCGAGTCCCAGGTACGACATGAGAAGTTAGTTTGTAGGGGTGAATCCTGGATAATATGAGCTGGGTTCGTTTCCCGAGTAATATAATTAAGATTCCTTACACAATAATAGACGGGACACTAACTGTCTCAATGCTTGTTACATAATTACAATTAATATATATTAAAAAAATCATACCTGTTGCATTACAAAAACTATTACGTTCTTGATTCATATCACATAGTAAAATACGTACGAATTGGTTAATAAATGTAACTATAATTTGCTAAAACCGAAAAGAATGTGCATATTTCTCCTCACAATTCCAGTTCCACATAATTGTACACAGTAAAATTCATAAAACAAATCATTTAAGTAAATCATATTTCCTTTAGTAAAAAAATCCGACATAGTGCCTTGTTTGTGTAGGTTCCCCGGGGGACGGAGGGGAGGTGGGATGTCGGGTTATATATTAATGTGCTGGAGTGGTGGCCGTCAGTGATCATCCAGCCACAGAGGGCTGCGGACCACTGCCGTCCTGCCAGGAAAGGGCTAGACGGCGAGGAGAGAGAAACTGCAGCGCACTGAAGTTTACTGCTGACAAGCAGAACGGTTAGAACTGCTCTCTTTTGTCAGTGAAAGATAGTGCGGATAGTTATTTTTAGAACTTTCATGCATATTGAAAGTTAGTTCCCTTTAGTTTAGTTAGGTTTGAATACAAAAAATAAATACAGTTTCTTTAGTGCTAGATCACAGAGCATCAGTTACCCCCTACCTCACTGGCATTGTCTCCAATAGAGGGTAGAGTATAGGATAGAGGGGCTTGGTTGATGCACACCAACCAACAGAGTGAAGTACACTGTACACTTAGTATTAATTAATGATAATGGGAATGGGTGATTATGGCAACATGGTCCAGCCCATCACATACTTTCTTTGTGATTTTTTAAATTTGAATGAAACTTGCTCAAACTTTTATATGATATAGTTAAAACATTTAGATTGTACTTAAAAACGACAAACTTTTAGAATTCCTACTTAGTTATTGTAAAATATTTTCCAATTGAGTAAATTTTATAGATTTTTTTTTTACAAATTGTTCAATGTTTTACTAACTTTAAATGCTTTTTCATAGATTTATGCATTTTTCATAGTTATTATGCATTTTACGTAGTTTTAACAATTTTTTCTTGCATTAAGGGTGGGTTTTGGTTATGAATGATGTTGACTTATGGAGAAAGAAAAAAATAAGAGGAAACTATGTAATGCCATGCCCAGCATAGCTAGAGGGCGCTTAGCCCTGTCCTATTCTCTGCTCGGAATGCATTATTTGAGTGAAGGATGTCTCTGTGATGGGTGAATAAGCCTTGAGTAACTCTGAATAATGAAATGTTTTGATGTGTGATGGGGTGGCTTGGGCATATAATTTAATATTAACTAGTGTTAATATTTTTTAAAAATAGGTGTATGACTGTGAGTGTGAGTGCAGCAAAAGGTGATAAAATTTAATTCCAAATGAAATATTTGTATATACCTTTGAGTTTATTTTACAGAGCTGAGAGAAGAGGCGTATCACCAGAAGTAGCATCTTGCACTATAAGGAATATGGCTATGTCAATAGCACACACATACAGCCTCTCTTCACTGTTTAAATATTCGCAAAAGTATGTGAAAAAGCATCTAGAATGTATGGCCAAGTACTCTGAGAAATTTTGGTTAGGTATGTGTGAGTGTAGGGGAAAATTGTGCTTTCATTAAATTTTAGATGGGTTGTTGGCTTATATTTGAGAGGCCATTTAACAGAGTTTTGAATTACTGCAATATGGACCTAAGGTGAGACAATAGCTCAATTCTGGCCTTCTCTATACAGTTAAATACTCGTAAAAAATATATTTCAATACCATCTAGAATAAAAATACAAAGTACTCTGGAAAAAATTAGTTGGCTAGGTGTTGTAATTTTTTAAATTGATTTAGTTAGTTTAAATATATTTAAATGTGGGCTGTTGTATGTATGAGGTATGAATTATGGAGCGAGTAAAAGAAAAGAGAAAACTACACTAGGCTATGCACAGCATGTCTGGAGGGTGCAAAGCGCTGTCCTATTCTCTGCTCAGAATGTTGTTGAATGGTGAGGCATGACTGAGTGATGGTTGTTCTAAGTATGTTATTTAGTTGTAAAAGTATAGGTTTTCTAAAAGATTTAAGTTATTTTTAAGAATTTCAACAGGTGATTTTTAATGTGTAGTACCAGGTTAATTTCCCCCGAGAAAACTTTCTAGATGAAAAGCGTTATTAAATATATTTTAAAAAAATTTACTGTGTAAAGTATTTTTATAGTGTAAATGATTTTTGTGGTGTACCCTAGAATGTATTTTTTGACAATGTAATATTCATAAATTTTTACGGTGTAAAGCATTTTTGACTGTGTACACTAGTTATATTTTTTGATGGTGCCGAGTAATTCACATTCTTTTTAACATTAATATTTAAAGGTTTGTCGTAAACAAATCATTTTTGCTAATCAAAGTAAAAGTATTGAATGCATTGTATATACAGTCCAATAGCTTATTACGAAATGCAAAGACTGTGTGCGAAATGCCTACTGTGAAATGAACTGTCGCACGACGATCGACAGCAGTCGTATCGCCCGGCGAGTTGTTGAGTCGCCGGAGGGCGGGGGAAGGTTCGCCATAATTCTTAGAGCAACACTTAGCACAGGCTTGGATGGAATGGATCATTGCAGTATGCGAGGATACGGAAGCGGCATGAGGAAGGGGTGTTGGAGGGGAACGTGCATGCATGGACAGGTGGTCGGGTTGTGTTGTGGAACCACGGAGGGGTAGGTCGCTGCCTGAAAGGATGGGAGATGATATCCAATATGTGGTGCTAGGCGGCCAAGCGCACAAGATCCCTCCTTCCTTCATCCCACTGTTCGACCATAACACCACTCATTTCACGCAGCTCACTTCGCCCTCCCTACCTCCTTTCGCGACCATGCTTATCCCACACTCTCTGCAACTGGCACTTAGCGGCTGTTTCTGTAAACCACTTCACGTCTCTTTCATACACTGTCTCCCTGTCATGCTCTCCTGGTTCACGAAGCTCTGTCAGCCTTGCTTTGTCGCACACGCTTCGGCATGCTCCACCCTCTCTTGCCGCCCGCAGTCCTGGTCTATTCGTAAACAATAACGGCTCTGACATGGTTCAGCGTGTGTTGCAAGAAATAAACTGTATTGTGCTGTGGGCGATTCTTCGTTTGCACTAGTCGTTAGTGTGATAAATATTAACAATTTCGCTGTGAAATATGTTTGCGTGAATATCATTTATAACAGTATTGGTTTCTGATATGGTCGAACAAAATATTATATCCATCATTAGGCTGAGTTAATGAAAATTACATATTTTGATCACAGAATACATACCACATATTTTTTTGTTAGGTTGATATGCTTGTTCAAGATAAATATGTAAAAAAAAAAGTTTACACACATGATTAAATACATGTCCCTCACACAAGTAATGTTAAAGTTATGACCATAGATTGCTAAAGTAATATATTTTATGTAAACAATGATTCACTCAATTCTTTAAATTATATAGTTTGTTTGGTGTTATATGAAACAAACTTTCAGTTTGAAATACAATTTATCATATTACATTTTTTTCATACAAACATAACATTTATTTACATATACAAAAAAATCATATTCCTTCTTAATATCTGGAGACGATGCTGGTGTTAACATTTTAGTTAATGATACAGGGAGACGAACTCGGAATTCTCTCAAATATGTGAAATATTTTTATTCTAGATGAATTGGTGATTCACTGACTGTGAGATTAGATGACACACATTCTTGAGTCGGATGGAAGCTTGATTCACTCATTGAAGGTTGCTGAGTTGAATTTGTTATGGTACAGAGTGTAGTGTTGCAGAAATTGTTTTTTTAAATCTGCGCATTGGAGCGAGTGAAGAGAATTTGACAGCTTGAGAGGTCTTGAGAGCTGATGAGGGTGAAGAGAGTGATGGAACAGCATTGGATTACTTATCTTCTTATAGACACTAAGTTGGATTACTTCCAAGCAGTGGTGAACAGTCAGTATTGGGAGATGCTTATGTCCATTTTTGTTATTAGTTGTAAAGTCCATCCACTTCCATGAGCACAAAATTCTTCAAGTCTGGATGTTAAGTAAGGCACTATGATAGAGTTATAAAGGTCTTCAATATCTGTGGAATGTAGAATGGGGAGAGCTTGAGTTTGAAACTGGAAAGTTTCTGTAGAGAATTCCTCTGCTGTGATGGATTTAATATATTTACAGGATATATTTACACTAAGACATATTGGTCGGGGCGATGTTGTAGTTAATTCTGTCAGAGGCGTCCTACACCTTGAGAAAAATCTTTGAAAGTCTACATCAGACTCTACTTGATTGTTACACATCATAGTATCAGTCAGTCTACCTGCAATAGCTGTGTTTACTTTTTCATAACTGAGCTGGGGCAAAGTGGTAAGCGATTTACTTCCCAATCCCTTACAAATGTTGCAATGTTTTGAAGGAAATACGGCAGGTAGCGCAGGAAATTTCAACTGTGTTGTTGACTATGGAGTCAATTGCTATGCTAGTTGTGGAGGAGGGGAGGGAGCAGTTAAGAACAATTGAGGGGAGGGAGGAGAAATTGAGAAGCAGTGATGAGCATTTGAGGGGAGGGAGGAGGAACTAATTGTGCTAGACTCTGTTGAGCTGATTATGGAGCAAGGTGTGGAGCGATGTAGCTATGGAGCAGTGGAGCTATGGAGCAAATGAGAGATTGTAGTCACAGAGAACCAATTATACAAGTTTTAGAATCTGTCTTTAAAGCACCGCTCCATGTTAATTGCCTCTGACAGAATCTGCATTCAGAATTTACAGATGAACTGTTCATCTTGCAGGTTGTTCTTTCATGTCGATGTCAGTTCCTCAGAGCCGTAAATTCTTTACCGCAGAAGCAACACAGCAAAGCCACCATTGCATCCATACTCTTACAAGTATGGAATGGAACTGAAAGGTTCCAACCTTTTATAGGTATAATCAAGGAAGCAATGGAAGTACATTATTCATTTGAAATGTACATTTAAGTATTAAATTACTTTCAAACCTTGATTGTTAGATGCACATTACATTTTGTTTCCAAAAATTATTTTGTTAAAATTAGTTTCTATGGGGATATTACAATTAATGTATTTGTAAAGTCAGTAAAACACAAAAAAAAAAGTAGTTGCAAACCATTTATTTTGCCACAAAGTACATATTGAAAACATTAAATGTTTTCAATTAACACACACATTTACATAATTTCTTCCCTTTTACATTATTTGTAGTATTTCCATCTGTTTGATTGTCTTGCAGTACTATTTTACATTCTGGTAAAAGTGCGAATACATTTCTTCGATGTTAGAGCTGTATTCGGACATTTGGTCAGATATGGCCTAGATATTAAATGATTTCAATATTTCACCTTCTAGTGGATATTTTTTAAATGAAGCAAACAAGAGTTCCAGAGATGTAAATAGCAGTTGAGTGGAAAAAAAGACTTGTTTACAAAAACAGCAAAACTGTTTCTTTCCAAAACATTTTCTAAATGGTCTACTGCCATGTGCAAGTAACTTGGTAATATTCAATATACACTTTGATTTCTGTATGCACGAGCATGCGACCTTGTTCTTATCTTGATCCATCTTTAGAAAGTACTGGCTTACACAAACCAAATACTTTTATGTACTAAATTACGCTCATCCCAGATAATGCCATTTTACTTGTATAATATCCACTGGTGACTCATCACAATCTGTTTCACCCCAGCCAGTCATCAATTACCATTTTAGCATTAATTAAGAGTTTTCCTCTGCAGAGAAAAATGTGGAATTAGATCTGTATTTTTTACATAATTGTTGAATGAGGGACAATTGTATTCATGTTGAATATCTGTTACTTTCTTGTTCCACACACTTTGCAAAATGCATTTTTGGTCTACTTCACCTGCATATATTTCACAATTATTTAAATATTGCATGCAAGTATCTTCAATATTCTCATTCCATGCACCCACTTTCCCAAGTTAAACCATGGTGGTGTTTGATTACCCATATATTTGTTTTCTTGTATTTAGGACTTAAGATATTTCTGGTGGAACAGGGGTTTGAAACTGAATACCGTTTTGTGTTCTTCCATGTCAGTAATACCCAATTATTCAACTATATATTTTTCTGGGGATTCAAATCCTTGCACATTGCAAAACATGTTGTTAATACAGTGTCTTATGAATCAATTATGCTGTTGGTAATTGTGTACTTACATCGAATACAAATAATGTAGCTCTGGTTTTAAATGATTCAGATTCTAGGATCGGTGAGCTGATTTTGTTATAATACATTTCCTGGAACTTTGATTACATATTGTAGCAAATAAGGAAATATCAATTTCCAAAGTTCACATTTAAATCAGTATAAGGATAAGCCTGACTGTTTAGATACAGTTTAGAATTTTCCATATCATAATTATCGAATACTGATTTATCAGCTTTTAAATTGTTTTGTTGATTTGTTTGGAAACAAATAACAACAAATCATGGTGTCTCAGATGAAAAACTTGATTTCGCATTCCAAATGACTTTTTGTGATGTTGGTAGAACTGGAAATATCTCCAAAGCCCACAATCTGAATGCAGTATCTAGAGTCTTCCCTTTTTCGATATATCTTAAAAACTTTACATGTTCACAAGTGTTAATTTCAATACGTGGCATTAGCCATTCAACACTGTTTGATTCAAATGTTACACCTTCCTTGTTATTAGCTGTGTTGTATATAGCATTCAAATGCATGTTACAGAATAGAATAGCTAATTCTTGTTTAGCATTTAATATTACATGTATATAGTCATGAGCAAATCCAAGTACCATACTTAACGGTATAACAACTTTGTATTTTCTGCCTGGGTTTATTTGTAGTGTAAAATTATTAGCATTACTGCACCCAGTCATAATCCCTGTATAAAGATTGTTTACAGTTCCCAAGAGATAGTTCTATATCGTCGAAGTAATTTCAACAACTCTTGTTTGATCGTTTTCAACACCATTGAGCAGATATGCTATTCTATCGATTAAATTAAGTTTTCTGTTTCTAACTATTACTGTAGTTACTAGATTAGTTGCATAGGCTGTATTTTTAATTGTTCTTCTAAACCTTAAACATGATTTCGATGATAATGTGTAATTATTGCGATTTTGTACAGCAATTATTATTTCCGATGGAAATGTATACAGTCCTGCTCGAAATGGTTCATAAACATGTATTTCCATATTGGTGATTGCATCATCATAACTTATTGGTTTTTCAACATTAAGCATGTCTTCCATTTTTATTAATGATATATCCTGATTCCTTTAAAAAACAATTTGTTGCCCTGTGTTAATGTTATGGGTATCTTGTTTGAAATTATCGTTTTATGCTTCTGTTTATGTATTTGTATACGTACTTTCTTCGAAATAACATTTTTTAGAAACATACTTTTTAAATGAAGCGCCTACTTTACGAGCATATTGACTATTATACACATAACCCATTTTGATTGCAATAAACACAGAATGCATGTGTTTATATAGCTCTTTTTAATGTAATTGAATGGTAATTTCTTTGTTTCTAAAATTAATCAGTTTACCTTCTTGATCGACAATTTCAACAAATTATTCATAAGTTTTTCAATTATTTTGTAACCTGAAGCCACCGCACACGCAAATTCATATATTGTCTTTGCCTGTTTTCAATTAAAATATGATCCACCTATAATATTAACATTTATACGACATACATTAACTGACACTATATTAACCTGTTTTGACAATTTGTGTAATTAATTAGCTGCATATACTCTCCTTTCATAACCTAACATATTTGCAATTGAATTTTCTTCCGTTTAATCGATATCGACATTACTATACATGATACCAATTGATGTATTTGGATTTCCACGTAATCGGAATTGTACATTTTCAGGTACTGTTGCTTTAATGAACGTTTCTAAGTCATTCATCTCATAAGATCCTACCAGTATCACAATCTTATACGTATTTTCACTGTTGTCGAACATAAATGACTGATTGTCTATTTCGATGTTTGGGGTGCTATTTTAAGTAACAAATTTGATTAGAAGAGCTGACAATGCTGGAAATATGAATGGTAATATTCCACCTTTCTTAGTATTTTGTATTGTTTTGCTTTTTACACCCATGACTCGCTTGTAGATGCAGACAGATTATTCCTTATATTTGCTGCTTTATCGACTAGAATTGTGTACGCTATATGTCTTCCTTTCAAATTGTTTGTTCGATCTTATACTATATTATCTTCTTTACAGGTATTATCCAAAGTGTTTATTCCTTGATCGTTTTGTGCCAAGCGTTTTGCAAGCTTAGTTCCAGGTCCGCAATAATTGTATTTTGGTAAATGCAATTCAAATGGTAATTTTTTAATCAATGTTTTCAATACTCTGCATCCATTTTTGTTACATTTAGTACAGACCATTTGTTTTCAACTGAATGTGAACCTATATATGAACCTACATTTATAGTTTTTACATTAGTATGTTACCTAATATTGTATAAATGAAGGTTATAAAACAAAATGTTTATCTACAAGTAATTTTAAATACGAAAGAAAATGTAATTGAACAGAAAAATGGCATTCTTTTACCATAAAATATATGCTGTATAATAAGCGGTTATTCTTCATAGGGAAAAACGTGTGTTATTATGTCGATGTTGGAACATTCAAATTGACTTAAATTAGAAAATGCATACATGTGTTTTCTAAAACAATACAAGAGAAATATCAACAATTAGTGTATATTTTGTTGTTAATTGAAGGAATGCGATATTTCCCTTTGTGTTTAAAATGGACAATATGAATCTGCAACATATTTACAATGATCCCATTTTAGGCCATATGACATTTGCAAAGTTTAAAGATATTTATTGTTACTGTTGGAAAAACAAGTACTGTTTTCTGGTAACTATACCATCTCTTCCCCTCTATAAAGGAAGATATAGGTCTGGATTTGACAATTTTTTTACTTCCTGGCGAAGAATGAGTATTTCAAAGTTTTGACATAGCAGTATAAATAAATGTTATGTAAATAAATAGGTAAATAAATGTTATGTGGAAGACTTAAACACTATTACACTAAATGTATTTAAATCACAATCAATCAATATGCAAGAGAAATTAATAAACACAATTGAAACTATTTCAAAAGTGTCTAATAATATTAGTCATATTTCGCAAATATTGGCAAATGTGATGATTGCATTGCAAAATATATAAACTAGAACAAACAAACATTTGGAACATAAAAAAATGTAATTAATGAAATGGTAAGCACTATTACAAAACAATTTGATACACTAATTGACAAAACTATGCAATATATAAGTGTTTAATTGATCTCAAAAACATCCGGTTTAGCTATGCAAATGGAATGAAAAAGCAAATTGATGTTTTGAAATCTGGAATAAACTATTTTTGTAACGATTTCAGGATTAAAACTGTGAGTAAATTAGACGTACTTTTGAGTAAAGTCGATAAGATCCAAAAAGTGCAAACTAATGGACCTAATACACCCGCTAAAATCATTGGACTTAATTTATATACAAATAGTTGAAAGTAAATGAAAACAAAGAAAAATGTCTGACACTGCATCAGAATTACATAAAGCTATATCTGCTGTAAAGGCGAAATATTTACAAGCTGAATGTACTCGAATGGAATGGGATGTTTTGAATGAAGAAATATTTAAAACTGTTATGAGTTGAATGCACACATTGCATTCCATGCTAAATATGTTTAATGAACCACCAGGGGAAATTAAAGAAGAAAAATCTGTCTCAATTAACACAACTGTTATTTTGCTATAAAACAATCTTCGCCTACTTGCGATATGGTATTTGGTGTATATTGGCATGACAATATAAGTTATGGCTTCTGGGAGATTAGGTAATTAAGTTTCTCCCTGAGAATAGAATTCAACTAGGTGATTACATAATTGATGTTAGTGTATGATTGTTTGAATTATGATTTTAAAAAGTTCCGAGTGGTTATTCTGATATCGATTTGGAGAAATATAAGGATCTCGTTCATCGCACAAATGCAAATAAATATTTATATGATGATGAAAATCATCCGAAACTACATTTATTAAGCAATATTGTTGGAAGTGGAATATATAAAGATGAAGTTGGCGATCAGTTTTCTCCTGTATATTGAAACGTCCCTAATGAATTGGTCGATAGATTAAAACTTCTCATCATTTCCAGAAAGTCTGGGAATAATCCACATATGAACAAAATTGTTTCTATTATTGAAGAATTGACTGAAGATGGTTATATTACCAATGAAGTTCAGTAAGATTGCTCAAGAGCTTCACAACCTTGCAAGGATAAGCATTCCTTGAAGATGTGTTATTACTAAAAGCTTAAATGGTCTTTACTAAGCTGATTTGGGTGAAATGACATTGCTTTCCAAATACAATAAGCGATAAAAACATATTTACAGCAATAGATGTTTATTCCAAATACCGTTGCAGTATTCCTGTCAAGAACAAGACAGGGAAACAGGTTAGCGATGCAATGAAGATCATTTTGCGAGAAAGGACACCAAATTCACTCCAAACCAACAAAGGAACTGAGTTCTTTAATGTTTCTTTCCAGAAACTAATCACTGAGTAGGGTATCAATCATTATGTAATGTATTCAGATCTTAAAGCCAGTGTCATCGAGAGGTTTAACAAGACCTTGAAACAGCTAATATACAAGCATTTTACATCAAAGGGAATGCACAATTGGGTGGACATTTTGCCTGAAATACTCCAATTTTATAATTTCAGATATCATAGAATTATCAAGGTGGCACCCGAAAAAGTTATGGACGATAGATTGATGAAAACTGTGAATAATATTGTAAAAATGTTAGACCAGAGAAAACAAAAGTTTAAAGTTGGTATGTATGTATGAGTGTCTAAGCTGAAAGGAATCATTGAGAAAAAAAACATGGTTAATTGGTTGTACGAAATATTTCAAATTACTTTAGTTAGGAATTAGTTTCCCAGAGTGTATTATCTAGAAATCTATAATTTAGAACCTATAAAAGGCTTTTTTTGCGAACATAGATTGCAAAAATTTCCTTCTCCAAACGAATATTCGGTTGATAAAATCATTAAAAGGGAAAAGAATAGGTCCTTTGTTCGATGGAGAATTTTCTCAAAAGCACACAACTCATGGGTGAAGAATAAGGATCATAAAATTTTGCAATATAATGTTTCGTAAATTGCTTTATACAAAATAAAAAAAATACTTTAAATAATATCTGATGTGTTATTCATTTAATAAACCTGTCTATATTTATGGGGAATGGATGTACAATTATTGTGCAATCATTCCTATTGTTTGAGTGGTATTCTATTACAATTACTTTCTTAGTGTATTCAATTATTTTTGTAAGGCAGTCCTTGCTTGTATTTCGATGCACGTGCTGAGAGCCTATGAGGGTGAAGCGAGTAAAGTATGTGTACTTTTTTGGGAGTCTATCTTTGTCAGAGGAGGGGGGATCTGGAGTAATGGTGAGTTGTAATTCGTTTTATTGTGTTTGCTGGGCATTTTGTTAGTTTAATGAATTCTCTAGCATTTGTGGATAGTAATATAAATATCATGATTTAAGTCGGTTTAATGAATACTTGTTTGGTTGTGTAGTTTATGTGATTAAAGTAACTTTTTTTTTAAATGATTCCAGTAATTTTAATTGACTATTTGAATGTTAATTGTAGTGGACTAGAACATACCCGAATGCTCCCACTCCATACACACCTCACTGACCTAGTGGGCCAGAAGTGGGTCACATGTCCTCGCTCCATCCAAACCTCACTCGTCTAGTGAGCCATAAGTGGGTCACATGTACTCGCTACATCGACACCTCACTCCCCTTGTGATCCAGAAGTGGGTTATGTGTCCTTGCTCCATCCACGATCGATCAAATGAATTAATCAATTTAATTAATCGGGTAAATAATCTAATCAACTATTCAATTAATTAAATTAATGAGTCAAATATTCAAACAATTGATTAATCTCATTTGCATATCATAATTTGACACTTAGTCCACTCTTACACTAAATGTGACTGAGGCCACTCTTGAACATACTGGTCCAGAAGTTGATCGCCCCTACTACTGGTTGTCGTTGAACATGTTGATTAATTATAATTTCTGAAAGATTAATTGCTATAATTATAAAATGCTAGTTTCAGTATTCACGATGGGGCCGCGGTGGCTGAACGGTTAGACGGTTATCAATTCGATCAAGGCGAAGCAGTTTCAATTCCCGACCGGATCACTCCTGGATTTTCGCAAGTGGGAATCCTTATTCTCACCTTGTTTCACCCTTACCGGCTCTCAAGACCTCATTGTTTGGAGCAGCCCAAATCACTCAACTCTACAACTCACGTTATTGACAGCATGTTGGAGGGTTGTACTTGAATTTACGTATCGACTATTGACCAATAACTGAGCTTTTTTGCTTTGGGAAATGTCACTGCGCATACGTGGTCACAATGAGTGGACCTGGGCGCCCTGTAAAGTTGGTAATGAGGGAGGAGAACAATTCTATGACTTGACATTGAATTAAAGAGTTTGGTAAACATTTGTAAATTATAAAATAATTCCTTTCGAATTTTTAAAAATGCAGGCCTTTATGTGTAGTTATAAGCAACTTTTTAAAATATGGTACTTTTCTAATACTTCCGAAGTTTTACTTGACCGACGCAAGAAGCCCATGGGAATGTTAAATATACATACTGTATAATGTAATAATACGTAATGTGCATACAGGTAAATCCTAAGCAGGTCTATCAAAAGTGCTCAATTTTCCGTGAACTGTCTATATGAGGTAAGTGTGTGGATATATTTACCGTGAACTGTCTATATGAGGTAAGTGTGTGGATATATTTACCGTGAACTGTCTATATGAGGTAAGTGTGTGGATATACTTACCGTTAACTGTCTATATGAGGTAAGTGTGTGGATATATTTACCGTGAACTGTCTATATGAGGTAAGTGTGTGGATATATTTACCGTGAACTGTCTATATGAGGTAAGTGTGTGGATATATTTACCGTGAACTGTCTATATGAGGTAAGTGTGTGGATATATTTACCGTGAACTGTCTATATGAGGTAAGTGTGTGGATATATTTTCTCAAGCTCTGATTCTAACAAATGTAAGTAAATACATATACGAAAATTACATATTGTTAAATTATTATTCGTATATTCACAGCGAAAATAGCAATACTGTATTTAAAAGTAGTTGATGCACGTAGAGTTTCCGTTTCTTAAACAACAAAACTACCTTAATATATAAACAAGTAGGTAATCTTATTTGAAACGAGATACACACTACCGAATACGAGCACTTAATGTAAAGTTTGGTAATCAGAGGATAACAAATGTATTAGGTTAATTTACATTCTGATATTTGCTTTTAAAATGTTGTCCAAAAATTAAATAAAAACTTTTATTAGTAGATAGTTTTGTTTAGTAACACATTTTTGATTTCACTAGAAGTCAATTTTTCACTTCTCATTTCCTTCATTGTCAGTAATTTATTTTTCACAAATCCACTGTCTCTTATTCAAAGATAGTTTTTGAATATTGTATCTACACACTTCTTCCTCTACTGCTTATGTTGGCTTCACTTCTCGCAGGAAACATTCCTGAGATTATTATTCGCAAGATGCGTCTGAGACTCAGTAAAGATATTACCTGACACTGACTTACACCTAAGTCTGTGTGTATGTACCTATGTGTATATATACTTACATATATTCACTAACAAATCCACCAACATTGGTTATTTACTCAGTTTATAGTTCATAGAATTTAAATGTTTTTATTTGGAACTTAATTCTCGTATGTAATACAAATTTCGGAAGGAAAACGTTGTGCGAATGTTTCAACGTAACATTTCTTAACTGTTGTGATATTTCTTATTGAATCTAAACTTATAACCTTCACTTTAATTATTATAACTAAACCAATAATGATAGATTTCTGTGAGGGAAAAAGAACAGTATCTCGCTCTGCATACCTGTAATACTGTGTTCATGTAAGCGTTTCATGAAATCATAGTTCCGCATTTGAACCCCTCATTCTGACTTCTTTTATCTGCTTTGTTTTAGATATTCTCTGTGGATAGCGGCACCATGTCATGTCGAGATTAAGTGTTTTACCTTGACGACAAAGAGAGGTTAAAATCGGATCACTACATATCAGTTCCAGCTTTGACTCCATTCTTCGACTGTTTGTTGCAATTCCGTAAACTGCGGCGAATGGCAATAATCACTATTCGACACACTGAAAGAAATCAGCACAGAGAACGTAACAGAACAGTTCTGTAACAGCATTTTATGAAAGCGACAACTAAACTTTAGTACCAGTAACACAATGTCCTGTAACATTTTACAATCCAAATGGTTAACAGGACAATCTAAATATTGTTAAACATTATTATGTTGCGGGAACCGCCATTTCTGTAGCAGGAACAGTGTTTTCTGTAGTATACAAATTGTTGTGAACACGATTTTACAGTAAATCTTCTATAGAAATCAAAAGTTTATAGAAACAGTATGGTAGCTACAAGATTGTCGTGGATTGTTAGAGGAACCGCCTGATTCTGTTAAGATTACAGAACTAGAATTGTAGCGTTAAGTAACACGTAGAACCTGTTGAAGTTGCAAGAGCAAAGCGAGATGGTGAAGGCACCCTCTAATTATTTTAAAGATTAAAGAACTAATATAATTGACAATACAGAATATAAATAGGAAAATGTTACTGTTGTGAAGTAATATTTATTTAGGGAAGGCTGTTGACAATCTGTAATGACACTGTGCAATCATTTTAAGTGTTAACAGGAACCGCCATGTTAGGTGTTAGATGTAACAATAGCAAACAAAGGGTGCTGTAATTCCCTATTTGTTTTTAAAAGACGTATTATCACTTACACAAACAGAACATAAAAATTAAATAACTAACGCCATATTTTTATTGGTATTACAAATTATCTGATGTGAAAGGAAAACCTGTTTAGACAAACGTTACACTTAAAAACATTTTATATCAGATGACACCCAATGTTGTACATTTAATACAAATATATAGATAACATTAAGAAAACATTATTTAATTAAATAAATAAGCTAACTCGTATGTCATTGCGTCGAGATTCATCTGCAGACACATTACATCCATCTATTGATTCTACAAGTAAATTTTCAAGTTTTGAAAAATAATGATAGATAGTAGCCCATTCTATTAGCCAACGAGGAAATTAAAGTAGACCACACAAGATGGTTATTACTACCATACCGCTCAGTATAGGCAACAGAACCGATAGTTAGGATTACTATAATTACACTTCATTCTGTTAAATGAAGGCAACAGAACAGATTGTTAGCACTACCTTACGTTACAGCAGGGTGCACAGTCAGCTCTGTAGCAGCATCAGAGCTGTATTGTAGGGATTACCGTACTGGAGTGTGGTCAGAAACCTGCTCATTCGTAATCGCAATATTATATTCTGTAGAAAGTAACGACGTCACTTATTTGTAACGCACTGACATTTTACAGTATGTTCTGTTGGCGTTACCATATACCTTTAACAATATTCGTAGGGTAGCCACAACCAAACAGGCTGTTGTCCTTATTTTAAAAGTCTTGGAGGACAACGACTACAGGATTTAGGTTCCTACAACAATATTTTTCTTCCGGTGCGAGGCGCAATTCCAGAGCCACGCACATCCAATCAGCGAGGAGCTTGTACACCAACAGCAAGGTGTTATAAGAATCTCATATAGGGTTTAAGTGTTCTTAAACAAGTTACAGACGCATGGGAAAGAAGTTTACAATTCCTAGGTTTTAGTCTTCTTTCCAGAGGATAGTTATGCTTGTGACTTTTCTGCCTGTGTGTGAGCGTGTGTTCATAGTTGTGCAAGAATGTGTGTCCTTCTTAACAACTTGTAAACACGCGAGCCGAATTTCACCAAAAACTGTCCACATATCGTACTGTATTTAATTAGGACATCCAACTTTTATCGTTTTAGGCCACGCTGCATGCTTATTTCCAAAACAGCTGCAATTCTATAATTTAGAGCTTTAAATCATTTCTCAAAAACCATTTTACTGATTTTAATCCAATTCGTTATGTTGGCAGTGCATCTTGTAAGCATTGTATTTAAAGAGGAATATTAATATTTGTCGGCTATTTTGTAAGACAGCACAGTATGACAAATAAGGCTTTTACGTTATAGGCCGATTTCGTAAGCTACTCAATTGAGGCCTTTCCAATTTGTCACATAAGTATTACTATGCAAGCTGTGTAAATATATTTAGTTTAAATATAAGAGGGGCACTTATTTTGAAAATGGTGGTTATATAAATATGTAAGGTTAATTTGCTATATAAACTATACCATCCACCAATTTAGACCAAAATTTGTATTTTGAAACTATCTATTACAAGCATCAAGTATGCTAATTCATAGCCACTTTTGTTCGTAATTTTATAAGATAACAAAATATGAAGAAATTTCGTTTTTGTGTCATATCTCTGGAAATAATAAACCTATTACTACCAAATTTGCCAAACAAGTAGTAAAATGGTATATAATGGTAATGCGTATGTCTTAAGAAGTTCAGGCATTTATTTTCAAAGTGGCGACCATATAAATATTCGAACTTGGTATGCTAAAAGTACGAAACAATGTAACAAATTTCAACTCAGAATTTTATGCTGTAATATTAACTATAAACATCAAATATATCTCCACGAAACCTCTTTAATCCGCCATTTTGTAACGTCGTGCTACATGAAAATAAAGTTTGAATGTCGCATTCCGGGAAACAATCAACCGATTTATAGCAAATTTGGCAAACCAGTAGTTATACGGTAGGCCATTATATGTTTTAATTTTGAATCATGCGTTTATTTTTTAAATGGTGGCCGTATAAACATTTTTGCTCAGTATGCAATTTCCACTAGTATATATTTCAAACATAAAATGTGCGTAGACAGAATCTCTTTTATTAGTCATTTTGTAACAGTTTAGGCTACCATATTTTGCAAACAAGTTTTACTATGGCAGACCAGCATTTATTTTGGAAATAGCGGTCATATAAACCTGTTAGCTCAATATGCAATATCCTCTAAACCATGTAATGTATTCCAACTTAGGCAATATCCATGCTAGCACTAAATGAGGTAATACATAAACTCTTTTCTCTGTTATTTTGGAAGAAAGCATCACATGAAAAATTATATTTTTATGTCCTATCTCGGGGTAGTCCCCTATTTATAAAGTAATAGGCGTATAAATATGTTTAGTTAGCGCCATATATCCTGATATTTTCAACCGAACCTCATATGCTGACAGTGTCTATGGCAAACATCAAGTGTGCTAATCCGTAACATTTCTGTCGGCCATTTATGGAGCTCGCCACATGGAAAAAAAAAAAGGTGGTTTTGTGCTACATCTCGAGAGCCAGTCAACTGACTTCCACCACATTCTACATGCGACGAGCGCTGCGTTAGGCCCTGCAGGTTGACACGGTCTAGGAGGCTCAGGCATTTGTTTTCAAAATGACGGCGAAATAAATATATCAGGTTAGTAAACCCTGTTTACCAAAACATTCAACTGATTACATCCAAAGTTGATGCTCCTAATCAGACTTTTGTAATGTGATTGGTTACACGATAGCTTATATCACGAGGTTTTCTGGGTTCGAGTCCCGGGTAAGGCACGCGTGTATTTATAATTGTGTGTAGGGAATGTTGCATATGTTCCTGGTTCCATCTCCAATGATATTGCTGCCAACGTGATGACAAGCCCTACCTAACATCTAAGCTTTTAAGGACTTTATGATAAATTATTTATACTCCTGTAGAGGAAAGTAGACTTATTTGTTGGATAAGTAATATCTTGTAGAGACTGGCGTGTGAGGTGGCATGTATTTGTCGCCATGCAGTTACACTGAGTTGTCTTGGACGGGCCGGCAGAACAATGCTGCTGTCACGTGGTTGTTATTGCACTGTCTCTGGCAGCCGCAGTCCCATTATTGACACAAGTATCACGTCCGGAAAGTACAGCTGCTTCACGATCAAATGAGCTCTTCTGTTATCTCCTTTTAGCTAGTGACATGTACTTTCTGATCCACGTGTGGCATCTAATGACTAGTTCCCTTCCTTTCGTCAAGCAAATAGCTCTTCTCTGTACTTGCCTGTTCTGTGGCCGCACTAAAGACAGCGAACCCGTCTAACCCCTCAGTGTGTTATTCCGTGTATACTCGTTCACATGTGACGTTGCAGAACAAGCAAGATCATGGCCAGTGCTATACGAGTTCAGTAGCTAGCACAGATATTAATACCGCCTTTTGCTGGACTATACCATTAGCTACGGCTGGCATAACATTATGATTACTGTTAGCGTCGTGGTCAGAAAGAAAATGTTTTATAGGCTGCTTTGTAGAAATTATTATAAATAATTCTTAATAAAATACCTTATCGAAAATATCCTTGATTGCAACAGCTGAAACAAAAAAAAAAAAGTTACTTAAGGGGTCAACACCCTGAAAGACGCAGAGTAATATTACGTCGTCTGAATTCGACTGTTATAAGGGATTTTACGTAATAGCACGGCGTCCGCATTCTTTGAAGATACCGTTGACGTAATATAACATCGCCGACTGTTATCATCAACTTGACTGCATTGTTCTGACAACACTCACCACGTCAGACAAACAGCACATGTTCCTGGGACATTGTTTACTCGACACAAATATCAACTCACTGCCAGCCAGTAATACACGCTGTAACAGTGTAGCCAAGTGTGTCCGATATATTACGGACCTATAGGAAAACGTGGATGTAAATACGAAGACCAACATAAATGGTTGTCCTGCAGGGGAGGTTACTAATGTCTCACTTGTAACGTGGCTCATATGTGTGTAAATCTGTGCCGACTTCTAAATATATGATGTTAGGGGCAGTAATTATTGCTAAGGTGATTTCAAAACTACTCAATTATGGTTAGTCAACTTTAAAATTGATACAACACAACTACCCGTAGTTGCTCCGGTTTTGCCCATTAGGAACTTTTGAAAATAAATTTATATGTGAAATATGGCATTAATCATGTACTCGGAAGCCTAATAATAACAGTTTAAAGTATATTAAACATTTCACCAAGAAAACCATTTCAAGGTAAGTACAGTAATACGATGTAACGGGAAAAACAATACAACTACTGCTGCACAGATAATTAGATATAGCGTGATTATACACACACAGGCCGTTACAGAGTTACATGAATGTAAAAATGTATCCAGTAATTTATATTCTCATAAATATCCGCCAAGGACAGGTAATTTTCAAAAGGAAACAGTCTATAATTATTACTCAAGTACATACTGGAAAATGTCTCGAATTCATGTTAGGTCAAACTGCACTTCAAACAAATGAGTATTCTTGTTTTGGTTGTAATTGGATCACAATAGGTATATTAGACACGTCCAGGTAAACTCTGAGCCAATAACAGACCTGCAAGGATACAAACACCGACCTCTGTGTCACCTGACTGGTCAGAGATAAAACTGGCAACACACCGGAGCAACAGTCAATGAACAGAGAGGCGAGGATGCAAACACCGACCTCTGTGTCACCTGACTGGTCAGAGATAAAACTGGCAACACACCGGAGCAACAGCCAATGAACAGAGAGGCGAGGATACAAACACCGACCTCTGTGTCATCTGACTGTTCAGAGATAAAACTGGCAACACACCGTAGCAACAGCCAATTAACAGAATGGCGAGGATACAAACACCGACCTCTGTGTCACCTGACTGGTCATAGATAATACTGGCAAAACACCGGAGCAACAGCTAATGAACAGAGAGGCGAGGATACAAACACCGACCTCTGTATCACCTGACTGGTCAGAGATAATACTGGCAACACACCGGAGCAACAGCCAATGAACAGAGAGGCGAGGATACAAACACCGACCTCTGTATCACCTGACTGGTCAGAGATAATACTGGCAACACACCGGAGCAACAGCCAGTGAACAGAGAGGCGAGGATACAAACACCGACCTCTGTATCACCTGACTGGTCAGAGATAATACTGGCAAACACACCGGAGCAACAGCCAATGAACAGAGAGGCGAGGATACAAACACCGACCTCTGTATCACCTGACTGGTCAGAGATAATACTGGCAACACACCGGAGCAACAGCCAGTGAACAGAGAGGCGAGGATACAAACACCGACCTCTGTGTCACCTGACTGGTCAGAGATAAAACTGGCAACACACCGGAGCAACAGTCATTGAACAGAGAGGCGAGGATACAAACACCGACCTCTGTGTCACCTGACTGGTCAGAGATAATACTGGCAACACACCGGAGCAACAGTCATTGAACTGAAAGGCGAGGATACAAACACCGACCTCTGTGTCACCTGACTGGTCAGAGATAATACTGGCAACACACCGGAGCAACAGCCAATGAACAGAGAGGCGAGGATACAAATACCGACCTCTGTATCACCTGACTGGTCAGAGATAATACTGGCAACACACCGGAGCAACAACCAATGAACTGAAAGGTGAGGATACAAACACCGACCTCTGTGTCACCTGACTGGTCAGAGATAATACTGGCAACACACCGGAGCAACAGCCAATGAACTGAAAGGTGAGGATACAAACACCGACCTCTGTGTCACCTGACTGGTCAGAGATAATACTGGCAACACACCGGAGCAACAGTCAATGAACAGAGAGGCGAGGATACAAACACCGACCTCTGTGTCACCTGACTGGTCAGAGATAATACTGGCAACACACCGGAGCAACAGTCAATGAACAGAAAGGCGAGGCTCGGCAATACATAGGACCGTGGAGTCTAGCCTACATGTAGTTTCAAACGCGACATTTTCCTGTCTTTAATTATTACTGCTCAGCTCCATGTTGATACAGTGAGATTATATCTAACCCAGTAAATAATTTGGTTTAAAACCCGACTTATTGTGGAAATTTAAACAAAGTACGCCCAGTAGTTGAAGCGTAATGCCAGATTCCTAACAATTTTGTTCTTAACATTACGATAATTTGGCTTATTAGTCTGTTTAGTATACAATCATATTAACCAATTTCATTCGCAGCTAATTAAACAAAATACGCTTTTAATACGCCATTGACCAGGAAGGCGTATACGAAAGGGATTTGTGGGGACCAAGCCTCTGCCTTAACGACTTGGTGACGTTCTCCATGTTTATAATTTCATCACAAATATTTGGCAATGATTGGAAATACAGACAATTGTTTGTCTCAACTGCCATATCAAATCTCTGTACTTTTCACAGGCATATAAAGAAGATGGTTGAAATCATATTAGTTTACTTGGTTTCGAACATTACGGAGAAAGGGGAAACTACTGAGAAGATAGTTTTAAGTTACTTAAAAATAAACTTTTTATTTATAATTTACTGAAATATTGTACGGATTACAAGTAGGGTTGCGCAAGAATAAAATATGGGCTCTTCGAGAAATTTTCGAGAAAGAAAAAAATTTTCTAGCGAGAGTCGAGATGAGAATGAGTAATTTTCTGTTAATTAACTTATTTGTGATCAGCCTTTAATATTTTTAAAAATTATGTGCTTTCCTAACATATCATTAAATTTTAAAGATGCATTCAAATGTCAGGTGAACATGAACCACGTCATAATGAATTACCTACTTTTTTTTTGAAACATACACGTTCGTTATGTAGATGTTTTCCGACGTAAACTTAGCTTACAATGAGTAGAGTAACCTCGAGTGCCTCATTACCAGTTTTACAGAATTCGCTAATGATTAAATCGCAAAATACGCCTATTGTGTTGGCCACTTGATCCACAATAAGTGGAAATGCGCTGTTAACAAAAACCAGTTTTCGGTTGTTAATTGTTAAATTTCGTTAGTTATAGTGATAAAGAAATTATTCCATTTTGTTTCTACTAAAGATATTTTTTTTCGTGGGATTTTCCTTCATTCATCATGGTGCTCGTTTTTTGTTTTAGTATAGTAAACTTACTGGCTGGCGTTTCCGAAAAGAAGAATCGGATATATGATTTACTCACACGGATCCTCCCTTTATGTTATAGAATATTTGTCTGCGTTAATATCATGACGTGATATTTACTTCTTATATGAGCACACGACTCGGCAAGTTGGCGATTTGTTTGTTGGTGAGGTGAAGGATTCCTGGTCAGTGCCTTTAATGCGTAATTTATCGTTATGTCACTGTGCAATGAATTAATTTTAATAACTGTTTGGTTAATGACACAGTATTTAGTACAGCATCACGTGCTACATAAAGCAGGATAACCAGGATCTGGCTGTCACTCTAGAATGTTTATTTTGTTTCAAGCTTGCATTGTGCTTGAATACACGTGCGTGGAGTGGCTTGAAGATGCCTTCATTGCACACTTGTGTATTCAATAAACAAATAACGGCAACTGCTTATTATCATATGTTAAAAATAAATTATTGGCATGAAAAGTTTCTTGTTTTTTCGAGAAAATTCATTTTCCTGCTTGCTGTTTGAGAACGCCGTATTTCTTAGAATTTTTCTCGAGTTTCGTGATCTTGCACAGCCCTAATTACAAGAAATGTATTCTACAAGTTTGACACAGTTATTACACAGTAAATAAAAAGTTACGAAAGTGTGGTTTTAAAGTGCGCCATATCATTTTATTCTAAAAATTACTCACTTATTTTTATGAGCTAGCGACATTTCATTATTATTAGGGCTACTTTTTTTTTTGCGAAACGAATTATATAGTTTTATTTCAAAACAATTTTTCTCGGATTCACTTTCGCTACTGGATAGTTTTAACTGCTAAGCGTCTTATGCCCGGTTGCACCAACATCTTCCCCGATCCGAGTTCAAATGATCCTAGTTCCGAACCAAGATCCAATTTGATCGTGGTTCCATTGTAAAAGTGTTGCACCAATGAAATTGCATGATTCTGCATCATCGATCTTGATTCCAAAGTGAGAGGTCGATATTAAGTATGACACAAATTTTACTATTGGTTCGTAATATCCGCATTTTGTTTTTTTTTTTAATTTCCGAAGAAAATAATTGAACGTAGTTTTATCTGTTGGCGTATTTTCAAACTACATTTGTCAACAATGGTTGCTGATCTCGGATCGAGATTTCGAACAACCAATTTCGGCGGTTCGAAATGAACTTCATCTCGATCTCCAGTTCAGCACTGAACTTGAAGGGTGCAACAGTTTTCTGTGTCGATCTTAGATCCGATCTCGGATCGAGTTTCGAGCCACGATGGTGCAACCGGGCATTAGTACATGCCAGTGGTAGGATCGGCCCGCCCCTACTCATGCCTGCGAATAAAGATTAGTTTCGGAGAAACCTAGTTGTGATTCGCTCAGTGAAACACAAAAATAGTTCTCACGAAAACATTAGGCTAGTAACCAAAAGAAAATTGTTAAGTGAACTTGTTAGATATTGAAACCTAGCTTGCGTAGAACTCATTTGGCGACAACCACGTGTCCCTAGTTATTATCTGGCACGCATGAGACTTCACTTCCCTCTCTATAGTCAAGTCGGCGCATTTTGTTTCTAGTAGAGCTCCGTATATTTCGCGAGTTCAGTTGGCGGTACGGCGGTATAGGTCCGCATGTGTTCCTTTGGCAGCCACCCTCATGACGTGCGCAAGTTTGAACGCTGTTCTATTTCTACACATGCACATATTGCTGGTTCACAGTTCTGTAGGGCGAGCCATGAAACAAGTCGCCCAATCACAGAACTAACAACAAAGTACAAGGGTTTATAGCTTATCCTGTCCCTGATTAAACAAGTGAAATTTTTCTGTCTCTTTTTATACCATTCGTACCCCGTGTATACAATTGTGTACATTATGTACTTGTATGTAATTGTTTGTCTGTACTGCACACTGCGAAGCTCAATTACCAATGATCTTACTTGTGAGTAAATGATTAGCAAACCGTTCTACGGATCTGGACAATGATTGGTTCATATAACTGTAGCCGACTATACAGCATACATCTCATTGGCTGCAAGGAGAAAACAATTGTTTTGTCTACTTCAGTATAGCACGCGTCATAATTTTTCTTGTTTGCAACACCTGACACTGCAAATTAAAGCTGGTGTGAAAATGTTATTGTCTTCTGCAACAGTGGGGACCCTTCTCTCCTCAACTTGGTTGGAAGTGACGCGGCCATGCTATTATTAGCTGTTCCGTGTTTGTTCAACTGTGGCGTGTTGGATATACCGTAGTCTAATAACACAACCATAGCTGCTTGTTTGAACTATAATTTGTCTTCAAGATATAACGCCTAAATATTAGGCAGTTACTGATTCCACACAAATTGAAACAAGCGTATGTATTAAGTAAACTGTTATTTTCTCATTTACGTTCATGAATATACTAGCCGAAGTCAGATCTAAGGGCCTAGTGTTGATACAGGGAATTACTAGTTTTTCGTATATGTTTGCCAAGTTTTTGTTAAAAGAGGCATCTTGGGTTAATTTGTATTTACCCCTCCCAAGTGAAATGTGGCGTAGTGGTTACACACAGGAAGGACACGGGTTCGATTCCAGTCTCACTGTCCTGATTGAGGTTTTCCATGGTTCCTGAAATTGCTCCAGGCGAATGCTGGGATGGCCATGATCACTTCCGTTGTCGTTTTTCTTACCTAAGCGTGCGCCGAATTCAGTTTCTGAGGGACTGTGTAGACTATGTACATCAGAGCACTATACCTAGTAACCACAGTGTAGACAATGTACACCAGAGAACTATACCTAGTGACCACAGTGTAGACAATGCACACCAGAGCGCTATGCCTGGTAAACTCAGTGTAGACTATGTACATCAGACCACTACATATAGTAACCACAGTGTAGACAATGTACACCAGAGCGCTATGCCTGGTAAACTCAGTGTAGACTATGTACATCAGACCACTACATATAGTAACCACAGTGTAGACAATGCACACCAGAGTGCTATGACTAGTAATCTGAGTGTAGACTATACGCCAGAGCATTATTTCTTGGAAACTCAGTGTAGACAATGTGCACCAGAGCACTATACCTAGTAGGCCTAACCACAGTGTAGACAATGTACACCAGAGTGCTATGTCTAGTAACCACAGTGTGGACAATGTATGACAGAGCGCTTTGCGTAGTAACTTCAGTGTAGACTTTGTACACCAGAGTGCTACATCTAGTAACCACAGTTTAGACAATGTACACCAGAGCGCTATGCCTAGTAACTAATTCTGTTGACAATGTACGCCAGAGCTATACGCCTAGTAACCTCAGTGTATACTATGTACACCAGAGTACTATGCCTAATAACTACAATGCAGGCAATGTACACCAGAGCACTGTGCCTAGTCACCTCAGTGTATACTATGTACACCAGAGTACTATGCCTAATAACTACAATGCAGGCAATGTACGCCAGAGCGCTGTGCTTAGTAACCTCAGTGTAGACTATGTACACCAGAGTGCAATGCCTAGTAACCAATGTGTAGACAATGTACACCAGAGTGCTACGCCTAGTAACCACATTGCCTACATTGTGCATCAGCGCGCTACTCCTTGTAACGACAGAGTAGACAATGTATGTTAAATTGCTATGCCTAGTAACCTTAGTGAAGGTAATATATGCCAAATCGTCGTGTCTAGTAAACACAGTGTTGACAGTGTACACCAGAGCGCTAAGTCTAGTAACCACAGTGTAGACAGCTAACTCCAGAGTGCTACAACCTCAAAGTAGATAATGTATGCTAGAGCACTTTGAATAGTAACGCCAGTGAAGACAATGTATGCCATAGTGCTACATCTATTAACCTCAGTGTGAACAATTACGCCAGAATGATACGTCTAATTATATGCGTGTAGACAATTTACAAGAAAGCTCCACGCCTAGTAATCTCAGTGTAGACAATGTATACCAGAGTGCTATGCCTAGTAACGTCAGTATAGACAATGTAGTTCAGAGTGCTACATCCTAGTGTAGACAATGCACAGCCAGATAAATTCTGCAAGATACAGTAGCCAATGAGATACAATACCCGCTCTCAAACCCTTGTGCAGTCAAACAGAGAACGTATATGTCGACATTAAGGGAATCTCCACTCTGTATATTTATCTGGGCTGTGTGCTAACACTGCATCATGGCTTGCCAGTAATTGCCTACAGTAGCCAATGAGATACAATACCCGCTCTCAAACCCTTGTGCAGTCAAACAGAGAACGTATATGTCGACATTAAGGGAATCTCCACTCTGTATATTTACCTGGTCTGTGTGCTAGCACTGCATCATGGCTTGCCAATAATTGCCTACAGTAGCCAATGAGATACAATACCCGCTCTCAAACCCTTGTGCAGTCAAACAGAGAACGTATATGTCGACATTAAGGGAATCTCCACTCTGTATATTTACCTGGTCTGTGTGCTAGCACTGCATCATGGCTTGTCAGTAATTGCCTACAGTAGTGGAAATCATGGGATCAAATAAGGATGTGACATTAATTTACATTCACTTATTAGAAGATCCGTGCTATTACTACCCTTATTGGACAACAATTTTATTTATTTGCGTTATGTACACAATTGTATAAACCAATTGTGAATGTATTAAAAATATATATAATTTTTTAATTTTAAATTATATATATCACATAAATTGTCGTCTAGGGGATATGTAATGCAATTTTAAATAACGTGCTTATGTAAATACTTGAGACAACCAAGAGATATAGTTACACGGATTCAACGGGTATATTGACAACGTTACTTCCATTGTTATATAATTGGAATTTATAAATGAGCAGGGGGCATGCGCCCTCTACTGTAGCAGGTCGACTCCCTATGCGGGTATGTGCACGGCAGAACAGACAAGTGTAGTTCCGTATAGGGCTGCCAACCTGAACAAGCACAAAGTCGGAATACATCAAAGATGAATTGTCTAAAACAATCGTAATAAAATAAAATTTGTTTGAAATTTTAGCCTGTCCTACGCGCGAACAGAAAAAAAAAAAAAAAAAAAGATTGAAGAGAAATTCTATGCAATATCTTTCGTATACAAATGTACAGGTAGGTCCGACCAAGGTAATCATTTTTACTAGACAATCCCTGCAAAACTTCCGTGCACTTACATATTCGACACTTAGGGGGCATACTATGGTCTCTGGTTAGGTTAGGTAGGCAGGTAGTAGTAGTGGCTGGACGTCTCGTCGTCAGCGAGGTTATTACAGAAGGAGCAAGTTGGTCATAGGAGGAGGAGAAGTGTCCTGTAGTGAGGAACCTTCCCAGCATGCACCTGCAGAGTGATTTAGGAAAACTGAAATGAGAAGCGCCGCAATGGGGAACGAACCCACGTCCTCCGGAATGCTAGTCGAAAGTTGAACGACAGTACGACCTCGCTAGCTGGTTACGTTACAGCAGATACTCTATATGGATATTCGTCATTGCGATTCAGATGTCTGCTGTAATGGAAAAACAAAACTGAGCATGGAAAACATACTTAATAAATACAAGTAATCTATAGACGAGAGAGTAAGTATTTATACAAGACTGGAAAATTCCGAGAGAGAAAATACAGTCAAAACAGGAGAGCAACTAGTTATATATATATGTATATATATATATATATATATATATATATATATATATATATATATATATATATATATATATATATATATATACACACACACACTATCTACCAAAAAGTAATTGGCCGCAGTACATCAGTTGGCGTGTGTTTTACGGCCTTCGGCGTAGGACCGCTGGTGTTTGTCCGTGGTAGCATGAACACAAAGGCCTATTGTAATATTCTGGATAATGAAATGCTCCCAATATTGTGGCGTTTTTACGGAATGGACCAGGATGACAATGCCAGGTGCCATGTTTCAAGGGCTACTATGCAGTGGTACACCGACAACAATGTTCGCCGATTGGACTGGCCCCTCCCAGAGCCCCGACCTCAACCCTATAGAACATCTTTGTGACGTATTGGATCGCCGGGCGAGGGCTCGTCAGGCACGGCCAAAATCCATTGCTCAACTCATGGAATGGTTGCAAGAAGAATGGCGACGAATCCCCGGGGATGTCCTGCAAACACTCGTAGAGAGTATGCCAGACAGGATGGCTGCTGTTATAACCGCAAGAGGTGGCCCTACGAGATTCTAACGGGGTGACAACCACCGAGCAAACATTGTGGACAGATACCCAGTTACTTTTTGGTTTTGTTTTGTCCCTTTTTGTTGCTACGTATTTTGTCAGTGTTGCCGTATTTTAAAAGTAGATTTCGAAACCTGCTGTTTTCTATGTGTTTACAGTTGGTATGTATATATAAATATAAATATATATGTATATATATATACCAACTGTAAACACATAGAAAACAACAGGTTATAAAACTGCTTAAATGTATATATTTATACATATACCAACTGTAAACACATGGGAAACAAGAGGTTAGAAACCCGCTTAAAAATATGACAACACTGACAAAATATGTAGGAAAAAAGGAACAAAACAACAAAGAAACGCACTCAAACACAGCAGTTTTACCAGAAATTACAGAATGCAAGCCAGATATGCTGTAGTCAAGACACATACACACACACACGAAAAACTATATACGATCAACAAACAACATGCAGTTGGCGAAGATAACACAGGCTAGTTGTCTGCTACACAAATAAGACAACATTGACAAAACAAATGTATAAACTTGCACAACACAGTAGTTTTCCCAGACACGGCAGAATAGATACAATTATACACAGTGTTATATTCGAAACGTTACTTTCAAAAGTGCTAAATTGATTACACATATCTCGCATATAGCCTATGTGGTGCAATTTAGCGGGTATATGAACAGGGATATATAATACTCCACGAAAACATTTCGAAACAAACTGTATTTCAAAACAGTGTATGGCCATTTGCCTTTTGTGGTAAGCAGGATTGTGTTTTGACACTGCTAACTGCAATCAGATCAAATAATTTCATTCCCGGAGTTAGTGAGTCTTGATTGGTCCTTTCTAATACGGAGACGGCTTCTCATGCAGACATAAAACATGTCGCAAACCAAAAACTACCTTTCTGTTCTTACAGTATTGAAGTGCGAAAAGTGGCTGTTGAGTGTTTACCTGAAAAATCAGTTGATCTAATCTTCGACCATGTATCAAGAAAGATGGGTGATTGCATAATTTGTTTTGAAATGGTGGTGCAAAATAAACATCACATGGCTAATATCATATACTTTTCTGGAATTGTATATTGCATATCAGAAAATGGTACTTAGTGTTGATGAGCTATTGCCACAGCGTGAAGTCAGTTTGAGCTCAGACCAGACCAGGTGGCGCAGCTCTGGGAAATTGTCGCCTTGCAGGACTGTCCCTCACTTGCACGTATCTAATGCAGATACTGTAATCAAAGTATAAAAAGAACAAGATACACATGCGTCTGAAGTTTAACTTGTCCTAAAATTACTTTGCGAAATTTTCCAGTTCCTAAAAATCAATTAGCCACAAGGAAGATGATTGGACAGTGTGCCTTACAGTGCAGATCACTAGACAATAATGACCTCTGTATGGGTAATGAAACACACATTAGTGTACTTTGGGCATGAATGAGTTTGAAAATAAATGAAAGATGTTCATGTGAGAAGGAAGTTGCAGTGTGCCATCAGTTGTAAGACTGGCTGCGGGTTGTGCAAGGTCATGGTGGGAGGTAGCATGAACTATAATTGTACTAGAGTGCGTGGAGGCGAAGCTGTGTCATGTTGGAGGCATGCCATGCCTACTCTCACACACCTCGCACAGCGATCAGACACGGAGTAGCTAGTAATATAGAAGTGAAACAGCCGCACAGTTCCCAGAGCATCGCGCATCCAATAAGCGAGCGGGTACTCCCACAACAAAGGGACCACCGCGCCAGGTGTACTTCCCGCCTCGAGCAGAAACACAATTACCCCAACTACTTTGACTTATACTACTATCTGATATAAATACACTTCAACCTACGTGAAAGTGAGCATGGCTTAGTTATAATTCTAATAGTTTCCGGTATGGGTTCTGCGCCCAGACTATAATCATTACTCGTTTCTTTTGTCGGGATTTGTGTTGTATTTACGATAAGTCTGTCCATTACTACATCTGTCGTGGTCCATTTTGTCACGTCTTACTGCGCATACAAGGCGAAACAACAAATACCAAAAGCTTCAAACATTAAAAAAAAAACCAACGACAAATCGCTACAGCAAAGAAAAAGCAAAAGGTATCATAATACAGAGTTACAAGACATGCATGGTTTGGCAGACCTCGAAATATATACATTTTTGCTTTCCACACAGTTAGAAATTTCATTGATCATAACATTATTATTTCTCAAAGATTCTTTAGAACAGACTTTTAAAAGCACCGTAACACATGTGGCTACCATATATATTGCCATATTGTTTATATTGCCAAGTTTTGGTTAATACTGATATTCCTACTTACAAGAATACAAAAATACCACACATGGGTCTGATATTTTTCAAACCAATTGATTTTTTTTTAATGCTTTTACAAAACTTAAATATAGTACATTCACGCTTTCTTCGGCCTTTTGGAATCGAACCTGTGAAAAATCATCCTTTGTGTAACTTGTCAACCTGTTGTGTTCAATCACTTGCATTCCAGAATTATATAGCCCTGTGATTAACGTTACAGTACTGTGTTCTTGAATAGATTAATAATCTGCTTAGTATCTTCCTTAAATTGTAATATTAACTTCGTATTAAATATGAATTAACAACAGCGAGAGCAGCGACGTGTTGGCAACGGCCGGTAAGAAATAGTTTAGATACAAAAATTTTTAACGTCATTTTTTGTATACTATTGGTAAATTAAAACTTTACCAATTGATATATTTGTATTGTTAGGTAGCACTGACTGAAACACATGTCATTGCTGCAGTTAAAAATATCAGCGCAAATTACATTGCGTATGCTCTAGTAACACAGTGTTTTTTCCTTCCGGAAGAAAGGTTCCGTTCAATAAGCGAAGCGGAGCATGTCGCTCTCTAACGTTCTCTCTCTCTCTCTCTCTCTCTTCTCTCTCTCTCTCTCTCTCTCTCTCTCTCTCTCTCGGGAAGTTCGTACCACCTGTGTAGCAGGAAAGGTATAAATTTGGTTATTTCTAATTGCAGCACATTTCGTACTAATTACAGCAACAGTAATGATGTTTGAAATTGTAATTTAGAACTGAAACCAGATTTTATTGTTTAAATACTTATTATACGTTATTTAGATGCGATGGCGCGACACTTACAAATCCAGCGGGTTGGCAGAAGTGGCGTGGAAAGGAGACTCTAGAACTTAATCACCTTTCCCTGTGGAAAGGAGAGACTAGAATTTAATCACCTTCCAAACGCTTGTCTCAATATGGCGGGCGATTATACCCAGTTTTTATATGGCCTTACGACTGGCAGTGATGTGGCGACATGTCACTGACACGGAGTGTTTCTTAACGAAGCGCCAAGTTCGTACTCATGTTTTTAAACATTCCAGGCAAGATACAATGCTGTGATAAATATGTGTTTCCATGGCATAGTGTAATGTGTTGTGATCGTTGCGTATGAAATGGCCTGGTGGCTGCGTTGTAATAGTTATGCAGGCCAGGTGTGTGTGGATTTCAAATATGTGCAAAATTTATATGTTTTAACCAAGAACTGATGTTATGACGAAGTTAATTATTTACATTCACGTCTGTTTATCACAACACTGTACCTTTGCGCTAGGTGTTTGAAAAACTGTTGTGTAACGAGCTTACGTTTATGTGATTTGAATGTCTGCAACAAAGCCCAACCAGATAAATTTAAATAAATTATCAAATAAACCTACAAACCAGTAAGTACCAATGCATCTAAATATTAGTGGAATAAATGTTACCGTAGGCCTATGTGTTTGCATGTTCACTACTATAATTTACGTTTGCCGATGCTACGTACAATAAATAAGCAACACGAGTTACATGCTTCAAAGTAACTGTGTCGTTTCGTTGGACTAGTTGTCCCTTCATTTTAATTTTTATTCCAAACACATATTAATAACAACAGGATAAATACTACTGTTGTTTCCGCCAAAGTTGTAAACAAACACCGTTGTGGCAAAATATTAATGTGTATTATGTGCAATGTGCTATGTCATGCGTAACAAATAGTTATAAAGCTTATCTAAATATTGTTACTGGACTAAATTGTAAACATTCGTAGGAAATGGTTTCTGCAATATGACGCAATTCTTTGAACAGCTGTAAACAGCAACCAATGCATTTGACAGTTATAAAAGTAGAAGTCACATGGCAGTGTTTATGTTTACGTGTAGTGGGAGGACACGTAATCGGTAATCAAAAGTAGAAATTTAGCAGGGCTTCAGAAAAGGCTGAAGTTATCGTGAATCAACTATACCAATTTTTTCAGTTTTACTTTACAAGACGTCGTAAAACATACGACGCTTTTTCCAAAAATGTTTCATTTTTACTTGACTTCATACTATCCACAATAAGGCTGACTCAATAAATATTTCTGATTTTACAAAAGCCTAAGTAATTAATTTATCTTTTAGAACAATTTGCGTTTTTTCAAAAAACATGACGTCAAAAATCTTTATTCGTGACATTACTAGCCATAGTTTAATTTCCATTTAAAATGTGCCACCATATTTGAGGGCATTGGCTAGAATTTAGAAATTCTAAAACATGAAATTTTTTTAAAAATTATGCCCAATCTACACAAAATTGCTAAGTTCAAAAATCATGTTAAGAACCACTCAGGGTTCGTCCTTCATAGCGCTTAGCCTCAGGGGCTTTAAAATTACATAGCTATATTATCAAAGATACATTATCAAAGATTTGTACTTAACTGTCACGATCTAAGGAAACTACTTGCCCAGAGGCAGGCTCCCAGTATCGTTAAATACATAAGCTTTTCACAAAAGAAAAATAATAATCTGACCAATAGAAAATCCACCAATCTACACGCATAAAAACTTCGAATTGTTCTCCAATTCTAAGAAATTGTGTGAAAGTGGTGCTACCAATAAACATTCTTGCCGCTGAGCCATAGCGCTCCGAGCGACAGTGCTGCTCTCACGTGGTGCCTTGCCGTAACAGCGTCGGCCATGTCAGATCTCGGGACAATACTTTGCCAGGCGGTCATGCTGCCGTTTCGTGCTGGTGTCCTAGCAGAAAGTCAATTGATCTTGTCGCACACGTAAAATTAGAGGACAGCGTTCAGCTGATCAACCAGGTAAGATGAAAAACACGTTGTTTTGCACAGTTTTAAATGTGTGTTGAAATGATGACTGTGACTTTTGCGTACGAGCGGGAATACGACAAAGCGCAGGTGATAAGTGGGTACGTTCCACTCGTCAACGTGAAGTTGTGGTTTCGTATTTGCGGAAAATGACACCAGCTGCCTCAATTTCTCAAACTTTATTTCCTCTTGATACCACGAACTTCACGCAGTCTATACGTTACCATTACTTATCTCGAATAATGCTAAAGCAATTTGAAAGTAGTATTGCGAAGATCTTTCCATCTCCGTACTGGAAATAATCGCGGCATACATGCCAGACGTGTTAGTCGCAAGTGAAGTTTTTTGCCTCAAAGTTTAAGTGGAATGCTGGTAAGAATATGAATTTAAAACAGTTTTATTCGCGCCACTTTCTAACTCTCGTCTGCTGTCATGCTGAGGGTCCGCGGTGGCGTAGTGACTGCAGCACGCACCTCCCACCAAGATGGACCGGGTTCAATTCCCGACGGGGTCATCCCATGACCTCTGCAAGTGAGAACCGCGTCGAACGATGACTGTGTCTCTGGTTGGTAGGTTTTCTCGGGGTTATCTCGTTTCCCCCGCTCTTGCAAACCTGTGCTGCTCCATACCTTCGCTTCACGCTCATCGACTTTCAAGACCCCGATGTTATGGCCACCGCCTAGTGCGGGGCATGTTAGTGTGTGTGAGGCAAAGATCGATAAAGCTGTACGCACGATGTGGGCCGGCTTGATATCGCCTCTACGTGCAAAGTTGAGAACTCGCGTGCGGTATTTCTGTCGCGCCACTGGAAATATGGGAATGTAAGCGGTGGAGGCCCTGTCATGTTATTTGATGTGACGCTGTAGCAAAGGCCCCTTGTGATGTTACTGGACGCAGCAACCTTGTAGCAAAGTCCGGGAGTGGGTTCGCCAGGACTTGTCGCCATGGTGGGATGTCAGGGCACTAAACACGAGTCCCTTGAGTCCTCACCAGCTGATGATGCATCAGCTCTTCCTCACTGTAGACAGCAGCCAACAACGGCCAATCTAAGACTCACATTCGGACATATTGACACTTAAGTCTGTAGTCTCACTGGAATGTTGTCAATAAAATGAAATAACAACATTTGTCCATTCGACCATATATATATATATATGTGACTGATTGTTCTGCTGATCAAATTGCAGTTCGAAACCAACGACTCGTCCATTGCAACGCCTAAAATTATGAATGAACACGTGACCGAAGGCTTTATGCCATTTAGTCGTGACTTCCTGTAAAAGTATAAGCGCTGCTATTGTTTTTATTTTTCTAATGAACCCTGTACTTAAGTCGAATGTGCTCTTCACCATAGGCTGTTCAACTTATAGTGAGCACTTTTGAAATCAACATATAAAACAAATCGGTGTCCGAAACAGCACACTGACATGCTGAGTCGGCAGCGAAGAAATGTTAACAGTTCTTGACTCAGTGTTTTATTGCCACCGCAATGTTTACATTTATATTCAGTGAAGTTAGTGTTGCTTGTTTTATTTCATTTAAATAACATATTTGCTTGCCTACCGATTCCTTGATTTCACTTGGATTGTGCATGAATAAAGTGACAGGGCTCATGGCAATAATAAATGTACATGTGGCGGAAGGATACAATGTAATTAGAGAATTATTTTCTATGCAGCGCTTTCTAAAGTGCTCAGTTTACATTGGAGAGAGTATAGCAATGAGCGTGCCTAGCTCTGATCATTAACAAACGAGATGTGCAGAATTTTCCACGAATCATATTCCTCACTAGGAGGATATTGAGAACTCTGGCGCTACTCACTTGTGTGTACAGTACCGACCTTTGACACCCTTCCGTATGTAACGTTTCCACGATCATGGGAAATGGGGACTGAAGTAATTACAGTACTTCTGTAGTCAGGAAACAACGTCCACAGAACAGAAATATATTTTTGATGAAATTTTCTGTATATCAAATAAGAAGGAACAATCTTCGCAATTTGGTTTTTATATAATTTTCGCCGCAGCCTGTAAATGAGATTACGTTTTACGTCAGAACAAAGAACGCATGCTATTTTACGTTTTTGAACCCTTTGAGACCCACTTTAATTTAGTTTCACGTGTTGCAAACAAGACATTTTATAATGTGTTGTGCACTTGAGTCGACAAAACACATGTTACGTTGCCACAACCAATGAGATGGAGTCCTTATGTCCGGATATAATAATATGAAACGATCACAACCTAGACATGTAACATATGGTATATAAATCACGCACCCACAGGAAACAATGAGCCTTACAGTGTTCTGTACCAGCCAAAAATAACCTTCACGTGCATTATATACACTGCTTCTCACTGGGTTAAAGCAGTTATTGCTTGATTGTTGTTGATTGTAATCTTAATACAATAGGCTGCAAGAAATAATCCCTTATTTACTGTCGGCAGTTACTAGTTGAAAATCAATAAAACAGGAAAGCTGTTACAATTTAATGAAGTTCGAGAAGCTGTTATTTATGAAATGCCATGCAAAATAATTTTCTTCAACATTTTGAAATAAAAATTATGCCGGAAAATTGATAAATTCAAGATGGCGGAGACTGATTTGTGTATCCTTGTCAGACTTGACGTTAATATTTCCAGTGCCGCTCTACAGCGCTGTCCTGGGAGCACCCCGATCACTCCCAAAGCTTTACTTACACTGTAGCGCTTTCCTTGTCACACTCGGACACAGAGTACGTGTGAATAGAGAGCTGAAACAGCTGCTTACAATGACCAAAGAGTCTTCTTTTTCCAGTTAAAATTTGGAATTTCTTGCATATTGCCAATGAAATGTTTTGTTGTTGAAGACAAATTATTTTGCTGTTCTTATTTGGCTGCCTCAAACTGTGGGATTTGGTTGGTGCAGCCGAGTGTGGGCTAACTCTCCGTACATTAAACAGTTTCTGTTATTATAAAGGAAAGCGTAATCCCGAGCGAGGTTCAAACCCGTGTCGTTTGCCCCCGAGCTCTAACCTGAGTTAATCTTATTGTTGAAGAAATAAGAATGACTTTATAAAAATACAATTCAAACGCTGCACAACTTTCGTAAGTAAATATTTCGTGTTTTACAGCTTTATCTTTAGTTTATTGTTGAACTTGTTCATTATGATGTGTATTACGTTATTATTACGTATCAAAACTGCACTAAAAAATACAGTACTGTTATTATCCTAATTGTCACAAAAATTATAAACAATCTCTTGAGCGGTCTTTTTTCGAACTAAGGCAATCTAATGAGTCGTAAAGCAAATATACAAATGCGATGTGACTAAATATTTTGTTAACAGTTTTTTTAGGCCAACATAGCGGTTTTGCTTCTTCAATGGTGTATTTTGTTATATAAAAAAGATTAATTTTGTTTTATGCCAAGTTTCGTTTACTCAACAAAATGTTTTGTTGAGGCTACTAAATAGTTTTGATCTAATACAAACAAGTATTTGGTTAACTGGAACAAACCTTTCTTTCTGCGAGTGTCTGCTATGCACCGGCGAGAAATACATTGGAATCCCTTTCCTTATGAGTTCCTGGTACGCCACTGCCTAGCCAGCAGCCAACACGTGTCTGGGGAGCAGACTACACCAGCGGCGCGAGTCTAGTCTGCAGTGTAGATACTGTGCTCTTGTTGAGCAGCCACCCTTCTATCTACATCATCATTACAGTAACATACACACTGGTTTTCTGGCCGAAATATGAGTCTTTTTTTAGACTACTTTCCTTGGAAGGATAGGCTCATGCAATCACCCGAACATCTGTCTGGCATGAATTTCGTCCTCTAATGACTTTTAAACCCCTTAAACACTAGAATTAAAGCATACCTCAGCCCACGCCCACTAAAATATACCACAAATCATAACTCCAAGATGTTTGTCATAGAATCATTACCATCTGACAACAATCAGATATATACTAGTCACTATACAACTATACCAACATTTATAACCAAAGTCATACCAGGCCAACCAACATGCCATCAACTATAACCAAAGAAAAACTCAATTCAACCATACCACCCATACCATATTCTATACAAACTGTCATCAGTCGATTAATATGCACTGTTTACTATAACTCAAGCAGACCTCAGCCTTCACAGACCTAATAAAAAAAACAAGTCGAACATGTTTGTCATACCATCAGACACCAGCCAAATACTATACCACCCATCAAATAAACAACCAGCTTATATCAACTACCCATAACAATAAAAATGCTGACCACCGCACCTCACACATACGAAACAAAATATCAGTAACCCTGCAGACCAGGAGTACTGAGTATTATACCAACCATAATCCCAGCATACTTCAGTCATGCGACACAGATCACATTGCATATGCAAAATAACAACCACTCATTTCATACCAACCCTACACCATCCACTAACCATACCAAATAAAATATACTAGGGGATAACACTCCAGCATGCCAGACATTTGTATAAATCACTATATCAACCAACAAACCAGTTCATTATGCCAGCCAACCATACTAATAGTTGCTGTTATGAAACCTACCAGGTAAAATACCTACAGCATAATTAACATCCATGTTGATAACCTAATATACTGGAATACTAAAATATATATAGAATAACATTTACAGTGACATTAGATTGCATCAGACAAGCAGTTTCAAAAGCCATACAACCCAGCATACCAACATACTATACCATCTAAATATATCAACGATTCCCTCAGCAGATAGCCATACAAACCAAAGCATACAGCCCAAACCATATCATTCGCTCTAACCCAAGTCACAATACAGATAATATCAAGCACATCTCAGACTTACTGATCAATCATAACAGTCAACTATATTCACTACAATTTCACCCCGTCTAACTTCACCAATTACACATATAAACAAGCCATACCAGCAGCCGAGCCAATCAAATATTAGAATCATAAGCTCCAACTAAGCTATCATAAGATCAGTACTCTTAATTTAACAATCTATGACACCCATACAGTCTAAATTCCCAAATACCATATACCATACAATCATACTACCCGACCATACCAGCTAAGCATTCTGCCCCTCTCGTACTAACTAAACATCCCATTAAACCATTCTGCTCTTACAAACTAATAACAAAATTAAAACATTCTCCATACACCATCGAAGCTACACTTTTGTCATACTGCCAAAACAACCCAACATGGATCAGGACATACCAATCAACATAATGGCTATAAAACAATACAAGAAACTAGCTGTAGAACCAAGTAATACGGATAAGATATAACATTAAGATATACTAGCTATATCAAAACCAACCATACAGGCAGACAAAACCGGCAGACAATACCATCATGTTACTCCATCCATTTCAACCATTCCAAGAGGCAACTAACAATGAAGACATGACCAGACATCATATCAACAAAAACATACTAGACAGGCATCCCAACCAAACATATTATCACAACAAGCTACCTATAACAACCATAGAGAGAGGTTATAGAATACAAACATTATAAAGTACCTCTACTAATGATAAGACTACATACAATTCATATTATCAGACTGACCACATAATATTCAAGCCATATATTTAGACCTTCAATACTTACCATCATACCTGTCATCATACCTCCTGCCCTCCTTTTTAACAGCCATACAGGCATTTCACATACAGAGACAAAGATAAGCCATCAATATAAACTCCCTCTCTACTATCAACACAACCTACTGCAATGTCCCAATCGCACATTTCAGACATCGCCAGTACCATACAGATAGGCCATACAAGCAAGACACACTATCTAACCAGTCAACCAATGAACATAATCCAGGTCATCATATTATAAGAGTTAAAAAAAAAAAGACTAAAAACACATCTATAGCAAATCTATCGACAAGTTAGATCCATCGAATGGTAGACGCGAGTACAGCCGACCAAATTGCAAAGGACATGAAGACAAAGAGTAGGGGAGGGCGAGACTAGTTCCAACAATGCCGCTAGGGGAGTTGCATGCAGACGACAAGATATATGTTCCCCACCACCATACCAGATAACATTCACCTAATATAAGAGTCTGCGAGTGCATCCAAAAAATCCTTGCGAATAGCAACTTTACCACTCGCAACAGAACATGCTACTAAGTTATCACACTACATAAAACAAACATAGATCTCGTCCATCACACAGAACCCTATACAAACGTCTCAGCAGAGGAATGAATGTCACTGGTCATTTTGTCAACGACTCATACGAGCCAACTTACTATATATATTTCACACACACACACAGAAACAGAATGAAGTAAATACCTAAACATTTATCACTTGCTATCAGTCTGGATTTGCTAAACACACGAACCATTTATATTACTATTTCAAAATATTTACGCAAAACTCTTTAAAAAATACGTGTCTCCATATTCATCTTACATACAAAAAATAAACAACATACCTTAGATGTATATTACGCGAAGGTGAATAATGTATTTATACACATATTCGGAAGGAAGTAGGTTCGAGCATTCTACCAGCACTTACTTATACACATCCAAGATATTACATTTACTAGAGAACATTTGCTATCAGTATATAATTTCTTCTCTCCTATAGACAAACATTTTGAACTATCTTCCACAATCATGTTACCACCACAATACGATATTCTATTTACTAGAGAGCATTCATTTTAAGAAATATTATTGTTAGAGCCAACACAACTCCTACAAACCACACACTTAAAAACTTAATTTTAAAAAATCATGATATATTGAAATTGTTTGATGGATTAATTAATTTTTCGGACTTACATATAATAATGGACTTACATATAATAATGTCCCTTTTTTCACACATGCTGATATGTCAATGCTTCACTTACAGAACCTGAGACCTCTATCATATCACTCCAATTCCCAGTAATAAATTAATGTCATATCTAACAACTTTATATCCCAAACCTCCATATAGACATAGAAATTTGTTTCAAATATCTCATAGTATTTTTATATCATATCAATTTCGCTGCTAAAAAAATAGACCTAAAAACCATTTATACATGTTCTTCCAGACGAAATATTCTAACTTGTAATATCCCAAAATAATTGAACACTACCTGCAATTCATTCCATTACATCATATCGGTTATACCAACAAAACGATTATATAAGCATTCCTATGAAATAGTACAGCGAATTTCTCTCATACAACATTTTATCACGTAATAGCAAAACACACACATATTCAAATAATACCAAAACCCAAACAGTTTGCCATAGTCAACATTACAACCTTAACAAAATTTCATTCCAATAAACCATATCACCAAATTAGCAATTCGAATGTTGCAGCAGAAAAAAAAACATTCTTACCATCAATACTTGCAGACCATATCATGCCATACAACCAAATTATACATGTCTTTACATTATCTAATAACAAACATACTACTATACCATACTGTCAGAACATACCAATTACCCAACCAAATATACCATATTCTAACCATCAATACTTGGAGACCATATCATGCCATACAACCAAATTATACATGTCTTTACATTATCTAATAACAAACATACTACTATACCATACTGTCTGAACATACCAATTACCCAACCAAATATACCATATTCTAACCATCAATACTTGCAGACCATATCATGCCATACAACCCAATTATACATGTCTTTACATTATCTAATAACAAACATACTAATATACCATACTGTCAGAACATACCAATTACCCATCCAAATATACCATATTCTAACTATCAATACTTGCAGACCATATCATGCCATACAACCCAATTATACATGTCTTTACATTATCTAATAACAAACATACTAATATGCCATAATGTCAGAACATACCAATTACCCATATTCTAACCAGCCATACTATCACACCATACAATCTATTTCCAAAGACACATTACCAGCAAAACTTACATGTCATACAGGCAAAATATATTAAATCTCGATCCATTCATTACGACTACCACCCATCGAAAAAATGGCCAACTCACAATATTTGAGTTCATATCATACTCATTAAAAATAAAATAAAAAATATAAATTTCCACATATTGTACAATATCATTTCATCTTGCAATTCCTCAAATACTTGAACGGAAACATAACAACACTCAGTATCAACAACCCATTACATTAGACCATATCGTTTATACAAAGCACTTTTCTACTTAACCTTCCATGACAACAAAACCATCGTATAAGCATTGCTATGAAATATTCCAACAAATTACTCAGATAAACCATATCATCATCATCATCATCATCATGCAGTCTTCTACCAGGGCCGGCGTAAGGGCTGTGGGAACTATGCCACCGCACACGGCGGCGGCTAAACAGAGGCGGCCAAACGAGAAAAATGTGCACAAAAAATTCAAAACATTCACTAATTTCCAGAAAAACTGTGGCACAATACACCAAGAATGTAATGTAAACACAATCAGAATAAAGAAAATACAATCGCATGAATGCACAGTGGTAGTCTATATACAAAGTATAAGAATAATGTTTTGTAGTCCGATAGTACACGTAGACGTGTCACACGCACTCTCTGAGCATGCGCGTTCGCTGTCTCCACCTGTCCTACGCCCATCAATTTGTGATGAAACGACCGAGTCTTTCAGTTGTGCTGCGTCCAGTTCACTGTTCACTGTTGCTACTGTGTCTGAAATGTTAGGATGGCATCTTCTTAAGTGACTGAAGGCTACAGATTTGTATTCTTCAAGACAGTAAAGGAATGTAAGGTGAGCAATAGAATGAGTGAAAGAAGAGATTTGGGAGGATCTTAACAGCTATGGTCTTGACAGCCGATGGAGTGTGAACGACGTGTGTATGGAGCAGTGCCAGAATGAAAGGGCGGGGAAACTGGAGATCCCCGAGAAAACCAGCTACACAAAACACAATGATTCAAGTAGAAAGTAACAAGGAAGACATTTCCAGTGTTGTGCTCAGGGACGTGATTATTGTAAATGAATCTGCCTAATGAATAGAAGATAATTATATATTGTATATATTAGCAATGTTAAAAAACATAATATTTTCCCAGTACCAAACAAATAATATTAATCTTTCCAAACTTCATAGAAATTACCTTATCATTTACTGTGGCTTACGTGGGACGAACATTACCGTATCGTAGTTGTCTCGTATACTATCAGATGTGGATGTAGTATTTTCAACCTGAAGAGACACGTGTAAAAGCCCGTCTACAATTGACGTGGCGTAAACAATAAGCATGATGTACGAAACTAAACACACACACGTTTTTTTAACGGTGACGTTGACAACTCGGCTTGGCGTTATATACTTCGCGTAATAAACGTGGCTTGGTGTTAAAGATGGTCATTGCTTCGTTTTTAATGCCGGCCTATCAGAATGCGAAAGGTGCAGTGCAGTTACACGGGACTCGGAACTACTTCTGGTAAACAAGTTGAGCAGAGTCGTGTGGTTACACAAACACGAATCTAGTTACGATCGTTGTCACTTCTTGATAAAACTAAACAGTTTGAAATTCCACCCCTTCAATTTGATCGATAAGTGACAACTATCATAACCATTTCAGTTATATTTTTAAAAGAATATCACATTAATTTCAATCACCCGAAGGATCTCATGAAATTACTTGGGTATATGACAATAAAGAAGAAAGTAGGTTCATATGTTTAAAGATGACTTGCTGCTAAGACTATTATGTGAATACTTTTAATTAGTGTAATGCAATTATTTTGTTTCTTGACTAGTAATTTATAATCTATTATTAAATACACTAATAGATCAATTTGCAGAGAATCATGTTTCCAGAAAAAAAATGTCTGAAAGTCAGAAAAAGTTGTCTGCTAGTCAGTACAAGAAAAGACGAATAATCAGAGAAAAAGAAGAAACGAAACAGAAGTCTTCATTTCAGTGATATCTCATCCCCCAGGTGACAAAGCAGTGCACTATCCTTGAAGATGAGTCAATAGAAGAGGCTGAAGCTCGAAGCTTGCCTTCTACATCAGAAGGAACTTCAACATCCGCTGTTAGCGGAGAGTATTCAGGCACAAGAAAGTCAAATGAAATGTTTCCCTCGGAGGCAACTGAAGAAGTGATTGAAATAGACAGAAGTGTAAGCATTGAGGAAAAGGTGAAATGTGGAAACAGAGAAGATAAGTCTGAATCAGAGAGCATTTAATTTATTCTGATCCTGGAAGGTGGCCAGATATAATAAATGACTGTGCCAGGACAACACTAGTTAGACAAGGCCCTCATGTACGCATTGACGAAACTGGAAACTGTCCTTGAGATAGCAACAATACCCGATTTACCCATGTGCACTTCACCTACACACTCGGTAACATTGAAAGAGCTTAAAGAAATTGGCTGGTTTATTCAAGATGTAAGGATGCTGTCTTGTTTCTGTTGTAAGTTATTTTCATCATCCAAAACAAAACTTACAGTGGATGGTCTAAATGATTGGCGCCATTTATCTGCTCACCTAGAAAGACATGGTAGGTCCCCTGTGCACCAGGATAAGCACAAAAAGTGGATTCATCTATTAGTAGCAATGAAGACGGTTAAAACAATAGAAAAACAGCACCAGAAGCTTCTAGACAACGAGGCACAGCATTGTAAAGATGTATTGAAACACCTGTTTGCCATTATCAGGTTTTTGGCTCAGCAATGCCTCCCCTTAAGAGGCAGTTCAGACGAGCTTTTCGAACATAATAATGGAAACTTTTTAAAACTTGTTGAGCTGTTTGGATAATTTGACACAGTCACGGCCGAACATGTAAAAAGATAATAACTGGGGAAAATAAGCGTCATCATTATCTGGGAAAAGATTTCCAGAATAAAATTATTAATTTAATTGAATCACAAATAAAAACAAAATATTAGCCATGTTGAAGACCGCAAAATACTACAGCATTATTTTGGACTGTACTCCTGACATTTCTAAAACAGAAGATATGACCATTCGTGTGCGCTTCGTTCATGTTACATGCTCAGATGGAGCATATAGTGTCAAAATATGCGAACATGTCCTTGGATTTGCATCAGTCACGGATGCTACGAGTTCCACTCTTACTAATACAGTGTTGGAATTCTTGGAACAAATTACCATCCCATTATCTGATATGAGAGGTCAGGGCTACGATAACGGAGCTAATGTGAAATGCAAGCTTTCAGGGCTACAGAAAAGAATTCTGGATATGAACAAGAGGACATTCTATATTCCCTGTTGCAGTCATTCCTTGAATCTTGTATTGAACGATGCTGCAATGTTGCCGCAATATGCTGTCACCTTGTTTTATATTGTAAAAAAACTTAATGATTTTTTGCCTCTTCAACTCGGCGCTGGTCTGTTCTTAACAACCATGTTCTCAGCCTTACCCTAAGACCACTGAGCAATACCAGATGGGAAAATAGAATTGAAGCTCTTACTCCACTGAGGTATCAAATTAGACAAGTCTACGGTGCTCTCGTTGATATTGGGGAAAATTTTGACTGTATGACTGCTCATGAGGCCAATCTAATAAAGTTTAACACATTCCTCAGTTCCCTTGTTATCTGGTAAGATGAAATACTCCATATTAATATTGTCTGTAAGAGCACTTAAAGCATAACAACTGATGTTTCAGATTCGATCTGCATGATCTGGAAGACGAAAGAGTATTCTGAAAAAACCAGAAGAGAGGATAAATTCAATCATACTTAATCGATTCTAAGGAATTGGCATCAGAACTGGAACTCGAGGATATGACGATTGGAGGAACAATAACAGCCCAAAGGCGGAAGAGACCAAAGCAGTTCACATACGAAAGCGAGGATGAGCCTGTTCGAGATACAAAACTATGTTGCAAAGTAGAATATTACTTCCATATTTTAGACATTATAATTGCATCGTTGGACGAAAGGTTTACACAGTTGAAATCTCAAAGTGACTCATTTGAATTTCTGTACGATATAAGCACACTGAAGGACGTGCCCAGTGATGAGCTTAGTAAAGAGTATTCTAAACTTTCTAGCATTTTACAAGACAATGACTCGAAATATGTAAATGTCGATGAGTTGTGTGATGAACTAAACGTTATTTCGACATTAGTGGCACCTTTTATTGATCCGGAAGAAACTTTAAAATTCATTGAGCAACACAACTTTGCTCCTATAGTTGGCGTGGCATTGTGAATCCTACTGACTCGTCCTGTAACCGTAGCAAGTGTCAAGAGAAGTTTCTCGAAACTTAAACTTATCAAAATATAGTTACTTACGATCAAATATGTTCCAGAGTCGTTTGTGTGGGTTTGCAATGATTTAGATTGAGCATCAGTTGGCTGAAAAAAGAGACTATACTGAAGCTGTCAAAGTATTTGTTAGCTTTAAAGCCAGGGATGTTTCCTTTCAATAACCTACTTGACGATATTAAAATTACTTGTTTTATTCTAGTGTAAATCAAGTCAAGTAATTACCATAAATAATCATTTACTTAATACCAATTTATATTTATAATTCATTAGTGTGTTTACGTTTATTGTTTCAAAAACCTTGATATGCAATTATAAAATATACTACAGAAGTTTTTATTTTTTCATTTTAGTTCATTTGCTAAGTTGCTTTGTTAGTAATAATATTGTATTGCTTTTCTGCATATGTTTTATTAATTACTGGGTACCATTTTATACTTGTATTTTTATGTAATCTCTTTCACTGTGCTTAATGTAAAGTATTTTTATTGAACTATTATTTCTTTTTCTTGTATGATGATAAAGCAACTTTAAAGCTGGGAATTATTGGATGAAGAGAGCCTGCAGGGAAATATTTTACGACTATGTATATTGATGAAAATTAAAAGTCACAAAAGGATTTAAAAAAAAAAACAGTTTTTTTGGGGAAGTTTTGGAAGGGGGTGGTTGGGGGGTGGCAAAATGGGAAATCGCATAGGGCAGCACTTTAGCTAGCACAGGCCCCGCTTCTACTTCATCTGCAGTTAGATACGATCTCAAACACTCAATATAGCATTAAAGCATTTGCTACACAAGGTGGATAACATATTCCATCTCACATTAATTAATAAAGGTTCCCTTTCCTTTATTCACAACTGACTCTTTACTTGAAAAATAATTTCATCAAAAAGTTTGAATGTCTATTCTAAATACCATTTGAATTACCTGAGAAGTCCAGCTCAATAGCTACACCAAACACGTATATATATATATATATATATATATATATATATATATATATATATATATATATATATATATATATATATATATATATATATATAATATTCTTATTTTCTATGAGTTTAGCTTAAACTTGTTTTGTGTATATCAAGACATTGCATACAGCAGGAAGGAAAAAAAAATGTATATTAAGATTTAAATAAACCAATAGTATTCCATTCTCTTTATTTTTACTTTACATACTTATAAAAAATACATAGAATTACTTACATACTCTCATTATGTTCTCCAATCAACAAAAGTATTTATGCTTTATTCTAATTTTATTGTGAGCAGTCAAGGCACGCTTATTCGCATAGACAGCATTGCAGTTAGCACATATGCATGTCTTGTAGCTGATGGCAAATAAACAGTTACTATCTTCATGTTGTCTGGTGCTAAACATAGTGGCAAATGTCTTACTGCAATACTTGCACTCGCTTGCTGATGATCGACAAGCAATACCTTTACACACCTTCTTATGTTTATATAGGATATGACTACGAGAAAACACAGCATCGCACTTATTAAAGTGAAATTACTTGCATGCTGGACTGAAGAAGCAGTGATTAATTTAATGTCGCCGCGCATTACAACTTTGGCCAAAAGTATTTCCATAATAACAACATTGATACCATAATGCTTGCAGCGACTCTTCAGGAACAGTTGCTGTCGTCGATGCTGTTGGTGTTACAGATGGTAAGTCTTCAACCATCGACACCATCTTTAGTAGAGTACATGGTCATAGTAGATGATTGGCAGATCTGGTCACGTCTCTCCAAGACGTCAGTATCTTGGCTCGCTCTGCAGTGTTGCCCTCAAGTCACTCGCGCCGACTTCCGGCGTCGATATGCCCTCGAAGTGGTACCGGCAGAGTGGGTCATAGACTTCGTCAATCACCAGCGGCCTCTTATACCTTGCGACTGGCCGACATACAGGGGAGCCTCCTACCACACTTGCTGATCCCTAGATCCCTTCGTCACTGGTGCGCCAGGACAGCGCTCCGTCATCTAAGTGTGCGGGTTCGAGTTCCGTGCCCGCAACAGTGTTAATGTGTAAAAAGCAATATGCTTGATGCAGTTTTATACGAAGAATAATCAACCCGTGTACTATCTAACCTGCGAATTCATACATCAAACAATCATTCGTCTTTACTCTTAAACACCTTTCAGTGTTGGATACACCTTCTTTAGGTATGTAGGTATGCGAGTTCAGTAACAGTGTCGAGTGCTGCAAGTGATTATGATTTCCATATGTCACATTTTCTAATAATTATCTGACTGTTAGAACAAAAACCCATCATTTTCATTATACCTTTACGAGGGGAGAAAATACATTTTGCATTATTTGTAGCGACGACACACACGCTACTTCTATATGTCTAAAACTGATGTAGGTAAGTCTCAAGTCATTCGAACACAGTCAGCGAAAGAGAACTCTAGGTTCACGAATGTTTACCCTAATTCAACTTTAACACATGGACCTAGTTTCCTTCCATGATTACCAACGTTACTAGGTTCACGAATGTTTACCCTAATTCAACTTTAACACGTGGACCTAGTTTCCTTCCATGATTACTAACGTTACTGTGTTCACGAATGTTTACCCTAATTCAACTTTAACACGTGGACCTAGTTTCCTTCCATGATTACCAACGTTACTAGGTTCACGAATGTTTACCCTAATTCAACTTTAACACGTGGACCTAGTTTCCTTCCATGATTACCAACGTTACTAGGTTCACGAATGTTTACCCTAATTCAACTTTAACACGTGGACCTAGTTTCCTTCCATGATTACCAACGTTACTAGGTTCACGAATGTTTACCCTAATTCAACTTTAACACATGGACCTAGTTTCCTTCCATGATTACCAACGTTACTAGGTTCACGCTAGTCGTCGGTATATCCGTGCAGATATGGCGTCATTGGTAGTTTTCAAAAGTTGATTTCAAATGTGCTTAATTAACTTTTAATATTCCATTTATCGCCAAACACCTAGCCTATACAGTTAGAGACAATGATTGATCGTGGGAAAGCTGACTGTTTCCGTTGTTTCATCGTACTATACACGTATCACAGAATTGTATTTCCTTCTGTTGATTGTCGTAATTGTTAGGACTGACTGTGACTCACGTAACTTTTCCAGTTTCTAGTAATGTTGAGTATAGTTTTCTAACTGTTACATAGGCCAGTTGATAACACTTTTAGACTTCTTAAGGGAGGGATAGTTGCAAATGTCGTGCATATCCTGATTTCCACAGAAATGTTCAGTTTCCTGGTCACACTGGCAAAGGAAGCTTCGAGCAGAATCTGCACTCTTCGCTTCCGAAACTAGGAAATGCGGACACTTTCGTTATGTTGTATTTGCGGAGCTCAGCTACGTTGTTCGTCATTACGTATCGCGTTTCTGAACATTAAGTCTACATTTACGTAAAAATCCCTTGAATATATGTAAATTTGAAAGGGTGTAATGTACGGTGAAATGTTCACTATCCCTCTGTCTGACAAGTTGAGGTCTATGTACTGTATACTTGACTCGCCCAACGTCGATAGAACTGCCAGAAACATGTAGTCCCAACAATAATGAACATTTGTATTTACATTTGGTTTATCAACAGGTGAACGCTTTTATATCAGTAAATTGTTCTGACTGACTTGAAAATATACTTGTTGCACGGAACCCGGCCAGAGCACGAGAGCTCTCACTTGCAATACATGCACATATAGGTCTAGCAGTACAACAATGCCAGTTTCGGTTTCAAAATAACATCGGTAACAAGAGATACGTGAAAGTTGTATTCGCGACCAGCGTGCACGGGAAATGTCTAATTTTGTTGCAAACAAAAAATAACTATTAAGGCATTTATTTCAATGTTTATGTTGTTGTTTTTTAAATAATTGGTACGGTTTTGTATGTGTGTTTTAAAAATTATTTAAGCCCATCCGGACGGAGTGCAAACAATTGTGTACATAACGTATGTGTAGGTAATTTGTGGCCTCTAATGCACACTTCAGAACTCAATAACTAATGTGTAGGTAATTGTGGCCTCTAATGCACACTTCAGAACTCAATAACTAATGTGTAGGTAATTTGTGGCCTCTAATGCACACTTCAGAACTCAATAACTAATGTGTAGGTAATTTGTGGCCTCTAATGCACACTTCAGAACTCAATAACTAATGTGTAGGTAATTTGTGGCCTCTAATGCACACTTCAGAATTCAATAACTAATGTGTAGGTAATTTGTGGCCTCTAATGCACACTTCAGAACTCAATAACTAATGTGTAGGTAATTTGTGGCCTCTAATGCACACTTCAGAACTCAATAACTAATGTGTAGGTAATTTGTGGCCTCTAATGCACACTTCAGAACTCAATAACTAATGTGTAGGTAATTTGTGGCCTCTAATGCACACTTCAGAACTCAATAACTAATGTGTAGGTAATTTGTGGCCTCTAATGCACACTTCAGAACTCAATAACTAATGTGTAGGTAATTTGTGGCCTCTAATGCACACTTCAGAACTCAATAACTAATGGTCTTAACTGTGGATAAATTATTCCCAAACTGTCTTTACTGGTCTATGTGATAGTTGGTTTATTCAACTGTAGCCGAACCTGTAGCCTACAGCTCACTGGTCGTGACAACGGCTTAACTACAGCACGCATCATAATAGTTTTTGTTTGCAACACATGAAATCCTAAAATAAAGTGGGCGTGGAAGGGCTGAAGTAGGATATTCGCCGGAAAATGTTGGGAACCGTTGTGAAGAAACTCGGGAATGTTTGAATTCGTTGTCTGGCAAGAGCGGCGTGTAAGTATGTCTGGTTAAGAGAAGGTTGAGTGGGATGGGGGGGGTGGGGGGGGAGGTCTCAACAGTCACGTCTGCACAATACGGACCCGCCTTCGCGTCCTTGCTTCATCCTCTCCCGCACACTGCACAGCCTTTAAAAACTGTTCACGATAAAGTAAGCAATTTTGAAATCAACCTTAGAAAAAAGTCACTCTCCCTGCCTGCATATACTTTAACGGGCGCACTGAGTGACATGCGCCCGGTAAAGTTGGTAACGATGGATGGTAATTAGTTCCATATCTTAACGTCAAACAAAAAGTGTTAGGTAACCATCTGTGATAATTTAAATAATTTCTTTCGCTTTCTGTTATTTTTAATACATCGAAGTGTAAAACCTAGCTGACCCGTAAAATATTTACTTTTCTAAAAATTTCACATTTTCACTTCACCGACACATGAATAAATTGACGAGGCCCATTTTACCGTGAACAGTCTATATTAGTAATTCGCGGCCATTCTTTAAACAAGCCATTGGAAAATCAACCTACATAGTGCGTGTTTAGTAGTTACCTAAATATAGCATTTATTACAGCCCTTTTATACTAGTGTTAACATAGAAGTGCCTTATTATCGTTTAAATTGACCATATACTAATATTAATTATTTAAAAGTATAGTTTAATATTAATTTATAATTAATTTAGATAACATACAGAAAAAATAGTTGTGTTGGTAAGGGCTGGTAAGAAATAGTTCATGTTCAAAATATGATTACACTGAATGTTATCCCTTTGGTGTAACTTTCTGTTCTCTGTTTCATGTCATCTCAGCATTTCGCACATTGGTGCTAACAGTGACGTACTTATTTAGTTTTGTTCCTTGGGAGGTATTGAAATGCACGTGGCCTAAATAAACGCCCTTCTAGTTAAGTTCAGAACACGTTTATTATTGGCCACCGGTATCCTAATTCTTGTTGTCCTATGACAAGAAACAGAACGCCTTCAAACGAAGACGCGAGGTCAATGGCCGGAGGATTGCTGCCTGCAGTTTTGCATGTAATTTGTACTGAAATGACATTGAATTACAATAACTCTAAAAGTCTTATTGGATCGAACGAAGATATGCGGTAAATGTGTCGCTGTTCGTGCCGATGCGAGAAATACTCGACACATCAAATCGTTGTTTCTTATTTTTAGCCATTTTTTAAACTGCAAAAACCTTTCCTTGTTTGATTTTATAAATGTCATGAAATAGTTCTTGTTATCTTATTTCAATGTGAATTATCTCATTTCTGTACGAATGTTACATTTCCAAAACTCTGCGCTCATGTTCTGCGAAGAAAGAGTGCTCACTGATAATGTCCAAGAGCTGTTCACGAGATTGTTTGTGTCCAGCACTGTGCGTTCTCACATCTATAGCTCAGTGTTTTTGTAATAACCATAATTATATCTTGTATTCCTAACATTTGAGTACACGTTTATGGGGCATGCGGTGCCAAGCGCGTACATGTGGCGAGATAATGCATAGTTTAGTGTAGCGAGTGTTATCAGGCTGTGTACTCTGCTTTGAGGCTGCACTTGGCTGTTAACTGCCCCAGCCCGGATGTTGGCACAGCCGTGTGCGTGTGTGTGTGTGTGTACTATCTGCCGATAAGCAGCCACGTTATAGTTGCAGTAAAGTCCAGTGGTTAGACTACTCGCCTCTCACTTAGACGAACCAGGTTCGATACCCAGCGTCGTCACTCCCGGAATTTCGCTTGTGACGGACGATGCCGCTGGTCGACGGGTTTTCTCGAGGATCTCCCGTTTCCCCTCCCTTTCATTACCGCGCTGCCTCATTCGCACACCTCGCTTCACCCCCAACGGCTCTCAAAACCTCCATGTTAAGAGCCCTCTCAAGTGCCTGCACTCGCCTGTTCGTTCCGGTATTAGAGATCATGTTTAAGAAGGGATCACCGATTTTCCGTGATAAGGGTTGTTGTGTAGTTGTATTTGAAAGCACTTGAGACAAGACAATCTTACGTGATTGTGTGGTTTTAACTGGTACAACAGAGTAGGCCTATGGCACGTCATTTGGTATGGTACGGGCACATTCATCATGTGATAAGGGTTGTTGTGTAGTTGTATTTGAAAGCACTTGAGACAAGACAATCTTACGTGATTGTGTGGTTTTAACTGGTACAACAGAGTAGGCCTATGGCACGTCATTTGGTATGGTACGGGCACATTCATCATGTGATAAGGGTTGTTGTGTAGTTGTATTTGAAAGCACTTGAGACAAGACAATCTTACGTGATTGTGTGGTTTTAACTGGTACAACAGAGTAGGCCTATGGCGCGTCATTTGGTATGGTACGGGCGCATTCATCATGTGATAAGGGTTGTTGTGTAGTTGTATTTGAAAGCACTTGGGACAAGACAATCTTACGTGATTGTGTGGTTTTAATTGGCACAACAGAGTAGGCCTATGGCACGTCATTTGGTATGGTACGGGCGCATTCATCATGTGATAAGGGTTGTTGTGTAGTTGTATTTGAAAGCACTTGAGACAAGACAATCTTACGTGATTGTGTGGTTTTAACTGGTACAACAGAGTAGGCCTATGGCACGTCATTTGGTATGGTACGGGCACATTCATCATGTGATAAGGGTTGTTGTGTAGTTGTATTTGAAAGCACTTGAGACAAGACAATCTTACGTGATTGTGTGGTTTTAACTGGTACAACAGAGTAGGCCTATGGCGCGTCATTTGGTATGGTACGGGCGCATTCATCATGTGATAAGCTGCGACAGTCTCTGAGAAGGATCATCGTGTGTTATTGGCTACCACATGATACGGAATATTTTCTACGCAGTCTGGGCAGCCGGCTGAGAAGTCGATTGCCAGTCGCTGATTGTTTATAGTCTATTTGCGATTTCTTCACATTTTAAAATCAAACCATATGTAAATCACTCCATGAATGAAGTGTTTGGTAGTTTGTGAACATGACATGTATAGCAAACGTTTTATAATTGTGTTCACATAAAAATACCGTCTTTTTAGTTGAACTAACTTTCACTTGTATTATTTATAAATTAAAAAGATTATTTTTTAATTAATATGATTGAAAACACAGAGCAAATATGTGTCTTGGTAATGCCTAGTACCAAATAGTTCTTATTCAAAATATAATTACACTGGCTACCCACGAATGCAGTGCACTGTCCCTTTCGTGTAATTTTCTACACTCGGCCAAGCCTTATTTGCATGAAGCGGAGTAATATCCTGGAAGTAGAAATTTAGCGGACAGGGTTTCAGAACAGTTGGAGGTAATTGTGGATGGAGAATAAGAGCGTTGCCGGCAGGTTGCTGGAGAGTGAGGCCTTTATGTTGGTGCGCATAGGAATATAAAAATATTTATAAGATAGTAATAGATATATAAGTTAATAGCATATAAGATTGGAATATATACATACATTAGACATATATATATAATTATCTATAAGATAGGAATATACAATATATATATAATGCAGGACAATACATATAGTGTGTTTTCTTCTGAGTGAACGTGTCTTTGGGTTTTCTCAGATTGCTCCCAATCGCTAAGATATTATGAATTTTTTCAGCGTATTAAAAATTCTGGTAAATAATTTTGTTACTTAATGTTTTGAACGGTCGATTTTCAACAGATAGTAAGTAAGGTTAAGATCCCATGACATCATCCAAGGATAGGGTTAAGATCCCATGACATCATCCAAGGATAGGGTTAAGATCCCATGACATCTTCCAAGGATAGGGTTAAGATCCCATGACATCATCCAAGGATAGGGTTAAGATCCCATGACATCATCCAAGGATAGGGTTAAGAGTTTTCATTTTACAAAACTTTTCTGAACTTGTCAGGTTGCCGAGCAGTCCTAGATGTTGGATTTTAGCTCTAGTTTCTTATAAGGGTAGTGTGGGTTCGAATCCTGGGCAATGCAATTAATTTTCAGACATATACTGAGACAGTCGAGTTGGTCTCATTCGCAGTTCGTCTGTCGTTCGAGTAAGAGTTCTCTTTCTCTGACTGAGTTCGAATGACTTGAGACTTACCTACATCAGTTTTAGACATATAGAAGTAGCGTGTGTGTCGTCGCTACAAATAATGCAAAATGTATTTTCTCCCCTCGTAAAGGTATAGTGAAAATGATGGGTTTTCGTTCTAACAGTCAGATAATTATTAGAAAATGTGACATATGGAAATCATAATCACTTGCAGCACTCGACACTGTTACTGAACTCGCATACCTACATACCTAAAGAAGGTGTATCCAACACTGAAAGGTGTTTAAGAGTAAAGACGAATGATTGTTTGATGTATGAATTCGCAGGTTAGATAGTACACGGGTTGATTATTCTTCGTATAAAACTGCATCAAGCATATTGCTTTTTACACATTAACACTGTTGCGGGCACGGAACTCGAACCCGCACACTTAGATGACGGAGCGCTGTCCTGGCGCACCAGTGACGAAGGATCTAGGGATCAGCAAGTGTGGTAGGAGGCTCCCCTGTATGTCGGCCAGTCGCAAGGTATAAGAGGCCGCTGGTGATTGACGAAGTCTATGACCCACTCTGCCGGTACCACTTCGAGGGCATATCGACGCCGGAAGTCGGCGCGAGTGACTTGAGGGCAACACTGCAGAGCGAGCCAAGATACTGACGTCTTGGAGAGACGTGACCAGATCTGCCAATCATCTACTATGACCATGTACTCTACTAAAGATGGTGTCGATGGTTGAAGACTTACCATCTGTAACACCAACAGCATCGACAACAGCAACTGTTCCTGAAGAGTCGCTACAAGCATTATGGTATCAATGTTGTTATTATGGAAATACTTTTGGCCAAAGTTGTAATGCGCGGCGACATTAAATTAATCACTGCTTCTTCAGTCCAGCATGCAAGTAATTTCACTTTAATAAGTGCGATGCTGTGTTTTCTCGTAGTCATATCCTATATAAACATAAGAAGGTGTGTAAAGGTATTGTTTGTCGATCATCAGCAAGCGAGTGCAAGTATTGCAGTAAGACATTTGCCACTATGTTTAGCACCAGACAACATGAAGATAGTAACTGTATATTTGCCATCAGTTACAAGACATGCATATGTGCTAACTGCAATGCTGTCTATGCGAATAAGCGTGCCTTGACTGCTCACAATAAAATTAGAATAAAGCATAAATACTTTCGTTGATTGGAGAATATAATGAGAGTATGTAAGTAATTCTATGTATTTTTTATAAGTATGTAAAGTAAAAATAAAGAGAATGGAATACTATTGGTTTATTTAAATCTTAATATACATTTTTTTTTTCCTTCCTGCTGTATGCAATGTCTTGATATACACAAAACAAGTTTAAGCTAAACTCATAGAAAATAAGAATATTATATATATATATATATATATATATATATATATATATATATATATATATATATATATATACGTGTTTGGTGTAGCTATTGAGCTGGACTTCTCAGGTAATTCAAATGGTATTTAGAATAGACATTCAAACTTTTTGATGAAATTATTTTTCAAGTAAAGAGTCAGTTGTGAATAAAGGAAAGGGAACCTTTATTAATTAATGTGAGATGGAATATGTTATCCACCTTGTGTAGCAAATGCTTTAATGCTATATTGAGTGTTTGAGATCGTATCTAACTGCAGATGAAGTAGAAGCGGGGCCTGTGCTAGCTAAAGTGCTGCCCTATGCGATTTCCCATTTTGCCACCCCCCAACCACCCCCTTCCAAAACTTCCCCAAAAAAACTGTTTTTTTTTTAAAATCCTTTTGTGACTTTTAATTTTCATCAATATACATAGTCGTAAAATATTTCCCTGCAGGCTCTCTTCATCCAATAATTCCCAGCTTTAAAGTTGCTTTATCATCATACAAGAAAAAGAAATAATAGTTCAATAAAAATACTTTACATTAAGCACAGTGAAAGAGATTACATAAAAATACAAGTATAAAATGGTACCCAGTAATTAATAAAACATATGCAGAAAAGCAATACAATATTATTACTAACAAAGCAACTTAGCAAATGAACTAAAATGAAAAAATAAAAACTTCTGTAGTATATTTTATAATTGCATATCAAGGTTTTTGAAACAATAAACGTAAACACACTAATGAATTATAAATATAAATTGGTATTAAGTAAATGATTATTTATGGTAATTACTTGACTTGATTTACACTAGAATAAAACAAGTAATTTTAATATCGTCAAGTAGGTTATTGAAAGGAAACATCCCTGGCTTTAAAGCTAACAAATACTTTGACAGCTTCAGTATAGTCTCTTTTTTCAGCCAACTGATGCTCAATCTAAATCATTGCAAACCCACACAAACGACTCTGGAACATATTTGATCGTAAGTAACTATATTTTGATAAGTTTAAGTTTCGAGAAACTTCTCTTGACACTTGCTACGGTTACAGGACGAGTCAGTAGGATTCACAATGCCACGCCAACTATAGGAGCAAAGTTGTGTTGCTCAATGAATTTTAAAGTTTCTTCCGGATCAATAAAAGGTGCCACTAATGTCGAAATAACGTTTAGTTCATCACACAACTCATCGACATTTACATATTTCGAGTCATTGTCTTGTAAAATGCTAGAAAGTTTAGAATACTCTTTACTAAGCTCATCACTGGGCACGTCCTTCAGTGTGCTTATATCGTACAGAAATTCAAATGAGTCACTTTGAGATTTCAACTGTGTAAACCTTTCGTCCAACGATGCAATTATAATGTCTAAAATATGGAAGTAATATTCTACTTTGCAACATAGTTTTGTATCTCGAACAGGCTCATCCTCGCTTTCGTATGTGAACTGCTTTGGTCTCTTCCGCCTTTGGGCTGTTATTGTTCCTCCAATCGTCATATCCTCGAGTTCCAGTTCTGATGCCAATTCCTTAGAATCGATTAAGTATGATTGAATTTATCCTCTCTTCTGGTTTTTTCAGAATACTCTTTCGTCTTCCAGATCATGCAGATCGAATCTGAAACATCAGTTGTTATGCTTTAAGTGCTCTTACAGACAATATTAATATGGAGTATTTCATCTTACCAGATAACAAGGGAACTGAGGAATGTGTTAAACTTTATTAGATTGGCCTCATGAGCAGTCATACAGTCAAAATTTTCCCCAATATCAACGAGAGCACCGTAGACTTGTCTAATTTGATACCTCAGTGGAGTAAGAGCTTCAATTCTATTTTCCCATCTGGTATTGCTCAGTGGTCTTAGGGTAAGGCTGAGAACATGGTTGTTAAGAACAGACCAGCGCCGAGTTGAAGAGGCAAAAAATCATTAAGTTTTTTTACAATATAAAACAAGGTGACAGCATATTGCGGCAACATTGCAGCATCGTTCAATACAAGATTCAAGGAATGACTGCAACAGGGAATATAGAATGTCCTCTTGTTCATATCCAGAATTCTTTTCTGTAGCCCTGAAAGCTTGCATTTCACATTAGCTCCGTTATCGTAGCCCTGACCTCTCATATCAGATAATGGGATGGTAATTTGTTCCAAGAATTCCAACACTGTATTAGTAAGAGTGGAACTCGTAGCATCCGTGACTGATGCAAATCCAAGGACATGTTCGCATATTTTGACACTATATGCTCCATCTGAGCATGTAACATGAACGAAGCGCACACGAATGGTCATATCTTCTGTTTTAGAAATGTCAGGAGTACAGTCCAAAATAATGCTGTAGTATTTTGCGGTCTTCAACATGGCTAATATTTTGTTTTTATTTGTGATTCAATTAAATTAATAATTTTATTCTGGAAATCTTTTCCCAGATAATGATGACGCTTATTTTCCCCAGTTATTATCTTTTTACATGTTCGGCCGTGACTGTGTCAAATTATCCAAACAGCTCAACAAGTTTTAAAAAGTTTCCATTATTATGTTCGAAAAGCTCGTCTGAACTGCCTCTTAAGGGGAGGCATTGCTGAGCCAAAAACCTGATAATGGCAAACAGGTGTTTCAATACATCTTTACAATGCTGCGCCTCGTTGTCTAGGAGCTTCTGATGCTGTTTTTCTATTGTTTTAACCGTCTTCATTGCTACTAATAGTTGAATCCACTTTTTGTGCTTATCCTGGTGCACAGGGGACCTACCATGTCTTTCTAGGTGAGCAGATAAATGGCGCCAATCATTTAGACCATCCACTGTAAGTTTTGTTTTGGATGGTGAAAATAACTTACAACAGAAACAAGACAGCATCCTTACATCTTGAATAAACCAGCCAATTTCTTTAAGCTCTTTCAATGTTACCGAGTGTGTAGGTGAAGTGCACATGGGTAAATCGGGTATTGTTGCTATCTCAAGGACAGTTTCCAGTTTCGTCAATGCGTTCATGAGGGCCTTGTCTAACTAGTGTTGTCCTGGCTCAGTTATTTATTATATCTGGTCACCTTCCAGGATCAGAATAAATTAAATACTCTCTGATTCAGACTTATCTTCTCTGTGTCCACATTTCACCTTTTCTTCAATGCTTACACTTCTGTCTATTTCAATCACTTCTTCAGTTGCCTCCGAGGGAAACATTTCATTTGACTTTCTTGTGTCTGAATACTCTCCGCTAACAGCGGATGTTGAAGTTCCTTCTGATGTTGAAGGCAAGCTTCGAGCTTCAGCCTCTTCTATTGACTCATCTTCGAGGATAGTGCACTGCTTTGTCACCTGGGGGATGAGATATCACTGAAATGAAGACTTCTGTTTCGTTTCTTCTTTTTCTCTGATTATTCGTCTTTTCTTGTACTGACTAGCAGAAAACTTTTTCCGACTTTCAGACATTTTTTTTCTGAAAACATGATTCTCTGCGGATTTATCTATGAGTGTATTTAATAATCGATCAAAATTACTAGTCAAGATACAAAATAATTGCATTACACTATGATATTAATTTATTACTGGGAATTGGAGTGATATGATAGAGCTCTCAGGTTCTGTAAGTGAAGCATTGACATATCAGCATGTGTGAAAAAAAGGACATTATTATATGTAAGTCCATTATTATATGTAAGTCCGAAAAATTAATTAATCCATCAAACAATTTCAATATATCATGATTTTTTAAAATTCAGTTTTTAAGTGTGTGGTTTGTAGGAGTTGAGATTGCTCTAACAATAATATTTCTTAAAATGAATGCTCTCTAGTAAATAGAATATCGTATTGTGGTGGTAACATGATTGTGGAAGATAGTTCAAAATGTTTGTCTATAGGAGAGAAGAAATTATATACTGATAGCAAATGTTGTCTAGTAAATGTAATATCTTGGATGTGTATAAGTAAGTGCTGGTAGAATGCTCGAACCTACTTCCTTCCGAATATGTGTATAAATACATTATTCACCTTCGCGTAATATACATCTAAGGTATGTTGTTTATTTTTTGTATGTAAGATGAATATGGAGACACGTATTTTTTAAAGAGTTTTGCGTAAATATTTTGAAATAGTAATATAAATGGTTCGTGTGTTTAGCAAATCCAGACTGATAGCAAGTGATATATGTTTAGGTAATTAGTTCATTCTGTTTCTGTGTGTGTGTGTGTGAAATATATATAGTAAGAACATATATTTAATTTTACCCTAGAAATGTTGGCTCGTATGAGTCGTTGACAAAATGACCAGTGACATTCATTCATCTGCTGAGACGTTTGTATAGGGTTCTGTGTGATGGACGAGATCTATGTTTGTTTTATGTAGTGTGATAACTTAGTAGCATGTTCTGTTGCGAGTGGTAAAGTTGCTATTCGCAAGGATTTTTTGGATGCACTCGCAGACTCTTATATTAGGTGAATGTGATCTGGTATGGTGGTGGGGAACATATATCTTGTCGTCTGCATGCAACTCCCCTAGCGGCATTGTTGGAACTAGTCTCGCCCCCCTACTCTTTGTCTTCATGTCCTTTGCAATTTGGTCGGCTGTACTCGGGTCTACCGTTCGTTGGATCTAACTTGTCGATAGATTTGCTAGAGATGTGTTTTTAGTCTTTCTTGTTTTTTTTTTAAACTCTTATAATATGATGACCTGGGTATGTTTATTGGTTGACTGGTTAGATAGTGTGTCTTGCTTGTATGGCCTATCTGTATGGTACTGGCGATGTCTGAAATGTGCGATTGGGACAAGGTATGATGGTAAGTATTGAAGGTCTAAATATATTCCTTGAATATTATGTGGTCAGTCTGATAATATGAATTGTATGTAGTCTTATCATTAGTAGAGGTACTTTATAATGTTTGTATTCTATTACCTCTCTATGGTTGTTATATGTAGCTTGTTGTGATAATATGTTTGGTTGGGATGCCTGGCTAGTATGTTTTTGTTGATATGATGTCTGGTCATGTCTTCATTGTTAGTTGCCTCTTGGAATGGTTGAAATGGATGGAGTAATATGTTGGTATTGTCTGCCGGTTTTGTCTGTCTGTATGGTTGGTTTTTATTTAGCTAGTACATCTTAATGTTATATCTCATCCATATTACCTGTTTCTAAAGCTAGTTTCTTGTATGGTTTTTGTAGCCATTATGTTGATTGGTATGTCCTGATCCATGTTCGGTTGTTTTGGCAGTTTGACAGAAGTGTAGCTTCGTTGGTGTATGGAGAATGTTTTTATTTTGTTATTAGTTTGTAAGAGCAGAATAGTTTAATGTGGATGTTTAGTTAGTATTAGAGGGGCAAAATTCTCATCTGGTATGGTTCTCTTTTGAGTTTTCCATTTATTCTATTTTATTAATGTAATATTCAATGCAATTGTTTGTGTCGCAATGCACATGGTGGGAATTAATTGGTCTATCAATGATGTCTTCATTGTGGTAAGCATATATGTACATAATGTGTTTTGACTATATCGGTACTATGTTATAATTTTTTTTTTATCAAATGAACTCCCAGTATATCTAATTTCAAACTATCTATTAAGAGATAGTCCTGATTAATATTATACCCTGCTATATTTATATTCATTTTCGTTTAATACTTGGGTATGTCTCTAGTTGCACCCACTAATGTGAATTGTTCAGTTACTGGTTGTCTCTTATGTTTGTGTACAAGTGTTGTGGCTATGCATATTTGCGAGCATCCTGTGTCGATCAATGCGTTATATGATTTGCTCACAATCCAGACAAGGATGCGCGGTGTTGACGTTTTCACGTACCTTACGCGACATTCGTCCTTGCTGGTTGGCAGGGCTTGTTTGTTTGTGAAATCTGAATTGTACCTGTAGCTCAATTCCTGCTTTTGCATTTCATCATGCCACAGTTTTCCATGTTGATGTCAAGAGTGTCATGTGGTGTTTCTGTGTTGGTAGTTTCGGCCTTATGAATGCGTATTTTAACTGGTGTCATTCCAAAATGTCTTTTAAATTTCCTAATTTACTCTTTTATATCTTCATTGAATGGGTGTGCTGTATTTGGGAAGATCGGGGATTCCTTGGCTCTGTGACCCTGGTACATACATAGCGCACACGTCATGGCCACCAGCGACCATGGTCCTATGAAGGCAGTGTATGTGCTGACATCACATTAGTGCTAACTCGTGCATTCTCCGGGACTGACCTCGGCGTGCACCACCTGTTCTGTTATGTGTACCTTCTCGGTTTTAATGGGCACTGTGTTATGTTTAGATGAGGCGTGTTCTTGTGTGAGGTGTCACAGCTACCCTTGTTATCTCGTGACCTGCTTTTAATTTCTTTAAACTTGATGTCAGATGACCTGTTTCCCATGTTTTCGTGTTTTGGGTAATTGTGTTTTACATGACTTTTTTCTTTCTGTGGTAGCTGAAAGATTTCTGCTCGAAGTTAAACTTCGCAATGTCTGTGTATGTGCACGTGCTTACTCTCTTACTAAATAATGCTCCATAGGCATTAATTATTCGTTTTACTTTGACCTCTGGTTGTACACATGCTCTTGCCTGAATTGGTTTCTGAAACTCGTTGTTTTTGCCCCTAACTGTTCCTGTATTACTTCTGTGGTGGGGGAACCTGAATTCATCTTTCTGCGACTGTGCCTTGTTTTTTCATTGCGTCTCTTAAGTACCCTGCCTGACTAATTTTGGTGTGGTGGTAGTCCCCTCATTTGACATTCCGCGCATTACCCTTAAGAGGTCTGGCTGAGTGGTTTTGAGATACAGGAACTTTTGTTTGTAGAGATGACTAGTAGCATGTATGACTAGTAGCCGTTCGCTGCTACGGTTAGGGCAGATCAACCTGCAGAGAGCTGCAGTTCCTACTATGGAACTGCACAAGATTGTGAAGGAGCAACATCTGGACTTGGTACTGATGCAGAAACCTCACCTGCTCAGAGGAAAAGTACCTACTCTTCAAGGCCGGTTTGCTCTCTTTGGGGAAAATCCACTGGCAGGAATTTGGGTGTGTAACCCTGAGATAAATTATGTTCCATTAGAGGCTCTCTCCAACACGCATCATGCGTGTGTTCGTTTGTGACTGGGAGGTGGGGGGAAGCATGACGATAGTCTCGTCGTACTTCCAGCCCCGGGATTCGATCGAACAATATTTAGGTCAGTGGGAGAACATACTGATGAGAGCCAATGATCCAAAGATCATTCTTGGTGCGGATATCAACGCCAAGTCGGAACTGTGGAATTCCCCGAGAACGGACGGCCGAGGAGAGGAGGTAATAAGATACCTCATGGAGAAAGACCTGCAGGTGGTCGATAGACCCAGGACCGAGGCAACCTACATGTCCCCTGCCCATGATATGGAATCGTATCTTGACATTATCGTGGCGACAGCACGTGCTGCTGGAAGTATTGGGGACTGGAGAGTCTCATATGAGGTAGACTCTGGCCATAAAATGATCCTGTTCACCATCCAGGTTAATGGCATTAGGCAAACCAGGACAGAATGCCCCCGATTTGTCACAGCTAAGGCAGACTGGCCTCTGTTTAACAGAGTGCTGCTGAACTACCTGAATAAGTACAAAGCAGAAAAGCTGCTCATGTCTGGATCAATGGGCCGATAAGATAGGGGAAATGGCAATGGCCGCCTGTGATCGGGTCATCCCCAAGACCCAAAGAATGATCCCTCACCACCCCTGATGGGATGACGATTTGGAACGACGTCGTAGGCAAGTAAATTGTCTACGGAAACATTTTAGAAGAACATATCGCCCTGATCTAAGACAGTATGCGGTGCAACAGTACAATGTTGCCAGAGCTCAGTACCGGAGATTACTTAGAAATAAGCGACAAATAGCTTGGAGAGAGCTTGTCTCGGATGGGGGAAACAAAGTCCCCTGGAGACTGGTTTACCGGATAGTGACGGGGAAGGTCAGAGGCACTGAGGTGCTTCCTGCTCTTGAGTCGGATAATCATCTATTGCAGACACCCGAGGAGATCACTCGGCATCTGTTGGAAAAGCTTTTGCCAGATGATACTGTGGTATGGGGAGACTGAGTATCATGAGAGGATCAGGGCTGAACAGCTATGCTCAATTGATACAGAGTATATGGCACCTTTCTCTTTAAAAGACCTTGATGCGATAGTCAGAAGGACTAAATTAAGAAAGGCACCAGGGTGTGATGGAATGACGGGGGAAATTATCATTCGTGCATATCCTCGAATACGCCATGGCATGCTGGAACTGTTTAACGATTGTCTCTCTGAAGGAAAATATACCTTAGGGTGGAAGAAAGGCCACCTTATAGTTATCTATAAGGGAGCCGGGAAGAACCCGAGAAATGCCAACTCATACAGGCCAATAACGCTTCTTCCAGTAATGGGAAGACGTTGGAGCACCTCGTAAACCAGAGGCTGATGCAATACCTGGACATTGTCCATGGTATTCATCCTCACCAGTATGGGTTTATGAAAGGGAAAAGTAGCGAGATGGCAATCGTAGACATGGTCGAACAGGTGAAATCCTACGACCAAACATATGTTATGGCGATATCCCTGGATATCGTGGAAGCTTTTGACAATGCTTGGTGGCCACATATACTGTGGCAACTTCGCTTGTTAGAGTGCCCCGCGAATATCTATGGACTGATTAAGTCCTTCCTGGCTGATCGCAAATGTGGCCTGGAAATGGGTTCGCATATTGAAGAGAAGGTGTTGACCAAGGGCTGTCCGCAAGGGTCGGTTCTTGGTCCAATATTATGGAATGTGATCTTCGAGGGTCTGCTTCGGCTGGACTTTCTGCAGGGCTGCGAGGTGTATGGGTATGTGATCGATGGCTTGCTCCTTGTTCCTGCCTGGTCACGTAAAGAATTGGAGGAGAAGACAGATATGGCACTGTCTATGGTTGAATAATGGGCTGGGAGGTTCAAAATGGACCTTTCAGTGGATAAGATCAACACCATTCTACTTCAGGGAACCTCAAGCGGAATCCCGTGATCAGGTTTAGGGGCAGAGTAATCAGGATGGTCACCGAGATGAAATATCTCGGCATCATCCTGGAAAGTCGTCTGGCGTTCCATGCCCACGTCCGCTATGCGGTGAATAAGGCCGTTACGATGTTTCACCGGCTCAGGGAAGTTGCACCTGCGAACTGGGAGCTCGGATACCAGACGTTGAAGTTAATGTATAAGTCTGTGTTCCTGCCCATCCTCACGTATGCGTGTGGGGTGTGGTACCCGGAAGCAGAGAGGGTCCATGGTAAGAGAATTATCAATAGTGCTCAAACAGCTGCACTTCTGGGGATTACCAAAGCCTGTAGGACGACTTCTAACTATGCTCTCCAGCTTATTGCTGGAGATATCCCTCTGAATCTGTTGGTGGTACAGATGGGTACAATCTCTCGTAGGAAAAGACGGGATGTTATTCCCAAGGCAGAACTTAAAGAACTGAAGGAAGCCACATTAACAGCTTGGTAGACCAGATGGTACCTCAGTACCAAGGGTCGCGTAATGCATGGTTTGTTTCCGAGTGCAAGGGAGAGACTGAGACTGGAGAAGTGGCTCTAATTGGGTCACTACTCCGTCCAGTACTTGACCGGTCATGGAAACTTCCGTGCGAAGTTATCCTCTCTGGGCTTTGTTGGGGACCCCATGTGCATTGTTTGTGGTGTGGAGGATATCTCCACCCATGCACTCGAATGCCCCAAAGTAGATGACACTAGAATGGAATTCGAGGGAACCCATGGACCTCTCTGTCTTGGGGGCATGCTCCAGGACAGGGACAGAGTTAGGATCCTGTTACAATATCTAACCAGGATTTGTAAAAGAAGGGAGGAATTTGACGTCCGGTGGTCTGGCCCTCGGTTGAGTAGGGACCTGGACATGTCGGAGGTGGACAATGGGAAGGATGAGACTGGGATAGATGCTGTGAATCTTCATGGGTGACCACATCTTCCCAGTCATAATCTTGGAAGAAGGGGGTGGCCCCTCCAACCCCCTACCACTCACGGAATTTACAGAACAAAGACCTGTAATGTTACATGGGAGTACCCCCTGTGTATCCCCCTCCAGGACAGAAGCAAAACTGAAAAGGGAACAAGAGCTGCCCAGGTCTACATATATAACGAGAGTTATAGACCTAGAACCTTGTGGCCAAGGTTCTCAATAACAGGAACCACCTGGTTGGCCGTGTACATGGAGCCCGGTGGTGTTTGTGCGGGAAGGCTTTGCTTGTGTTACTTGTAACATGAGCAAGCTCAAACGTGACAGCAGACGAATAACAGTCTGTGCCATGTCCCGAGCCAAGGAGGTATGGTCAACGGGAGTACCAATGGAGGAGGTACGGACCAATCAGCCACGGAATACCGAGAAGTCTTCCTCCATAAGGTCCTCACGAGGAAATCAATGACAACACCTGAGGACGTGAAAACTATTGATATTGACTGGCCGGATGAAAAGAACATGGTAGATGCCGCTGTACAGGCATGGCCTGCACAGTCGGATCCAAGCGACCCACAATGGCTGTACAACGACCTGATCAGGGGGGGGGGGGCGATGTTAACTAAGTTGGAATATCCAACAACGTTGGCATCTGCTCTTGCCCTTGTAATAAGAAATATGGAGGGGGACAGGGTACTACTCCCAAACATGGAGACCATGGACAGGCTTGTCGTCGCCCAGGCAGACCTGCTAACCAAACCTGCAGAGTTGGTCACTCTAATTAAGGAATGTTATTGGTGTAGGGGCGAAAGATTCGTTGAATCTGACGTCCTTCAGGATGCCATTCGTACATATGGGAGGCGTACATTTGATTATAGTAAGCCCTTCAATGGATACACTGTGGTCAGGTACTAGTCCTTCACCTCGGAAGGCATCCTACCAACAGTTTGAACACGCCACATAAATGTGACATGCCCCTTCCCCGGGAGGGTCTTGGCCGGGTGGAGAGAGGATCTGGGAGGAATTGATCAGAGAGTTCAAAAACTCTCGATCTGGATGGAGCATATAAGGAATTGGAAACCGAATTCTTACCCATCGAGCCTCCTACCACCTGGCCAGACAAAATACCGATTAAGTCTATCCCTGCAAAGACTTGATGCCTCAGAGCAAAGCTCTGGCATTAGTTTACCGATCAAGACAAAGATGTATGTACCTGCTTGATTTATTATGCTGGACAATTACAAAGTGAAATGTGCGCAGCAATGGATCTGTATGTGTCTGTGTGTGATTGAGTGCTTTTATGTAAAGCAGTTTTGAGTATAGAAACAAGCTCCTTGCATTTGGGGGCGTGGTGGAGAGGGATGTTACTGGTTACCGGATATCCCCTGAAACTAAGCCCTGCACAACCCAGGTGCACTGAGCCGAGAAGGCAGTTATGGGAATACAGTCATGCTTAATTTCAAACGAGTAAGGATATGCGCAGTCGCAGAAAGTAGTTAGTTTGTGTGAGTGAGTAGTTTAGTGTAATTTTCTTTTTACATTTCGGACAGCATGGCGGTTTCAAAATTGCGAAGTTCCCGGTGGTGACCTGAGATCAAAAGAGCCGACTTAGCTTTATGTTTGTGGGGGCTAACGTAGTTTGGTTAGAAAGTAGCGCTCCAGGTATAACCTTTCAATAGGTATCGGCCACCTGAAGGGGAGGTTTGGAGAGGCCAGCGCCGGTTCCACCGGGAACTTTGTAGGGAGGGTTTCTGTTATGTTCCCTGTACTGTGTCCTGTGAGAATGCAAGCATGGTTCTTCCATGATGTATATTGGGGTGATTCTATGGGTGGGCCATCTGTGTTGTTGGTGAAATGTGTTTGCATGTGCTTTGCCGTCATTTCGCGGTATCGTGTTGGTGTTTTGTTCTGACCATGTCAGTTCTTGTATCTCTAATTGTAATCTTGATATTTCATCTTTCAATTTGGCCTGTTTTGTATCTTTGGTTTGTTAACACCACAATATTCCAAATTCAATGTTTTTAATTTTGTTTATCAGTTGCTCGAGTGTGTCATTCTGGAGTGGTGTTTGTTTGTCGGCAACTGTGGGCAACAAAGATTTCCATATTATTTTTACAAACTCGGCCACTGGCAGGTGTGGGTGGCCTTGGTTTTTGTATAAAGTAAGGTTTTCTTTTTACATGTGCCAGGCAGCTTTCATTTTGTTTTTGAGTTTTGCTGTGTGTTAGAGTTGTTTGTATTTCTCGGTGTAGTCAATGGGTGCGAATGTTGTTCTCAGTTTATTTTCAATCTGTTGCCATGTAATATCCTGTCCAATAGTATAGTATACATTCTTGTAGACTCGTTTGCTGTACCTTGTAAGTAGAATTTCAAACGTCTATGTTTCTCTATTTCCATCCAGCCATTAATATCACTTGCTGAGTTGTAAGTGTCTAAGAATTCTTAGATGTTTTCGTGATTATCACCCGCGAATGTAGGGATGGTTTGTGGGTGTTTTTTTTGGAGAAAGAACTGAGGTATTTGAATGTTCTGTGGTTGCTGTTATGGGACTGTGTTATTTGTTGTGTTAATGTACTGGCGTTCTGTGGTGTTCTCGTTTATGTTAGTGTACCCGTGTTCTGAGGGCGGGATTGAAATTTAAAATGTCTGAAGTGATTTTAATGGGCGGGGTCGCAGAAACCCGCTCGTGCTAGTTTGGTATATGGTGTATTCCATGGTATCAGAAAATGAGTAATCAAGTCCCGACTCTTGTTGTATTGATACTGTGTGTAAGTTTTCAGGTAATGTTGTTAGTTGTGTGGTTAACTGATTTTGTTGTTCTTCTAATGTGTGCTCGGCTTCGCTTGTGTTATTTGTTACAGTTTTGATAAATTTTGCTAATTTCTTAGAAGTTGATTTTCCTGGTTTGCTCATGGCTGCATGTTAGTGTAATGTAGTGTAAGGTGGCATTAATATTTAACATGCACACATACTAAGCTTGCTAGTATTTACTTTTTCACAATTGCCACTCTTACTGTGGAATTTGCATTAGAAATTAGAAATTAGTCCGAAGATCAGGACCGTAGGTAAGCATGGATTAAATTTCTTAAAAGCCAAACTCACACACTATGCTACTAAATACACTGGACGACTGTCTGGCCGAGCAGCTTTTTCTAATGCGGCAGTTCCTGCTCGCTTGGTGTGGTGCGGCCGCGATATTCTGCTGAATAATACAACACACAACTCCGTGAATGAGTGCTTACTCTTTTGCTATCGTTTACTACAGCGGATTCGTTGACTCAGACTACTCGACGGAATTCTAACCCTGTGTGCAGGTGGACGGCGCTAATTCGTCTTTACAAATTCCTCTGATATTTGTCTATACTTTATTGCAATTCTAAGTTGAAAGAAAGAGGGGGGAAGCTAAGGCGCCTCCACCATTTGCTGTGGCCTGTCCTGGGGGGGATCAGGTCATGCATTAACTAGGGGGATAAGGGTAGCTAGATGAAAAAGCACTCAGATACAAAACACTACTTTTATTTAACTTCAACAATAAAAAATACACATCAAGTATGCATCTATTGAATCAATTAAATACAACAGCTGTTCAGCAATAGGAAACGGGATTTCAACATTAAACTCTCCTAGATATTTTGATGCCTTTGCTCAATTACAATTAGCTTTAAGCTAGAAAGACGGAACTCTGCTCAGATGGAGCTTAAGCCTTCGCAAGACCCGAGCCCTAATGTACCTTCAGACGCCCTACCAGGGAATATAATTATCCTGTAGATGGCGACGTCTTGCTGAAGCTCGCTCAACGGTGGGCTCGTCAGGCGATGAAGCCGGACCACGGGAGGTGGTCCTCTCGTCTCTCAGGACTCGGGCAGGGCCTCCGGCGATGCTGGTAAGATGGCGCCCAGAGCAACCATCGCTCCGAGCTTGTATACTCCCTTCCTGATCTCACGCTCAATTCCCCGGAATTTGTTTGCTATAACAACGGCTCGGCTGGCCGAGGTCACTTTGCCTCACCTGAGCTTGGAGATTTGCAACCCTTGCAGAGGCCAGCCGCAGCAATTCCTAATACGTCATTGAGCAGGTTGACGCAGTACTCGCATTCGGGTGGAATAAAGGTTCTAGTCGTTTGCGAGTTGCAATTGGTAGGTCAGTAACAGTGTTTAGCTAGGTACAGCTTACCGAGAACATAATCAACATGAGATTGGATGATTCATACATAAAATATAATTAACTTTTATTAAATATTATTTCTATTTCCATTAATGTTTTACAATATTCTATATATGACATATGAGCATGTTCACATTCTGAAAAGCCACGAACATGTATTTTTTAAAAATCTGAATATCTGGTCATTATTAAAATTGCAAACATCACTCGGATTTTTTTGTAACGCCATCATTATCAGGTAGGGATTGCAGATAGAGAGGTTAATCTCGTATACTCTGTAAGGTTTAATCCCTACCTAGTCTAGGAAATTATTATTATACGAACGCTCATCCAAAGTTCGACCTTTGGCCTCAGGTTGTATTTACATTTTTAATTCTCGCATTGGGCCTGTTACAATTATCCCTACAAATCGATTCCATTTTCGTTTTATAGTTTTTATTCTTAAAGAAATCTCTCTCCCATCACTCGGAAAATGTCCGATATTTTTCTAATACCAAGAGAGGAAATTAATATTGTATTTATAGATTCGGCCTTGAACTCGAGTACCTACGCCATACCCAACAATACAAATTTATAACAGCTGCGCATGAATACAAAACAGTGCACGAACTGTGCTAGTAATCTTAGAAAAACTTGCACCATTAATAACATTACAAACCTTGTATTTCATCCTGACTATAGGATTATAGCATTTTGCCTTCATTATATATTCCTATAATATTCGCCGAACACTGGGAAAAATTAAATTAATTTCTCTAAGTCTTAGAGTAAATTAATATTTATATAGTTTCGGGCTGGGAACACGGGTCCCTGCACAATGCTAAACTAGTGGATATTGCTTAACATTTATATCAGGTGCGCACGAATACTAAACAAATAATATCGCTAATATTCTTAGAAAACTCGTGTCAGTAATCAGCTGCAGTCCTATATCCGATGGCTAAAACTTGAGTTTCGCATTTTATATAGCATTCACTGAACAATGTGGTTACTTGCCAAGATCTTCAGCAAAATTGCCCATAACATCACACGAACCTGCATCGTGTTTCAAAACAGTGGGTGATGAAGGGAAATAAATGTGTTGCTATGAAAAATGTGAGCCATACGGGTTGTCAGAAGTTGTAAACAACATCCATGCATCGTTTAGAACGAAAATGTGGACTCCAAGACTGCTGTGATAAATGCATATTTTACAGATGATTATGAATTGACATTTGCAAAGCATAAAAATGTTGCTGAATATAATTACAACACGAAGTTGGATTCGAACCCAATACTGTGCCTAGAGGTGTCTCGCATCCTACAACATCTTTTACCCCATACAACAAAGTCAATTTTGCAATAATCTATAGGAAAGAGAAAACCTCACATGCAAGTTGCTATGAGAAAAAATTTAATAAAAAGGTTGAATAAAAATATGATAAAAATTACTTTAAAAAGTCTATACTTAAAATAAAACATAAATACTTAAACAGTAAAATACTTACAGATAATATAAGCTAAATCTAAATAATATATATGTATTATATGTAAATAAAATCTTAAAAATTATACATGTTAAATCTAAATAATAAATAAATACTTAAAAAATATAATGAAAAAGAACGCGACAAGATATTATTTATTCGTCCACAAGCTATATACTTCTTATAAACTCCTGTCCCAGCACATGTCGCGATAGCCGAGTGGTGTAAGGAGTTAGTCTAGCGACTTAAGGTCCGGCAGTTCAGTCCCACACTATTAAAGATGGTATTCTTGCATTCTAAAAAAAGGAGCGCTGCTAGCGGCCAACTCCAGAACTAATATGGCAGTGGAGCCCATGCAACAGATGCGAGATCGACTAATCGAATGACTGGCGCGCTACCTAGTGAGCAACTCTTGAATAAATATGATGGCGGAACGACTGATCCGCCACCTAGCTGCAGCCGATGTAAACAAAGGTGAGAAACAAATGACTAACGAAAAACCAGATGGCGGCCTCCAGTAACATATAAAGAAATATGGTGGCCTCCAGTAACGAATGGCATACGAAAAAATCCAAGATGGCGTCCTCCAGTAACATGTAAATAAATGTGGCGATCGAACAAAGATGAGAGATACATGACAAACAAATGGGAGAGAAGATAATGGAAAGAAATGAAGAGAGAAAGGAAGATAAGAAAGATAGGAAGAGAGAGAAAGAAAGAACACCTGAGAGAAGAGAAATGGGCGCACTCGGAGAAAACTCTTGGAATACAAGATGAATAAAATGGGAGAACTCGAAGGTAAACCCTCGAAATGCAAGAGAGAGAGAAATAAGACTTTTGTAAACTGATGTATTTATATATAAAATGTTCCATTTTCACTCTTCCGCGTTTATAGAGTTCTAATGTTATGAAAATATTTCTTCCTAATAGATACGCATGGGGTAGAACTGGAGTGAAGTAGAGGGATTTGGGCGGCTTTGAACATCATTGTCTTGAGAACAGCTGAGGGTAAAGCGAGGTGAGTACGGAGCAGCGCTGGAACGCAAGGGTGGAGGAAACAAGACAGGAGACCCCGAGAAAACCCGTTGACCAGTGGCGGAATCTTCCGGCACGGTTCCCAAGCGCGAAAATCTGGGAATGACCCCATCGGTAATCGAACCTGTTTCGTCTTAGTGGCTGTTTAAAGCCGATTCTGTCAATCTGTACACAAAAATATGCCTATTGAATGGACGAAATGTTCAGTGAATAATATTTCAAGGGATATATAATCATAATACATCAGTTTTAAGATACAGCAATGCCTTTCTATTTCTTTGCCAATCAAATACCTCCTCTGAAAAAAAAAATTACCAAACGTGATATTTATACTTTCAATGAGAATTTTAATGCAAATCCTTCTTTCATAATACATATGGTAAATTATTTCCTTAAAGCCAATGTCGGCAGCTTAATGGCAACGTTATGTGTTGATGTTCACAAGGGCTCTAGTTCGAGTCTTGTCTGGGCAAGGACATTTTAACCATTCTATAATTGGTTTTTGTAATGTATTAAGCATTAAAATACAAATATATCATCATTATAAAACAGTATGGGCGTAAGAAAATGAAACTAGCCCAAACTACCAGTGCATAGGGGTATTGTATTAAAATTACCAAATCAATATGGAATAATAAGATTATTAGTATATTAATTTTTTTGTCCTCCATCCTGCAATATTACAACATATGATGGAGAGTCAGATGTATATAAATTTCAAAGATTTTTTTTGCAACTAAGAAAAAAATTTTTAACGATATAATTAATTTTGTGAACACGCACTTGCCGTGAAAAAAATAGTCATTATAAAAAAAATTGTATGAACAAGTTGGATTCGAACCTGTAATTCATACTGCTTTACACAGTCGTACACGATTTTGACTTAGCAAATTAGATTAATACATAAGATTAATCATAAATGAAATATTGAATAAGTTTCAAATAATGGAAAATTTGGTCATTAGGTAATGGGCAATATCGGTTTGAATTGATTAAAGCTACTTTTAATATGCATATTGTCTCAAATGTGATATTCTATTCGTAGTAAAGGTTTTATTTGAGACGAAAATCTGCAATGTGCATGCACAGTAAACCTGGCAACAGTGTACTTTGATAATCGCTCGACTAAAGTTAGTCCCACTCTAGTCAGGGTTTATGAATACTATATAGTTAGTCCGCCCTGAATCCGAACTAACCTCAGACCAACTCCGTGGAAGATCATCTCTGGATCATCCTTGGACGAAGACCTGACTATGAATAAGGCCCTGTGCGTTTAGTCCTCGTTACGTATACGGGAAAAAAGGAAATTGGGGCGTGTATTGAGTCCACGTAACCTGCCCGTAAAGCATTACCGTGTATTCTGCAGTGGAGACACTCACTACACGAGTGTATCAGGCCGTCAGCAGGAAGCATTGCATTGATAGTACATAATTATTTTATTTTGTGCGAAAGTTTGTACTGTTGGAAATAAGAACATAACACATAAATCATGAAGTAGTTCAATATTATCGTTCAAAATTATATTAAAACAAAGATCAGAATAATATACTGCACATACGAAAGGAAAAAAAATAAATTCTGTACCATGCGGGTTAACAATATAATTACAGACAGTTTTTAAAATGAGCTTCTAAATAACGGACTCCATAACCTACAGATTGCTGCGAGTGTCACACAGCGTGCTACCTCTGTGTGCTCCTGTGATCATTGTGCCACGCCTGTATTTACCGCAGCAACGCTGATACAGTCAGCGTAGTGAATATTTGACTATGCCTACCCACAGGATGCCAATTTAACTTTTGAAAAAAAAAGGGGGAGGGAGAGGATATAGTTTTTAAAGTTTTATTGAGTCTTTTGGAAATTTTTTCATTAGTGATATAAAATTACAGTCCAAAGGTACGATAACATGTGCAGCATCTGTGTAGATTAAAATTAATTTCTTGTAATTAGTACACTAAACCTACAGTAATAATTATAATGGGAATATAATTATTGTGTTAAAATATTCGAAACCATGAACAGAATCCATAATGGGTGTAAATTATTATCGCCGATAGATTCTAGTAGTAACTATACCGGATGTCCAGAAACTGACGTATAAGAATACGAGGACGTGATAACGACAAGTATTATTAGACAAGGCCATTAGTATTGGTAAATTGATGTCACGTGTGGCGTTGCGGCAAATTGGCAGTTGAAGTTGAGCATTTGGCAACATCACATTGAAGTCGTGCTACGCTTGTCTTCATAGCAATATATGTGCTGTTAAAAAACACAACTACAGTTGAATCAAATGGCAATTTGCAATATCGCTTGTGTTGGGTTTGTTCTAAGTAAATTGTTACATTTGTATCGCCTTGCAGATAATGCACCCCTTTAGTGTCACGTTCCCTTTACAGATAAACTAAAACAGAAGATACAGTTACATTATGAAACTAGTGGCGCCGACACTTTGAGTAACTGAACATATACGTGGCATACAATCCGCAATACACGAACGACTGTATACTAAGGTACATGTTCAACAAACGAAGACATACAATTGTGCCGTTTGTCAGGCATATCTTTTGTTTCCATAATTTTGTACTTTGCCTAGAAGAGTAAAATAGAGATTAATTTTTTGTCCCTCCCTGGGAATTTTGAGTAAAGTAATTTTGTTTCGGCAAAGACCCAATTATTGGTTCACCTTATTCTATCTAGTATTTTTACTCCAACTGTCGTTATTAAATATCGATGTCAATTATATAAAAAAAAACTAAGTAATCCTTACATTACTGTATATACATTTGTTTTGGACGTTTTTGTCATATAAAAATTAACAAGTTTTTTTTGTATTTTTTTTTTTTGATGCTAGAGTTCTCTGAGGAGAAATTCAGAGATTAAACTGTGCAAAGAAATGTCAGTATTTTGTGTGAAATAAGTACGATTTATAAATTCTAGAAAGACTGTAGTAATGTTTTATACTAAGAAGAAAATATTTCGGAGTTAAACATTACATTTTTAGGCAGGAAAGATGTTTAAAGTAAAAAGTGTGGTTTTAATTCTGTGTTAATATTTCTATGGCATCCATGTTGTACTCTTTGGAGAGTCCATTTCAAGTTGCTCCTTTGGGGCTGACCTCGCCTTCTTTCCTTCTTCGTGATACAACATGTAACCAGCACACTTCGACTTTTGAACTCTCCTTCTGGAATCCAACTTTGATTATGTATAGTTAATACATCCGACTTACCGCCAGTAAGTAAACTGCCGCGTGTTTTTTGTTAAGCATCGGGAAAGTTTCAGTTGCGCGGTTTTGGTCATTTTAACGGCCTTTTGTGTAATTTTGTAATGGGGTGGTTCTGGGCGTGGCCGCGAGAAAGATGTCTTGGTAGCAGTCCAGTTGTAGCTGTGGGCGAGCCTGGTGCATTCCTGGTCCTGCAGAAATGACAGGAAAGATGTCTTGGTAGCAGTCCAGTTGTAGCTGTGCAGTGGTAGCTGCGGGCGAGCCTTAGCGGTGCATTCCTGGTCCTGCAGAAATGACAGGAAAGATGTCTTGGTAGCAGTCCAGTTGTAGCTGTGCAGTGGTAGCTGCGGGCGAGCCTTAGTGGTGCATTCCTGGTCCTGCGGAAATGACAGGAAAGATGTCTTGGTAGCAGTCCAGTTGTAGCTGTGGGCGAGCCTTAGCGGTGCATTCCTGATCCTGCAGAAATGACAGGAAAGATGTCTTGGTAGCAGTCCAGTTGTAGCTGTGGGCGAGCCTTAGCGGTGCATTCCTGATCCTGCAGAAATGACAGGAAAGATGCCTTGGTAGCAGTCCAGTTGTAGCTGTGGGCGAGCCTTAGCGGTGCATTCCTGGTCCTGCGGAAATGACAGGAAAGATGTGTTGGTAGCAGTCCAGTTGTAGCTGTGGGCGAGCCATAGCGGTGCATTCCTGGTCCTGCAGAAATGACAGGAAAGATGTCTTGGTAGCAGTCCAGTTGTAGCTGTGGGCGAGCCTTAGCGGTGCATTCCTGGTCCTGCAGAAATGACAGGAAAGATGTCTTGGTAGCAGTCCAGTTGTAGCTGTGGGCGAGCCTTAGCGGTGCATTCCTGGTCCTGCGGAAATGACAGGAAAGATGTGTTGGTAGCAGTCCAGTTGTAGCTGTGGGCGAGCCTTAGCGGTGCATTCCTGGTCCTGCAGAAATGACAGGAAAGGTGCATATTTAATTTACCTGTAAACTAAAAGTGCGGCCGCCTATGGAAGTTTTCTTTACTAAAAAGGACTCTTCGACGTTAACAACGAAATTGAAATTTCCATTTCGGACTCCTTTTGAAATGTCGTGGGGAAGTGGTTTTTAAAATTGAGTTTTGAATCAAAATAAGAAATTATGTAACCTAATATTTGCACTGAGCCTAGTAATTCAGAAATGTCATGAAATGGAAAGTTTTTTTTTTTTAATTAAATTTGTAGTGAGATTGCTCAGATGATATTATAAAACAAAGTACACATGAGTTGTTAAATTTTATTGTTCTATGTTGATGTTTTTGCTATATGTTGAATTTTATTGGTTCAAGTAAACTGCTTGTCAACCCTAATGCCTAAACTTCTTTTATTTTTTGCTTCCCATCTCTGAGATTTATCTAAGGGTTATTGGAAAAGTTTTGTAATTAAATTAGACACATAAAACGTTACCATTGAGCTGCTGACACTTGATTTAAGGAAATAATTTACCATATGTATTATGAAAGAAGGAATTGCATTAAAATTCTCACTGAAAGTATAAATATCACGTTTGGTAAGAATTTTTTTTTTCAGACAAGGTATTTGATTAGCACAGAAATAGAAAGGCATTGCTGTATCTTAAAACTGATGTATTATGATTATATTTCCCTTGAAATATTATTCACTGAACATTTCATCCATTAGATGGGCATATTTTTGCATACAGATTGACAGAATCGGCCTTAAACTGCCATCTCTACGTATCATTACAGTGTGAAGAAGTAGGTGCTTCCAATTTTGTGGGGCTCGGCCATTTTGTTGTTCTCTTGATATTTAAGAAGAGCACCCTACATACCAAGTAGATAATCTAGTTTGATCGCAAATATTCTTGCATAAGATGGTGCACAACGTTCTTAGCCGCTGAGGTGTCACAGCAATGATTGTACTCCATGGAGACAATCGTAGCATCACTCTAATACGATGATTCCAAACGCTCGAGTTGAACTACCGAGTGAGGCGCAGCCATGGAATACTTGTCACCTCCTCATATTCTTATATAGCAGTTTCTGGACATACGGTGTACATCTTCGTCGCCTGTGGCATTGCGTGTTTCCCACTACTTTCAATATTTCTTAGAGCAGCTGATACTTTGGAATGTAGGCACTGACTTCAGTAGATCCACGGCACAAGAAGTAACCAGCTGTCGATTTTTTAGAACCAGCATTGTCGAAGGAAAGGAGCGAGCACTCTGTGTTGCTGCCAGCTCCTGACATGTGAGGCAACGACCATCTTCTCTTATATGCCACGTGTGAATACTTATACTCGTGATTATAAGTTGATCGATTAATGACCACTGTATCACAGAGCACTAAACAACACAGAGGTAAAGCAGCAGCCTATAACGCGAACTGCAGCCGGGGTCTTTGGCCAACATCATGTCGGAACGGCGTTCACCAATCAGCGCCTGGCAACTTGATTGCAAGTGGCAGCCCAGCCAACAACACGGCACGAGGTAGACAGTCAGACCTGTTCCCATAGCCTCGCGCAGCCACCCAGAGAACGAATACGTCCACATCAATGAGACCGCAGCGCTATTTAGCCTCTGTATATTGATCTTCTCTGTGACTGTACATAGATGGAAACAGAGGCAGGTCTGTGCTGTGGCGGAGTTTGACCGGCTGGCAACGGGGCCTGGAGAGGCCAGGTGGATGTGGCGTAGCATCGGAATGCAAGGGTGGGACGAAACAGGAGATACCCGAGAAAACCCACTGATCAGCAGTACTGTCCGGCACGATCCCACATGCGAAAACCCGGTACTGACCCAACCGGGAATCGAACCCGGTTGGTCTAAGTGGGAGGCGAGTGGTCTAACCACTACACCACCGTGGCTCTGTGTGCGGCTGCTTCACATCTGTATTGTTCAATATTCTCTGTGCTGCTACGTTACTCTTATTGGTGGAAACTCTATAGAAAATGTATTACCGGCGTCTGTCTAATAGCAGTTCGCATGTTCATATAGAATAGCCTGTAGATGCTGTTTTTGTACATGCATGACTGAGGGGGTAAAAATAGGGTTTTTATACATGATATGTCCGTTGATCATTCGTGCGATGTGTGATATTTTTATAGATAACGGCTTGGGAGACAAGTTGGTAGCGTTGCACAAGAACATGAATTTCATACACGCTACATCACAATTCCCATCCCAACATTGTAAAAATCTGAACAGAATTCCTAAAATTTAAAAAGCAGTTTTTTGTGTAGGTCTATGATGTGTATTGTGGTAAACTTGTCACTCGTCAGTCTGCAAGATACGAGAACAGCCGCCTTACAATTTTAGAACCAAATTTTACTACAATTTAACATGTTCCTGAAAATAATGTATCATAGCTGCCATGGATGCTACTTCTTCACTGCGCTTATACACTGCAGTGGTAAATTTGCAGATAATTTCGTATAGCAAAGACAGTGACTCATCCCTTGCAGCCCCGCATGATTGTGTTTCAGCTGTTGCAAACAACACATGTTCTGATCCAACGCTGCACTTAATTACTTATCACAATCAGTTAGAGCTTCAAGTTTTATATTCGGCTATAGTAATGCGTAGGGCCACCTGATTTTCATGAAAATAATTCCACGGAAGCTGTATTTCAACATTCTACTTGCATTTTCCCTTCCATTACTGGCCGCGTGACTTCATCGAGGACAGTGCGGTATTTGACTGGGCCAATGAGAATCAAGTTTCTGCGGCAATAAACGTTTGTGATTCGTGGGCATGCACATAAGACGCGTATAAGATGAAACCAACCAATCACGCAAGTGGTGGATCAGGGTGCAAGTGTTTTATAATGCAACTTGACAAGATTACTTTTTGGTGAAAATCGTGTACGGTAGTAACAATACAAACGAGATCAATGGCTTGGTTCGCTCGCAGGGAAGATCATCACATTAGACTTTTGTCCCGGCCCAAATATAATCTTCCTCTTATTTGTGTTCACAAGTTGTGAATGGGTTAAGTCAGTGAACTGGATGCTACCGTAACAAGAATTACCTTTGTATTTTGTTCCTGCGTGCGTGTTTATGATACATTTCTACGAGTAATAAAACCGGATCTTCATAGTCTTGAAGAACACAGCTTACTTGAAGGCTGCTACATTTACACTATGAACTTAATGTTGACGCACACATATGAAGCGGACGTCTGTTGAAGAACCAGCCCCAGGCTGAGTGTGTTATTACATGTGCGAGAACAAGCCGTAAGGGTCACCTTCCCACGTGTCGTAAGTGCTGTACCCGTCGTTACGAACGCCGCGGCCAATTCACATGTCACCGCGAAGATAAGAGTTCATGCGGCGTTCTCGATTCTTACGGCACAGTAATTAAGTTGGGGATGTAGACGATGTTAACGCGATTAGGTTAAGTTAGTTGTGAACCGTTATTCCCGTTATAAACTTAAAGTAACGCTAACTTGTTGTTTTGTAGGCTATTTTCAGGATCAAATTGAATTCTACGAAAAAAACTTTTAAAATTTCTTTGTACTCTTCTCGTCACAAAAAAAAAATGAACGATCTCGTGTGGATGAAAATATTTCCAAGTCCCACTTCCGGTATGTTCGGCAGGCTGTCCCCTCCCACGTGACAGGCGCGTGCCTTGGATTGGGCGTGGCTAACTACTGCAGGGAATATGGCTTTAGAGGAAAAAGCATACAAAACACGAATCATTTTTCTCTCAGCTCAGTTTAGTCCGAATATATTCCAACACATTATATGTAATGCAGTTAAAGTAAATTATTGCCGAAAACCGTCGGAATTATGAAATAGCCTGTATCACATCTGAGAAACAAATAGTAAATGATAAATATGAACAGACCACACTGAACCACTGGAAAAAAACTACTTCCAAATCATGCATAATTTTACATTTGAACTGAGGTATTACGTTATAAATCCCATTGCCAACACACACACGAGATCTTTGAAAACATAAAGTGATAATCACTAAAAAAAAAATTAAATGATACATTATGTAAAATAATGTTTTCATAAGTAAGATAATTAGAGACCATGAAATGTGTCGGAATAAACGCTCTGAAGTCTAGACTTCATAGTCCAATGAATACTCGATCAACTACTGTATATTAACTGTGTGCTCCTTCAGTAAGTGGCCAATATTACTCCAAAATACACAGCACGTGATCCCAAAAGTCTTTTATTGCAAGTTTCGTATTTGCTTCACACATTCCTGAGTGAGCCTTGTTAACTGTATTCCAATTCCAAAGGTGGATTACGTCTATAAGTGTGTAAAGTTTAGCTTGTCCTCAGAATAATCCGCGCAGTTTTCCTGTTCCATGTGATGATAATGCGGAAAAGTTAAACAATTTTGTTCCGTTCATAACGTAAAATCCTATTTACATGCACCGTGATGATTACCCGATACGTCTTAACCAAATTTGGATTACAGGAAATAGTTATTGATTATTAAAGTGTTATAGGTCGAAATTACTACAATATTATCCTCGGGAGTGATTAGAGTCCCTTGAAAGATCTACGATAATTTAAAAATACTCAAAATATTCACCTTAAAAAAAGTAATAACATGAATAGAATACATGCAGCGAGCTACTAGAAATATTTCGAAGCAAAATATTCGCATTAGATAAATATTTTGCATTAAAGTGAACACTTTCTGATAACTGTTGCATTTAATATATGGATGTATGCACCCAAATGTCAATAAAGATTACATATTAAGTCGTAACTCAGTTTTTATTTTCAATTATGCACGAACTGAAGTTAAATAAACGTGCTTTCATGTCCCATGGGTGTGTTACAGCATCATTACGGAAAGTGTAAAGAGCTCACTTTGGCGCGAACAGTCTATAGTACCGTTACATCTAAGCTGGACAGTTCAACTCGACGTATTGTGTCATGATGTGGTTTCTCACCCAACTGCCTCCATTGGCGATTCGTGCTTGTAATGTTAAGTAATCCAATTTGAAACACTTGGTGGCTGGAAGATACCATACTGCCCAGTCCCCTAACTGATTGGTGATTACATATGTAAGTGTGATTTCTAGCAATCGGTCTCTTATTGTTTGACGCCATGTTATGTGAATGCTAGCCACTGTGGTGTTCACAATTACCATTTGTTTAATAATATGTCACAGTGTGATTACAAACATGATTGGCCAACAGTCTATATATATATATATATATATATATATATATATATATATATATATATATATATATATATATATATATATATAGAGAGAGAGAGAGAGAGAGAGAGAGAGAGAGAGAGAGAGAGACTGTTGGCAAAATATATCCAAAATATAAGCAAAATATATCCCAATTTGATACTTGATTTATCTTGACTGTCTTACACATGAAACATTCGCACATATAAACATTTACTAAATAAGTGTTTATTCTAAGAATTACCATCCTCGCGGGATAAAGTATAACATTTTCTATGTTTGAGTCCAAATTGGTTGACCAACAAACGAAAGTTTAACCGCCAGAATACTGTTCAGTGTCTGTAAGAAATACGCAAGTAGAGATAGAGAATTGAATTTTCTTTATAACACATCTACCAAAATCTGACTTCCAAAACCGTAGATGTTAAACTGACGTAAAGGGTTGAGGGAGTGGAGGTACGTTTTAAAGATTATTAATATGACATGCAGTCAGATGAAATAATACTGAGCTAGAGTTCCAAAATGTCATACAGGGATGTCCATTCTGATCCACTCAAGCATCATTTCTCTGTGATTGTTTAGCATTAAAAATTGATTTACCAACAGTTTGTGCTACTTTATAACCCTTTATTCTGTGTTTATTATGTTTATATTCGCAAGTCAGAAAATAAATTAATTAACAATAGCAATATAATTTGTAATGTTGTGAGTAGTAAATAAAAAGACTTTGGCTCAAAGGGAAGGGTGATAGCGGAGGAACCACCCGCCGCCATGATGGAATTTCCCTTTTGGCCATTTTCCTTTCAAAATTTCCCTTTCTTCCCTAACAATATCCCAACATTTTTTCCTTTTTCTTTAAAAATTTCTCTTTTTCCCTCAAAAAATTCGTGATTACTCAGGCGGATCAATGACTATGGGTAAGATGAGGGAGCCGGATCAGCGACTCAGGGTCAGGGATCATCGACCCAGGTGACCGGGATTCGAGACCCCGGGGTTGACCCAAAAATAAAAAAAAAGTAAAAAAAATTAACATAATAATAAATACATAAAAAATTAAAAATATTTTAAAAATCATTAAAAATCATTAAAAACTAATTAGAAAATGATTGATTAAAATAAATTTAAAAATCGTTAAATATGTATAAATTATTATTTAAAATTATTAAATAAATATTTAAAAAATCGTTAAAAAATGTATTCAAAAATGAACTTTCCAGAGTTCATCCAACGCCCATGCCCATTCCACCATCTTGGTAGGTGCAAAAGACGACTATCGTGAATGGTGGCCACCATCTTGCTAGGTGACCTCCATCTTGGTCGACATCACCTGTCCGTCATATTGGATGCAGGTAACAGTGACCTCAACCCCATGACCTTGAATGACTTTGAAAATAAATGCTTGAGAAAAAATACATAAAAGTCACCAAGCAAAATATATTACTGACTACCGCCATTATATTGGATGCAGACTACCTTGATCTTTACCCCATGATTTAGAATGACCTTGAAAACTAAAACTCGAGAAAAAATACACATAAGTCTGACTACAACCGCCATATTGAATGCAGATTACTTTGACCTTGACCCCATGATATTGAATGACCTTGAAAACAAAAACCCGAGAAAAAATATATAAAAGTCAGCAAACATAATACATTGCACACAACTACCTTCATATTTAATTATTCTAACATGTTCAACGCCATTTATAATTTAGCAGATGTAGGTAAAAGCCTGTTCAAGAAGAAAATATTCATTATATCCTTAGCCTCTGATAAGCATTGTAAGCATTGTTGGCTGCCATTTTGGATTAGTTGAAGTTATGACTACATAATATATAATTATCATATGTACTACTTTTGACCTCTATCAAGGTAATATGGTCCAACATACTTTAAAATTCTTGTATGAATAGTTGTATGCCGTTTTTAATCCACTGAAGTTAGAGCTGCCAAATTTATGACTTAGGTAAAACTTGTGTCCTCGAACAAGACGATTTGGCCATTATGCTTTATGTCTTCTGGTAGGCACAGTTGCCTACAATTTTCAATATGGTGAACCAATATATGCCATATTCATATGTAGCACTCGTGATATCAAACAATGTGATATATATGGACTACTATACGACAAACCTTCATTAACCTTTTGGATAAACCTGTTACTCATGCCAGAATAGTTGGCAACCCTATCAGCTGTTTTGTTGATCGGCATTCCTTAACACTTGTACCTATTTAGTCTCGCGGTCATAACAACTACTTTGTTACTTCTTCCCTTTGTCTTCTATAAATAGCCTTCTTATATATTCCTAAATATTCACTGACATCTATTGAAAACTAAATCTGCAGTTAAACTGCATGTGATGGGGTAATGTTGCTAGGTCGGATGCTACAAAGTCAGACCCGCGTACATAGTTGTTCCACCTCTCTCCAACAAGCCCCCGCAACCATGTTGCCACAAGTGCCACAACGTCTGGCGCAGACAGTAGCTTGCTTCTTAGACGCTGACTAGGACCTGGTCGAGCGAGCGTATACATGTCTGCTCCGTAACTAGGCCAAACAATCTTATAGGGCATTTGGGAAGCTTTCATTCATTCTCGTACTAATATCAGTGTCATCTCTTTTCGAAATATTTTTAGTGCTTAAAGTTTAGAGATAATTTACCTGCATTATCTACAATTCATGGCATGGCAAAGTAATATTTTCGGATTATTCTTTTATAATGGTTGCATCAGCTATATTGTTTTTATTCCTGTTAATAAAATATTCTTTAAAGTGAGCACTTTTAGGCAGAGATAGCCGTTTAAAACGTTGCACTGATATTAATACACTTAAACAAGCTTGGTTTTTGTGTGTTAGTACACATTTGCTGTTACGACATCATTGTGTATATAAGACGATGTATGACGCGGACAGTAGCGCGAGCTGCAAGCAGTAGCAACCTCATACAGCCAGGCGGACTACGAAGCGGTTAAATGGGGTAAACCACCTGACTGCTTGTTCGTTTGGTATCGGCACGCGACTTGCCTGGTATAAAAAGACGTCTACTAGGCTTATTTACTCAAACAAATCCTCACTTAGGAAATAAAATTGACTTCATTATTTGTTCATGGAAAAATATCTTTGGAAAGCAAAGTTAGGGTGCAAACATGTTGAGACTGTTTTTAATTATGTATTTATTTATAGTTACACGCATACATTAAATTAACAAAATTATAGTTGGACTAAATAATGTAATACACTGCAAGTGCATTGTAATTTTTCCCGTATACTTTTTCATGTCATATGTATTCTTTTTTTAAATTTTTGTTATTTATTTTAATTTTCTCACCATACATTTAATTGTAGGGCTGGAAGTATTAACACTAACAATGGAAATGGAGTCTGTGTATTACAGACCACAAGATTACCCGAAGCTGAGTATTTGCGAGTTTTGTAAGAAAAAGACGTCTTCCGCAAAGACTTATGGTTCCGAACATAATCACTATTCAGTCGGAAAGTTAAAACATAATAGGCATGATAGGAAAGCTTTCATAAGGCACGTACAAAACCCGTATTTCACGTCATATCTAAGTGGCATCTGCAAGTAACATATTATATTCGATGGATACAAAATTGATATTAATTGGGAACGGAGATGACAAATGTAGATGTGAAATACTGTATGTAGGTGAAACACAGCCTTAAGTTAACACCAGTGACATGAGAGAGGCGTAAGCGGCGCTTAACAACTAAGGTCTTCAGAGCTGATGGTGGTGAAGAGAGGTATAGATGGAGCATCAACAGAAAACTGAGTGTTGGGAGTAACCCGACACTGTCCACCGGCCAACAGAAACACCCGCCATTTTTTCCTACACACGAAAATACGGATTTGACCCTGGTTTGTCGAGGTGCGAGGTTAGTAGCCTTACAGTTACAACACAACAGCTCCTATAAGCGATTAAATATTATAAAAATACACATCACTTTTCTTGGCGAGCTGGTATTCCCAGAGGAATAACTTTTACTTTCATTTTGTTAAAGCGACAAGAGAAACGTGAAGCTCCGCTTTAATGTTATTTTACTTGTATTTTAGTGCTTCTTTAAGTCAGCAAGAAAGGCAAATAATCTTTTGCTCCCTTGAATACCGCCATATAGAAGCAGAGGCCCTACTTCCATCCAAGTCTAATGTTGTAATGCCATTTTATTTCGAATGTTTTAATGCAGACTGCACAATAAAGCCATGGTAATCAAATATATCGATTTCCACTGCTGTGTTAAGCGAGCGAGGAAGTGAAGTTTCAGGTCGGAGATGCATGCAGCAGCGAAACAAACGCTGCAACTCACATCATTATGTTTGGACTACAGTATCGTAGAAGGCCATGGACAGTTCCTTCGCCCCCGTTCTTCAATTTCCTAGAGGGCCGTGCTTTGTAGAAGTTATCCTATAAAGTGAAGAAAATATGCACACTTAGGACGATTACGTGAATTAGCTTATAAAGTTTTGAAATCTGGAACCTGAACTTGTCAAAGCTGTCAGAAAACAAGCGAGATGCCCTCGGATATCTTATTGTACAATGTCTCTTGTTGCAAAATGGTTACTTATTAAAGAAATTAATACAGTCTTCAACAAACAGCTACAATATGTTTCTCTGCATGGGAAATTGTGTAGAGAATAAAATGTTCTACAAAAAATGTTTTGATTCATTGTGTCGATATTTTAATGGCTCAGAATATGCACACAATTAAACTGTAAGAGACGTATGTTTGCGCATATAAGTACACACTTTATCAACGATAAAAAGAAACTTTAGCTGAATGACTTTGATCATTCCTGTATTGTTTTATGTTAAACAACATTAAAACTACCAATATGGGCCCAGAAAGTAATTCTTCCAGATATTTTGTAATGTGTAACATGTTTTGATTAAAGTGCTGATAAAGCCTCATTTCATTCTAATGTTTATTTTCAATGTGCTGTGTTATTTCAATCAAATCTCCGAATTTCCGATAACATTAACTAGTATATGTGCAATATTTCAAAATTGTATCTCCCCCCCCCTCCCCCGCCACAATTCATCACTTTGTATTTTCGTTCTTTGGTTACACGGTTTCGTGGTTATAGATAAGTAATCAAAATGTTCGTATGGCCGCCATTTTAAAAATAATTTACCGACCCACGTAAAACATGTATATTTATTTGATCACCGTGGTGAATCTTGTTTACCAATTTTGGTTGTAATAGGTTTATTGTTTCCCGACATTTGACACAATTTATTGTTGTGTAGCGCTACCTTACAATATGGCGGACAAAAGAAACAATGTACCAGCATTCTTAATACATGTAGGTTAGACACACCAAGTTTGGTTGAAATTCGTCAAACAGTATGGTACACTCTATACCAAATTAACATAAAATATTCATATAGTCACCATGTCGATAACAAGTTTCTTGCACATTTAAATCGTACATGCTAACATGGCATACGTAGTATTAGATACAGAATAGAAAGTTTGGTTGAAATTGATCACATCGTTTCATAGACACTGCAGTTATCAATATTTCTATATTGCCAACATTCTAAAAATAAATGCCTGGCCCAATTGATTCATATCAGCGTACGTAGGAATCTGGTAGGAATGTGTAGATTGTTTTACGAGTTACGATACAATGATTATATTTTTTCGTGTTGTCATACATTACAAAAAGGTGAACGAAATCTATTTCTTGGCATATTTAATGTATAGGCGATATGTTCTTCGTATCAAATTTACTAGAATTAGATTATATGTATATGTGCGGATATATAAACATTTACACACATATATCAGATTTAAAAATAAATATTTGGCACGGTTTTGAAAATATAGTAAGTTCCACATTAATCTTAAATTTATAAGGTACCATTGTATATTGTGTAATTTCCGAGATATAATGTAAAAGCTTAATGTTTTCATGATGTGCTACCTTCCACAACGGCGAACCAATAAGAACGTGCCTTCTTATATTAAAGATGAATATTATTAACTGTGAAAATACAAGATTTGGCATTCCCTAGTAAAATAATTCCTCAGATATGAAATAGCGCCCTATCGTATTAAAATAGCAACCGTTTTGAAAATAAGCAAACGGCTTGGCAGAACGTTGTAAAATTGGATGTCCTTTCTAAGTTATATGTGTACCGAATTTGGTGAAATATGTTTCACGGGTTCGAATGTTATTATGAGCGGACATACAGTACATCACAGACAGACATTTGCATGATTACATAATCCCATTTCCCCAAGGAAAGTAGAAATTGAATTGAATGTTTCTAGTTAATCAAGGAAATATGGCGAAACAATCCTTTATTTAGAATTATTAAACAACCGTTAAATACAGCAGCAACACACCATTTTCCAAATATATTGTTTATGACAGAAAATAAATTTCTCGTAAGAAAAAATAAATAAATGGTTTAAATATTATAAGCTGAGTATAAAGTTATTTTTGTTAATGTTTAAATGGATTCAGAAAGTGTTTCTTACTACTATTTCTCGCGTGTCTTGGTTTCACAGAATTCTTTGCGGATGTCATTATTTTCGTTTTTCCGTGAAGAATATAGCTTAATGATATGTACTTAACATTTTGTTGGTTCAGCGATGCAATGAGATACCGTTTAAACTGAATGTTCTATTTGACTTCATGCTTCATACTCTAACGCAGAAGAAAACAATGAGAATAATTAAGTAACACGTCACACTTTATGATTGTTTAGTTTTGTGTGGAGTGCACGAGGTCAGGAATGCGATTCCCTAACGTACAATATACAGACGACGTAAAGAAACATACAGTATGTATTGTCATGATTACGGGTGGTACACGCAGCGACGTGTGCAGAGTTCAAGGCAGGTGCCAGTGCATATACAGTAGTTAGATGGGGGAGGCCAAGTTGGCCAGGCTGTTGTAGCAGCCTACCTGTCTACGTGGGTCCCTTGCAGTTAGGCAGTGTAACACTTAGATCTGTGACATTCGCTGTTCGCTACCGTCTCTCAGACCCAAACACAGTGATTAATAGTTGATATTGCTGTTTCGAATATGTACTCTATACAATATATATTACACTTCGCTACGTTTCTCAGAGCTACAATTTTACTCACAGTTACCACTTCCTCAAAATGGCAATTAGGTCAACATGCAGCAAGCGAATTCTTCCCAAGTCTTTAAAATTACATCTTAGAATCGCAAAGGGTATAACCATCATTGTCCTGCAAGACGATATTTGGAGATTACAGTTGCATACATTTTAATGAATAAGTTTATAATATACAGATAACTAGACATCAGTTAGGCTTTCGCGATGCAGGGTTCCGGATTTGTTGAATTATTCGTTGACTGCGCAATAAACAACTAATTCCAAGATTATGTCCATTGAACCGTAATTGTAAAGCGAGGGAAAGCTTGTTTTGTTATTTTTATTGATATGCTTTGAGCTCGATTTAGAATTGTCTGTTTCTTTAGTGTTTCCTTTGGAATTTTCAAGGTGAAAATGTAACAAATCCAAGGTCACAAAAGCCAGTAGATATGCCGGCTACAGAACCAAAATGACGGATTATCAGTAGTCTATAATTAGTAACTTAGAGCCACGTTCGTGAATCCTGTATTAAAATCGTCAAAACAAATTTAGTTAAACGGGTTAATTAAACATTTATCATATGTTGTGTAACTGAAAACAACATAATACGACAGGACTCGCACTGGACGCACGCCTTAGGATGATATACAGCATGTACTTACATTTGGACCGGAAATGAAGTTAAAAGCAGATTTCTGTTCATGATACATTTTTTGATTTCCCTCCTTCCATAGTCTTCATGAAATTATCAGAACTTATTTCTTTATTGTATTTGTAATACGACAGTTAAACTTCCATTTTTCATAATATCATTATGTAGGATTTGAGGCTGCTGCCTGATATTGACACTTTGTTAATATAAATGTCTTTGTATAAGTGATGTTCTGTTTTGGCAAAATGTGAACATTGGATGGAACAATGTACTGTACCGTCGAACTAAAAGATAACAAGAAATTTGTTTTCAATTCTTGAATTTAAATATCTGTGTAAACAATGAAGTACCGACTGACTGACTCATTCACCAATATACAGACAAACGGCTAGATACAATGTTTGAAAATGCAGTGTTGGCTTTCATTCTGGATGCAGGCAACCACTGAGAAAGGATTTTTTCAAAATTTAACCCCTAAGAGGGTGAAAAGAGGTAAAGCATGTTTTTGAGGACTCTTCAATATCTGATTAATCCGACGAGGTATGATTGTGCTTTTAGCTTCAAATTTTACCCTATACATATACCTCAAAACTGATTTCAGCATTATTTGAAAACAAACAACTGAGAGGGTGAAAAGTGGTCGAATATATGTTCGAGGATCCCTCAATATGTTATTAACCTAATGAGATATCGCTATGCTCTTAACTTTAAACGATAACATATAAAAATATTTTTAAATTTAACCATTAAGAAGGGAAAAGTGCTCAAATATGGTATCGACGTCTCCATAATCGTTCATAAAAGCGGTAATATATTGTTATTCTGTATGTTTCAAAAGGATATTTTTTGAAAGTCATTACCTTAGGGGACGTAAAGAAGTAAAATGTATTTTGGAAAACTCATCAATAGCTCAGTAATTCGATAAGATATAGCCATGATCTTTGCTTTAAATAGTTGGTTATATAAATACCTAAAACCCATTTCAGAAATTGTACAAATTCAAATCCCTAAGAAAATGAAAAAGGTTTGAATGTGTTCTCGATGATGTTTTGTGAACTTACGAAACGAAAAAGTATGGATAAAAATTAACCTGTCTCAATGAAAAAAATATATATTTATTATTTTCTGAACAAACATTTATTAAATCCAAACAGGTTCAATAAAATGTGTTATTACACTTTTTCAATGAAAAGTGAATTGGGGTATGAAACCAATTCCATCTGCACAGTAACCATCTTTGAGTAGCAACATTTAATAGAGTTCTTGGAAACAGAACCATCAGAAATATAAACTTGTGAATCATGTTGAGAACTGCTAAAATTTCATGATATAACAATGGCGAGGTAATTTCTTTATGTTTCGTTTCCCAACAAACCTGAGCTTTTATTCACATTTGAAAATATTCCAGTAGCATTACAACTATAAATGCTCAGACAACACAAATCAGTTTACACAAACTATATTCTGTATTTTGGGAGCTAATCGACAAATATTTGGCAATCGCCATAGAAGACGATATTACGAGAGTTGAGCAACATTAACTATATAACAATATAATGGCTTGCTTAAGTTTTTCGAAGGGGTAGAAATGAAGTACAAATTAGACACAGTGTTAAAAATGGTTGAATGCAGTCCATTACCCCGAGGCGTTCATGAACAGCATCTACTCTTATTGGCTATTACAACACAAGCTTCTTCTTACGTTTGTTTGTCCTTTTAGTTTTAACATAAGGAAATAGTGATCCCTGTTATTTTGATATTTGTTTGAGATAACAGTTTGAATCCAACAACTCTGCAGGATTTGTACAACAAAAATAATGGTAATGAACTCGATACTTTATTTTTAAATGTAACGTATAAAATTTATGAATTAAAATGTCAGTTATACTGGAGACAAAAAACAGACTATTAATTCTATGGGACAATTTTATAGTAATAACTACAAAAAATGCAGATTAAAAAAAGATGGTGAGAGCATATCTCTAATAGGATGCTGTATATACTAAACATTGCAAACTCTGAATGTCACTGCAGCCGAACTGACGCTATAAACGTGGTTAGTGTACGTGAAGATAGAGAGGGAAGAGTGTACAGAGAGCGAGAAACTCTCTGGGTTGCCAGGTGTACAGATCCGTTTGAGTCAATGTCTGGAACTTACAACAACCCATTACTTCACACTACGAGGCTCGTGGCGAGTGGCAAGGCGTTTTAATTGCCCCTGACCAAACGGACAAGATATCAAGAAGTGGCTCGATTTTGTGTCGTAAAGAAAGCGGGAAATCAATTCACGCATTGTTTATTTCTAGCGTGCATGCTGGCTTACGTATATATCTGCTAAAGGCTGTTCAAAGTAAAGTGAGCACTTTTGAGGCATTGGTTACTTTTATTTTTAACCTATAACCACATTTTGAAATAAATATAGCCATGCATGTAATAAACACAGAGTGTATATTCTGTTGCACTCTGAAGTTAAAGTCTATGGCTAAAGTACTATATATTTATTGACTATTATTCCAGATAAAAGGGTTTCCAAAAGCGCTCAGTATACCGTGAATAGCCTATAAAAAGCAGGCAACCACGGCGTAGACAGAAACACTCCAACTTACAAAACAAAAGAAAGGCTCTTGGAAAGGGGTTGGTGCAGTTAAACTGAATGCATTCTATCCCTGTGCGTGTGAAGTGGGAGGTAGAAAAGACATACACTGCCGATCAATGACTTATAAAAACCCCGCTGTTCTGTATACATACTTCAGTCATTTTGCAGGAAAGGCTTACAAACCAATACCTAAGCGAATAAAACAAAGTGTATCTCTTCAGTCAATTGTAGGTTTGAGAAACACGTAGAGTCCATACATACAATAACATAAAATAACGTCTTACAAAAACAAACGTTATTAAACCCCAAAGAATTCATACAAACTGTTACAGGTAACAAATATTTTCATATGCTCTAATGACTCCCGTAGAACTACCCATCTAGGCGACTCTGCAATGTACCGTAAAATGATAAACAAGTACACACATGCTGAGTCAAACCGAGGAGTGGATGGCCAAATGTACTTTCGCGTAGAGAAGAAAGTTATATTGTGAAACTAATCCGTCAGAGATCTTTTACTAGTCCATGCGCTATTGGAAGAGACCTACGAAATACTTTCAAACTCGCTGTAACCAATGCCAGTGAGAAGAGTGTTCAGCAATAGTGACTATAATGCAAGAACACCACAGAAGTAATCGTACATCGGCAAATGTAATTATAAGAATAGACTTAACTTCGCGAAGGTATATTTACAGAACGATTACTGGACAGGCCTAATATTTCCAGATGAGAGTAAATGTAAGGTTTTCGATCATGACAGTCAGCTATAAGTGTGGAGAAAATCCAATAAAGAGATAGATACCCAAAATTCTCGTCCTACCGTCAAGCATGGTGGCTGTTCAGTTACGGTGTGAGGGTGCATGAGTGCATGTGGTGTAGATGAACTAATGTTTATATATTGACTATTGGATCAATAAATCTATATTGACCAGTTTAAACATAATTTGGGACATAATGCCATACAACTTGATGTAGTAATGCACATTTTACCAGGATAATGGTAGTAAGCAACATGAATATGACTGCTGTATAATTGTCCTCGTGTAATATAAACTGCACTTCAACCCTCAAACTTAAATTCATTAGAACATATTTGGCCATACTTAAACATAAAGCTACGAAAAAATCACATTCCAAGCACGCGGTGGGACTTGAAGGAGAAAAACCTTCATGAGTGGAACAATATCCCTCCCACTGCCATACAAACGGAAGTAAAGTCAATGCCAGCGCGTTTCAGAAGCGTTCTGAAGAGCAAAAGTGAGGGCATGCTAAATATTACACGGACAATTAATTTTGTTTATGTTGATGTACGAAAACATTTGTTCTTCATACGAAGGTGTATAAACATTTCTGATTCGGAAAACGTGCATTTATTTACATTTGTGTAATATATTACTTTGTTTCTTTTATAAGGATTGTTTTTTATTTGTCGAATTTGATGAAATGTAATACAAAATATAGCTGGATGCAAACGTGTGTGTCAACATAAAATTGCTTACTGTACAAACGTCGTGAATGGAACAGGACGTTTGAATAATTTTGATCGTCACTGTATATACACATTAGGGCATTTACAATCCTTAACTTTACCAATGATACTAAACCGAAAAGAAATGTATACAATTCAAAGCTACATATTTTCTAAAAACAATTATAATTCGTAGCATATTTTCCCTCCTGACGTCAACGTTCACATGGTAGCACTGGTTGTAAGATAATTGTCTATAAGTTCAAACCCTGGACACCACAAAATGTTTGTTACTTCAATATCGAAATTACGCAAAATTCCAAAATATAAACAGTAAATATTGGAAATACGTTTATTTTTCTTAATAACGCCCTCAAATTTAATATAAACCATATTTAATTTGCTACGCGCAGTTGGTTTAAATATATTCAATCAGTGAAATTGTTTCACTGAAACAGTAGGTGGTTTTCCACCGATTCTAAGTGGATATACTTTCACTGATTCGAGTAGTTTTTCACTGCGAATCAGTAGTTTTCCACTAATACGAGTTAAAAGTGTACCTATACGTATGTTGCCACAATCTTTAACAAATAGTAGCCTAAGCATTATTCAGTGCTGTATTTAAAAACATACGATCAATTTCCACATCCTTTCAAGAACATTATTATTACACGTAAATAATTTCACAAAGCACGGCGGGCAATACTGTGGTTGGTATTGTCGATGGCGGATGTAGTATTCCAGGTAACTCTGTTTCTCTCAAATAATACCATATCAGTTTTTATTTACGTGCTTCACTTGTTCACAGGTTAAACTTACATTGTATCCGATTGATTCTAAACAACGTTTAGTTTCGTTGTGTCAATGTTCCACTAACCAATACTTTTATTGTACCAATGCCATACTTTACAATTTGGCTTTTGCATGAAATTAAAATATACTATTTTTGAAGGCACTGAATTTACTCACGCCACAAAAGACAGTCACCATGTTTATATGTATCTATAATTTGATGACTTTCTGTTGTTCCGGCACTGTGTGATTATGGTTGTTAAAATTTAAAGTGCAAAATTAAATGGAGACCATAATTACTTACAGCAAAATGTATTAATTTTATTATTGAACTTCGTTATTTCTTTTACTGGTTTCTCATCGTCGGGGGTGCGAACTGATTTATGAATTTGACAGTTATATCTTATGTGGTTCAGAAATTACATTTAACTATCTTTATATGTGCGCTTAGGTCTTGCGAGCGTGTAAGCGAATGCTGGTATTCGGTACCACATTACGATGGTAGGTCGACAGATCCCGAAATAAATGACATAGAATGAGACTTGGCACCCACCAGGACGCTAGGTGTAAGGGTACCAACACCCTGGCATCGGACTGACAGAGCAGGAGGTTGTGATCCAAGATGGCCACTGCAGACGTGAAGAAAATGGGAAATTTTTTGGGGTAAAAGGGAAAAAATGGGGCATTTTCCTGCATGGCATCAACAAAGATGGGGTCGCCTAATTCCCTTGTTCACAGCTCCAAGCCCCTCTTCGATTGCGCGTTTGTATACTACTGTTAAGTCATTATATCGTTAGTAGCTTTACTTGAAGAAATGCATCAAAATTCAGTGCTTAGTGGTTACTACATAAGAAATATAATTATATACAGCTTTTTGACATTCCCATTACTTTCATGGATGACAAATCAGTTGAACAATTTCTCAGAAATGCTATACAAGCATTATATTTGAGGTAGCGCTGGTCTTCCGAAATGGCTACCTATATATACTTATCTACTGGTACCAGCAAACTTCTGTGCGTGCGAGTGCCCTCTTAATTCCTAGACAGTGGCTCGGCATGGTCCGGTCTCTAACTGAGTGGCAAGACTGTGTCCCGGCCGTATTCGCGCAGACATAAAAACATTCGGTATTTTGTCTTGAGTAATAGTAAATGCAAACCGGACACGGAGACTATTTACTGGGGACAACAGGTAGCAGTGCTCTTTTGGCAGTGTGTGCTGGAGGATTTCTTTACATTCTTCGTGTATTGTTCAATAGAATTCAATTGCTTTTCTATTATTGAGTTCAATTTTTCTGTTCAGAGATTAAAAATAGTATCGAATTAAAAACATGTTATATATAACTAACAACAGCGGAGAAGGAATACTTTCTGTGGTTTGGTGCATCAACAGATTATTTGTCACTTTTCCCCATTTTCATAATAACTTTCACCATTAAAATGGGGGTGAGTGGATGATATAAATATTTGATCTGATGGTTTACGGTGCGGCATAAGAAATATCTCAACAGGAATGCATTACTCAAGACAACATTTGTTCACAAAATTTGCAATCATTGAGGGGCTTGAGACCGCATAATGCTAAACAAAATTGAACACAATTTACAGCCGAGCAGTTTTACTTTAAAAAATCCCAATAATCATGCGAAAAATAACACAACTTCCCACAGTGCTGTCATCTATCTAGCCAATGCCGAATTTAATTTCGTAACATATCCATAGTTGTTGGCACGATATTTTTGATGACATAGAATTCTTGAATTCTGTTGTCGAAATCATCAATCAAAATATGGGGCAGCGAATAAATAAATTATAATAATGAATAATAAATTTATAACAATTTGATTGTAATAATGCTATAGTAAATGATAAAGGAATATTTAGTACAATCGCTGCTAGACAATAACACAAAATAGAACTCAGAAAAGGGTAAAGATATATTTTTATTTTCAATTTTTTTCATTCCAAAGAAATGTGTGATGTATGAATGTTAAACTAAACTTTAGATGTTTTAAAACAATGTTCAAAACTTCGCCCGCAGTTTCTGCATTTAACTTAGTGCAAACATAGGCAAGCGAATACCAACCAACGTGGCAGTGAATTATAGGTTCAGTGTGGAACAATTAATAAATATATTTTTTAAATTGTATCTTAGAAATTATTTCCAAAGAAATAAGCTGATTTTTGTTTACTTAAAATAAGTTCTGAAAACCACTGACAGTTTCCAGTTGACATATTGACTGCTCCCTGTGGTGCAGTCGGCTGAGTGTTGAGTGTGAGTGGTTCCGGTTTCAAATTCCGGGTAGAGCAAGGGTGTGATTTATGCTTGTTCGTAGGAGTCAATCTTTCATGGGAAATGTCTCTTCCAATAGGAGTAATACGACAAAAAAGTTGTTACGGAATAAAAACATTAGTGCTGTAGATTTGGAAATGTGTGTGCATTTTATGGTACTTTTACAAGTAAAACCTTGAAAACTATCAACCAAAGAATACTTGCCTTTTCTTGTGATGAATGCATTAACCTACTAAGTGGACTTGCAATATATAGATATTTAGCATTGCAGTTGAACTTGTATTTCAGTCATATTTGTAAATTGAGTATCTAAATTAATATAAAAACATACTTTCAAACATAAATTTATTCATACCACAAATATAATACAAAGATCATATTTTATATTATATTTAAATAAATACGTTGCAATTAGAAATCGAATCTACAATTTCTTGAGTAAATACGTGTGTCCTTGACTTCAACAACAACAACAACAAACTAACTTACTTATTACTATAACGATAGCGTTAGTTTCTAATCTGTTTGTCTAATAATTAGACAGTCATGTCATTTTTAACTGCCAATGTTCAAGTTTTCAATTACCTTAAAATAGGACAGCCATTTGCACATTCTTTATTTCACAATCAGGAAAATATTTTCTCTTAATGAACATTGCATTTGAAATAACATTTACTGGCATGAATGATAGTCAAGAGGTTATTACAGTCTGTTAAGTTAGTACAAATAACTGTATCATAAATGCCACAGCAATATTTTTATATTTGATACACCGTCTGCTGAAGCCAGCATTATTTGGAAAAAAAACATCTGTACAAGTGGCATTAATTTTGGCGGTGAATCGGAATTCCAGAAACAAAACATAAACCGACAAGATAATTAGCACCTTTTTATATCAACTCTAAATGTTTACTGTGATTTTCATGAGCTTTTTTAATTTGAACACCCAGGCGTATGTAGACCACAATTTCACATAAACTACAGTTTAGCACGACAAGAATGCTTACACACAGATTAATTGTGTGGAATTTGTGAAGTAGATGAACATTATGCTGTAGATCATAATTGTATAATTTGATTTCTTGTTTTATAAACACTTTGTGTAGGCTATGCATTATTTATAGTGCGGGTCAATCTACTATGAGTAAAAACACTCATTTTCGCGACTTTGTGCGAATAAAGATATAAAACCTTTTCTACAGTTTCAAAATAAAAAAAAACTGGCCTGAAATTACTGTTTTTTTATTATTTGATGAACTGTACGTATACATTATTCACGCGAAATTGCACCGAGTGTTAAAAACTAAGTAGTATTCCAGTTGTATAATATTTTTATTATATGTGGTTTTATATAAATATCATGGTCAAGTGCAGTTTTGTAACACCGAGGATAAATGTCCTGTACCTCTGTGAACGTCCTTCGTCCTCCATTGTCCTACATATACCTGTGGCCCGCCGTAACTGATGTTTTTGGAATAACCGATAGTACAGCCAGACCTGCGTGCTTATCTCCCCCCCCCCCCCCCCCGGCTGCCTTCTGTCTTGACCCGTTTAACACGCTCCGCCCGCTCAGACATGCACAGACGTCTGCCGGCTCCAGTAGATAATACGAAACCCACGTAAGGATTTGATTTGGCAGGGTAGTAATTGGCCCGGTTAGAAAGGACATGGCTTTTCATGGAGACAGCAGCTAGTTGCAAGAGAAACATTCTTGATGTGCGCATACAATAATTACATCTGCAACATGCGTCGATTGTTTCATTAATGTTCATTGGCTTTAGTTACTGACGAATATAGGCATATATTACGATAAAGTGTGATATTTGGTTTTCGCAAATGTGTACGACAGCAGGGAATTTATTTCTGTATATTATTATACATATTCTGTATATTATTGTTATATAAGACAAATATTATAACTACATAACGTTTCACATAGAATACGGTTTATTTTAATTATTAACAGAGGATTTGTGCATTTCTCTTTTTCAGTTATCTGTAATTATAGTCATTTCAAATACGTTTACTGTTTCATTGTTTGAAGCATCGAATGTTGCTTACTTACCTCGAGACAAGCTATATTGCACAACACTGTAGCTCAGCCCGCCTTTATGATTGGTTGTTTATTCCCCTAAGTGTCACCTGTTTGCGCGTGGGACACGGACTTCCAGTGTGGAGTTTGTGTGAGATATTCTGTTTTTGCATTAACTTCATAAATCGCAGGAAGAGTTACTTCATCCGTTTAAATGCATTATATTCACTTGGAGAAGCCGATGTAAGAATAATGCTCCAATAGAAGCTAAATAGATTCTTGGCGCAGATAAAACACTGAACGATTGGCCTGATAGTTCTGTGTTGCTGGTTGCCTGAGAGCCAAGGCTATACATCTTGTCTGAAGCAGAAGTTTGCCGAAGGGGACTTGTAACTTTTTCCATCGCTCATTTATTCTGACGGCAAGTGTACAACTTTGTACCCGTATCGATTTTAAAACAGCATCGATGTATATAATCACGGTATTAAACCTAATCACCACGCAACAACAGTGTTATAAGAGTGGGAAAGTAATACCCGTAAATGTGTAAGTCGACCTTGCTATAACCATCTTAGCCATGTTATTAAGTAACCCGACCGCCATCTTGGACCCTTATGACCTCTACCTTGATGTTTGGCCCATGACCTTGAACTTGACCCCAGTGACCACTGACACTAAAAACTAAAAATATCCCTTAAAAATTTATTACAAAAATTATATTAAACATTTTTGTTAATTTGTTATTTTATTTAAAAATAGTTTTAAAATGTATTATTAAAATGATTTAAAATGAGTTAAAAATGTATTTTAAAAGGCCAAGAGCTGGCAGTTTGACATCATGCTCTGTTATTCCGGTGCCCCATCTACCATATTTGACCTATATGACCTTTGACCTTGACCATGACCTTTTACTCCAAAAATTCAAAAAATCCCCTAAAAAATTTAAAAATGCCAAAAGATTACAAAAAATACCAAAAAATTTGTTAGTAGAAATTATTAAGAACTTTATTAGAAATGAATTATGAAAAATATTTTAAACATTATTATTATATTATACAATATTAAACATTAAACAAACTCATTAAAAAATAATTTAAAAGTTCCAGTCCCTCAGCGGCCATTTTCCCGAACTACTTTCCTTTTTCCCGTACAACTTCCCTTTTTTACCTTAAAATCTTCTTTTTTTTCTGTAAAAAATCTCAGATTGTTCCGAAAAATCTATATAAAATTATGTAAAATTTTATTTTTAAAAACTTACATTTATGGAGGTGCTCCCAGAACCACGTCCAGCAGACGACTGACCCCCTCACCTTCACTCCCCCCATCTATACTTATTCTATCGTATGTTGTCATATTTGTTTTTTCGTCCATCATTTGTTTATTTATCGCCTCCATTAACAATTTATGTTACTGGAGGCGACCATATTTGTTTTTTCGTTCGTCATGTGTTAATGAATGTGCTGATTCTTACATTCGTTCGACTTATATATTTGCTTTTTCGCACATAATTTGTTTATATACGTTACTGTATATTACCATATTGGGAGACAGCCATCTTGCTAAGTGCAGACCTGCTTGTTTTTTTTATTGCCATTTGTTTTAGAGTTTGTGTCTCACATTCGTTCGATTACCATATATTTCATACATTTACATCACCTATGTATGTGACAGCCAATTTTGTTTATGTGTTTAAAGTATATGTTGTGCTGATTACCCCTGCCAAGGTTTTTCATTGACTAATAAGTATTTAGTCGACAAGCCCACACCACCTTCGTTTCATCAATTACTCACAGTATTTCTACTCCTTCCATGCAAGATTATGTTCTTTTCAACACATAGGTAGTATCGGCCTGTACCACGTGGTGACATTGACCATTCCTGCACTTAAATTGTCATATTTATTTATTTTTATTCTTATATATAAAGTGGGGAGGTCTTTTTGAAATAAAATAAAGCATATATTTGTACGTAAAATTTACTACATACATAATAAAATAGACACGTTTATTAATGTTCTTCGACGTTCATCGCTCGATGTCAGCCTCGACGACCCACGAATTGAAGTGGGCAGGGAAACACCACCACTTGAATTACGCCCTTCCGTTATGACGTTTCAGTACCTTCTCGAAGCTTGAATCTGGTGATGCCCCACTTTATATATATATAAGAATTTTAGAAAATGACAGTTTAAGTACTTTGCAGGAATTATCAATGTCACCTTTTTGGTACAGGCCGATAGCAGGCAGCATATTCGATACTATCTTTGTGGTACAGGCCGATAGCAGGCAGCATATTCGATACTACCTTTGTGTTGAAAAAATATGATCTAACATGGAGGGAGCGGATCTAAAGTGAGTAATCGATGAAATGAAGGTGGCGGAGGCTTGTCGACTAAACACTAATTTGTCAATGGAAAATATTGGCGGGAGTAATCAGCGCAACATATACTTTAAGCACACAAACAAATATGGCTATCACCTGGTTAAACATAGGTGATATGAACATATGACATCTAATATGGCAAACGACGAAGGTGAGACACAAGCTTTAAAACAAATGACAGTAAAAAAACAACATGGAGGACTGTATCTGGCAAAATTGCTTCCTCCCAACATGGTAGCCGCCAGTAAAATTTATGGACAAATGATGTACGAAAAAAAAAAAATCAGTGGAACGAATGTGAGAGAGACAGTAACATGTATAAATAAATGATGAACGAAAAAAAAAAACAAATATGGTCGCTTCCAGCAACATGCAAACAAATGATCTATGAAAAAACATATATAGCGGCATACGATAGAATGAGTATAGATTGGGGGAGTAGGGGTGAGGGAGTCAGTCGTCTGCTGGACGTGGGGCTGGGAGGTCCTCCTGGTTTGTAAGTTTTTTGATAAAGTTATACATAAGTTGCTATAAGTTTTTCGGTATTTTTTTTTTTTTAAGATATTTTTAGAGGGAAAACGGAAAATTTAAGGGGAAAAGAGAAATGTTACGGGAAACAGAGAAATTGCTAGGGAAAATTGCTACCGGGGGACTAGAATTTTTAAATTATAAATTTATTAATTTTTAATAATTTTTAAAATATATTTATAGTTAATTTTTAATAAATGTCGTAATAATTGTTAACAAATACATTTTTTGGTATTTTTAGAATTTTTTGTGATTTTATTAATTTTTTTAAATTTTGGGGTCAAAGTTCAAGGTCTTGGTCAAATGTAATATGAGTCGAAAATGGTGGATAAGGTACCGTAAAGACAGCAAGATGTCAGGCGGCCGGCTCTTGACATATCTTATAAATTTTCTAACATTTTTTTTAAATGTTGGCATCAGAGGTCACTGTGGTCAAAGTAAAGGTCATGGTTCAAAGGTCAAGGTCATTTGGGTCCAAGATGGCAGTCGAGTGATGTAACAACATGGCGGCCTGGCGGCTGTGCCCCACGTCCTTATGCATCTATGCCCATTTACCTACTACTGCCTCCCTATTTTTATCGTTACAGAGTATTCGGATAAAAGGGTCACTACGGTTAAACGGTTAGACTGCAGGCCTCCCACCAAGACGAACCAGGTTCACTCCCCGATCGGTTCACTCCAGATTTTCGCTAATGGGAATCGTGCCGGACGATGCCGCTGATTGGTTGTATTTCTTGGGAATCTCCCGTTTCCTCCGCCTTTTCATTCCGGCGCTGCTCCGTACTCACCTCACTTCACCCTCATCGGCTCTCAACACCTCGCTGTTAAGAGCCTTCCCAATCTATTCTTTCTATTCTCTCTCTCTCTCTATTCGTATAAACACTTAGTATATGAAAAATTATTTCTATTGCATTGAGCACCATCAATCACTTCATCGACCATAAATATTACTACATAATCCATCAGACCCAGTGTACACAATTGTGTACATTATGCACGTGTAGGTAATTTTTTTGTCTTTACTGCACACTACGAAGCTCAATCATCACTGATCTTAACTGTGGTTAAATGATTCGAAAACCGTCTTACTGGCCGAGATCATAATTATTTAATATAACTGTAGCCGAACATATAGCTGTAGCTCATTGGGTTGTGCCAATGAAACAAGCATTGTGTCTACTTATGTACAGCACGCGTAATTTTTTTTTGTTTGCAACACATGAAACCGTAAATTAAAGTAGGTCTGAAAAGGACAAATTAGGAACCATAATAAACCCTCTTTATAAGAATTGCTTTTATTCCAAAGTAGGTTCGATTTATATCTTGTTCTTGCCAACTGTAGACATACACAGTGTCTATATGTTGCACAAGAAGGTCATATTTGACTGGCACTGTGTGTTGTGAGGCTCAGTGCCCAGTGATCTTCCCTGGAGATCATCGATATGTAAACCATACCACAATTCCACATTGTAATGTCACTATTACCAAGCATATGGCTAGCAGCTTATTTATTGTGGTAACGAAAAAATAATTCTGTGCCAGCTTTAGGACAGCATGCATCTGCGCCAGCTGTACTGCAGCGCGCATCTGTACCAGCTGTAGTGCAGTATGCATCTGTGCCAGCTGTAGTGCAGCATGCGTCGGTGCCAGCTGTAGTGCAGAATGCAGCTGTGCCAACTATAGTGCAGCATGCATCTGTGCCAGCTGTAATGCAGCACACACCTGTGCCAGCTGTAGTGCAGCACACATCCGTGCTAGCTGTAGTGCAGAATGCATCTGTGCCAGCTGTAGTGCAGCATGCGTCGGTGCCAGCTGTAGTGCAGAATGCAGCTGTGCCAACTATAGTGCAGCATGCATCTGTGCCAGCTGTAGTGCAGCACACACCTGTGCCAGCTGTAGTGCAGCACACATCCGTGCTAGCTGTAGTGCAGAATGCATCTGTGCCAGCTGTAGTGCAGCATGCGTCGGTGCCAGCTGTAGTGCAGAATGCAGCTGTGCCAACTATAGTGCAGCATGCATCTGTGCCAGCTGTAATGCAGCACACACCTGTGCCAGCTGTAGTGCAGCACACATCCGTGCTAGCTGTAGTGCAGAATGCATCTGTGCCAGCTGTAGTGCAGCATGCGTCGGTGCCAACTGTAGTGCAGAATGCATCTGAGCCAACTGTAGTGTAGCATGCATCAAACAATTTCTTTTTTGCAACACACGAAACCATAGATTAATGTGGATGTGAATGTGCTAACTTAGTACCCATGTGTTGGCAGATGAGAGAAGCTGAATACTTAGGGCCAGTTGTTTTTCCGGGAAAAAGATTCCACGACTGGTTGCACCACAAAACACTTATGTTGAGATCCATTTTTGTGATTGGATGATTTAAAATTCCATTCGTCTGTTATGTCTGCCGGCCGCAATTGAAGCAGGTTACCGACGTCTAGCCTGCGATTTTCGTGAGAAAAATAACAGGTGGACCTATGAATACCTTTACGATCGTACTAAAGTAGTGATTGTTCTTAGTAAATCGTGATCCCAATTTGTAATAGCGTCACCTAAAACTCCTGGCATTAGTGCAGCTAATGTTAGAACTGTGAGGGGAGAGAGGAGATATCATAGAATTTTTTGAAACGAAAATTGAGGAAAAAGTCTGCTTACAGCTGTTTACAAGTTGACACTTGATGTAATGTTGCCAGCCAATTAGAGAAAGTAGTTTAAGGTTTTACAGTTTGTTTTTAATTTTGTGAATGATTTGATTTGACTGTGAATGTTTGTTTGAACTGTACGTTTTATGAGTTCATATTAAAAATTGTTATATAGTAGAACATATTATGTATTTCAATATGCTTTGTAGTTCCGTGTCTTTGCCACAAAGTGTTTCTACGACAAAAATACGAAAAATAATAAGATAAAAAATTATTAGCCATCCAATTTGCCTCTTTATTATACATAGAGAACTTATCATTTCGCATTACATTTCACTACAGACGTCGACGGCATACAAGAACATGTTAGTAATGCTGGAATCACATAGCCCCGACGAGCACAGCACGACACGCAAGTAACTGAAACCACGAGCATTTTCAATGTGCCTGCTCGAATTTACAGCCCGACATTGTTTCCTGACGCGACACGAGTAGAATTTTTCGGATCCATTTAGAAGGCGATAATTAACTACGTTAGTTTCAAAGGCGGTGGGCCAACTGGAAATTTGGAATACAAGATGGCGAGAAAGTTTTATAGCTACCCAACAAACACGAGAAGTACGGGCCGGTTATAGATAGCCGACGAACTCCGGCCAGATGATGTCGGCCCTCTGTCTTATGCCGGAAGCGGCTCGATGTAGGGTGGCAAGATGCTGGGCTTGCGGCGGCTGGATGGCGGCAAGATACCGGGCCTGCAGCGGCATAATGTCCAGAAATAAGCAGTATAACCATGAAAAAACCTTAACTTTTCGATTAAGAATTTTAGTTAGTAATTGTTATTTTCTCTTTACATGTATTCATTTCATTTATTTCTCAACACATTATATGATATGAAAATCTTTTGATTTCTGAGTGCAGGAATCGAAACTAAGACGCTCGAGTTAACAGTCCAGAATGGTAACCTATACACCACAGGGTAAGTTGTTGACACTCTCCAGTAATTTTAAATTTATCATGACACAAATTATTACAAGTGAATGTATAAATTCCATGACAATATAACAAATAGATTTTAAAAACCGATTATTTAAAAACTTTTTCTTCTTTTCTTCAAAGGCTTGCGAACAAAATAGTTTTTGTTAGTTTTAAATGTATCTGTCAGATGGTTGTACAAATGAAAAAAATTTCAAAGTGAAAAATGCCATGGGATACCACGTGACACACATATAATAATTTAAAAAAACCATGCTAACGGTTAACACATGGTCTCAAAAATGATATAATGCCATTAATAGCTAACTAACATCTTGCATATTCAAAAAATACTTTCAAACAGTTTGTCGGCAAAATGACAACATATTTGTATCTTTAGTGTGATAAAGAGACATGTCTCAAAAACTTTACCAGGCTGAAATAAATAAGATGACGGCCAGCTTACCGAAAAAAAAAACAAAGATGCTATATCAGAATCGGGCCAGAATATTATTTTTGCTGTTGGCGACATCTTGGCTGTGAGATATCGTGCCGACATAATTTAGGTGATATCCGTCTGTTACAAAAATACAGTGAGCCGTTGCTTTTTTCTAACGGCAAACATACTGTCTCAAAAAAGACATCCCGCCATTGTCAGGTGGCTACCTTCTGGTATTGAAACGACAGTAGCCGACAGTACAGGTATCGGGCCGACAATTTGCCGACACTTAGCCGACACTTTGCCGACAATTTGCCGACATGTTGTGTTTGCTGGGTAATGTGTATAAAGGCAAAATTGTCATTTATAACATTTAAATACAATCATTTTCATAATTGGTTTTATCTTAAGCTACGTATTTCCCATTGTAAGGAAAACTTATCGTGCAATTTCATTTTGCAAAGTTGTACACTCTGTGCGTCGTGTCGCACGACACGACGAAGAATAGAAATAATTTCTAATCTAAAACTGTTGGTCGTACGACAGAATAGTCGGGCATGCGTCAGATCTACCTTGTATTTCATTGGTTGTTTAGTTTTAAGTGTCGTGTTGTGCTGCGGGGTCATGCTATGTGATTCTGGCATTACACGCGTGTCATTGGAAATCCATGCAACCGACGTTCCCTGCAGGAAACTCACAACCAATAGTAAACACACATCACTCTGGTGGCTTCTCTCCGTGTGGCCGGGAGAGTAAGTTCTGTCTGTGGCGGTACCCAGTGGCCTCTGCCATAGTGTGTGTGTTGTGGAGTCTAGCTTGCTATAGGCTGTTCACGGTAAAATGAGCTCTTTTGAAAGCCCTGCATAAGAGTTTATTGTATACACGTTGTGTATTATTCCGCCTTATGTAAAATTAACATTGCCATGGGCCTCATCACTTTATTCATGTGTCGGTCAAATGAAACTGTGAAATTGTTAAGAAAGCAAAGACTTTACAAATCTGCTTATTTCTGCACATCGATAAAAAAAAAAAAAAATTAAGTTATCACAAATGGTTAGCTAACATTTTTTATTGGACGTTAAGATATGGAAATACTTCCCATTAATCGTTCGTTACCAACTTTACTGGGTAAATATCACTCAGAGCGTCCATTAAATATATGCAAGCAGGGGCAGTGATGTTCTTCTAATGTTCATTTCTAAAGTGCTCACTTTACCGTGAACAGCCTTTACCAGCTTATAACCGAGAGCCGTAGGGTCTCTATACAGATGTGAGTAGCAGGCTAACTTGTGTTAAGTGGAACGATAAAAGTGTCACTCACATTTCTGTTGCTTGTCATAGCCATGGCACAGAACAATTGACAATATAGATGTGAATCAGCCATTTATATGACGAACTGGAACTGCACTCGCCAGCAACTTTTGGAATGCCAATCGCCAATCAGCGCCTGCCAAGCCAGCCAATTGGGAACATTTCGCAGCAAGCAGGGTTGCCAGATTGTTTTTGACGAAGTCGCCTAAATGGCCAATATTTTGTCGCACAAATGCCGCCCAATTTGATTACACTTTAGATTAATTGCATAAAAAAAATATATTGTAAATTTCTTTCGTAATATTTTATATTTATGAAACACGAATTGTTTTAAAATTTAAAAATGACATAGGCCCACACAAAATTAAAATAATGTGTCAAACGCATAAACAATCGCGTGATATTCAATTCGCCTATTCATAGAGACCTGAAAAATTCGCGAGTTCAATAACCTGCAGGCTAAATTCTACAGTCTTATATACAAATTTGTCTATGTCAAATGTGCATTGATTGTCTGCTGGCACAATGGAAGGCAACTATTGGGCCAGCGTTCTCCAGAAAGTGTCAAACACTGTGTGCATCAATGGCTAACGTTAAATAAACACACATGTTTTGAATTCTAACTTGTCCCAAAATGAATCCGTATTATTCAGGTCTCCACCTATCAATTGTCCGCAGCGAGTAACAAAGAGTCTAAACAAGAGGTCCATTTAAATTGTATCCACAGTGGATGCCGTTTAAAAAACTGATCTTACTTATGAGAATTATTCATCTTGTTCACAATAAAAAATATATACCAATACTAAGTGTATAATTCCAAGTAGCCTAAATATCGCAAATTCATAGCAGAAATCGCCCAAATTGCGATAGTCGCATTTTCGTAACTTTTGGTCGCAAATTTTGCCTTGAAGTAGCCCGAACACTGACAAATATATACCAATACTAAGTGTATAATTCCAAGTAGCCTAAATATCGCAAATTCATAGCAGAAATCGCCCAAATTGCGATAGTCGCATTTTCGTAACTTTTGGTCGCAAATTTTGCCTTGAAGTGGCCCGAACACTGACAAATCGCCTAATCTGGCAACCCTGGCAGCATGCAGTGGCCAATCCGACACAAAGCCCGTTCCTAGAGCCTCCCTTAGCCAATGAGAGAATGGGACGCCCACAGGAAAGGAACCGCCACGACATCTCGCCTGTTTGTAATTGTCTACTGTGCTAGCGACACAGTTGATGTTTACACGTGCTGACATGTGCTGGTATACAGTAAACGAATATAAAACTACTTTAACGTGCTATACAAAGGTAAATGAGTTGAGTACGACTTATCACAATAATATTCCTCTACTGCAAAATAGGCCTATTAATGTGTCGAACTGAAAAAAGTGTGTACTAATTAGTATCTACATCAGTGCCAGTTTTATGTTTATATTTGTACTCATACTCGGACTGTTCAAAATATTGGCTTTGGGGCCCGCTTGCCTAAAACCCCGTGTTTTGAAAACAGCAGGGCGCTGTCATGACATATGCCTTAAGTTTCTCTCCTCAAAACAAGACAGGGGAATACAAGACACGCGAGGCCTTCAACAAGTGGATTCATCAACCGACCTTGAACAAGCCACACCTGCTGTGTGGTGCGCAGTCCAATGACTTAGCTATTTTGTTGAAATTCCCCTGCCGCCGATTTATTGCAGCTATCACCATTTCCTTCCCCTCGCCATACCGCGACTCTATAGCCAGCGCGTTTTTTATAAACACTTCTTCTCCTCTTTCACACATTTCATCTTCTCGCCGTATCGTTCCACATTCTGTCGCCACTTATTCAGCGCTCGGCGGTAGTGGATCTGGCGTGAATCCTCTGGCAGCAACAAAAAAAACGCCCTGCTGCTTCCTGGAAGGCACGCCACGTTTGCTTCCGCTGGAAATAGTCGAGACTTTTTCTCCCGCTGTAACTTACAGTGCTAATTCAATAACGACGCGCTCTTGTATTTTATACTTAATTTTTCCATGAACTGAAGATGTCTATAAACTCTTCTAAAAAAGGAGTTAGGATAGTGGTAATAACAGAACTTTTCCACAATTTTTTTGTAAGAGAAAATATAGTCATGGCGTTAAACCACCCAGTTTTAGTATCCACAATCGAGTCATTTATATTTAGGCGTCGTTATATTACGTCGGCCATACTCCATTAGTGTTAAACAGTATTCAGTAAACAACTCTGGAAAAATGTCATAATTATTAGTAGGCCTCGTGGTAGTGTAGTGGTCACATTGCTCGCTTACAAACTCAATGAACTAGACTCGGTTCCTGGCTTAGTTACACTCAGATTTTCACATGTGGTAAACGTGGTGGACATTGATGTTGGGCGGTGGGTTTTCTTGGGATACTCCCATTTTAGACAACGAAATCCACCGCTACTCCATCTTAACCTCACTTCGTTCTCATCGGTTGCATAGAGGGGCCCGCTCCACCAACTTGGTGTTAGAAATATACACTATAAAAATTGAGGTAGAATTCCTTAACATGAAAGATAATCTAATTACCTTTACATTTAAGGCAACATTACGTCTTAAATGTAGAGTCAATTTACGTAAAAAATAATGTACTATTCCCTAATCGTACGGAAAAATTACCGGAAAAATGTGGGGGGGGGGGGATCCCGTACAAGTAAGGGAAAATTATGTATATTCTGTTATAAAAATATATTATGAAATACGCTGGAGTATTAGTACTATTAATTTTTGATTACCTATATTATGTGACAAATAGTAACCGAAACCTCAACACTATAATTGTCGACACTTTATGCTGGCTGGGCGCGAAACATGGTTCTCTATCACAATAATCCAATGTGCTATCCATTACACCACCACGACAGCTTGACAGCGGTGGTGAATATATTATTAAACGATTATTCTTCCGCCCGTCCTCCCACTTAGCTGTTGAGACAATGCTGAAAATATGCAAGCGTCGCAAGGTAATTTGCCCATCCATTGGTTTTTCCACCGCTATGTGCGTGAATTTGACTCCAGAGTGAGGTAATTTTACCTTACACGTAAGGAAAACCGTGTTTCCCACACAAGTTTACGAATATTACCTTACACTTCTCAGTTAATTTTACCATTAATTTTTACAGTGTGGATTTGCCATGAATTGTGCATCCGATGTACTGATCTACGAACTGTGCGCCCGATGTATTGATCTACGAACTGTGCGCCCGATGTATTGATCTACGAACTGTGCGCCCGATGTACTGATCTACGAACTGTGCGCCCGATGTATTGATCTACGACCTGTACGCCCGATGTATTGATCTAAGAACTCTGCGCCCGATGTACTGATCTACGAACTGTGCGCCCGATGTATTGATCTACGAACTGTGCGCCCGATGTATTGATCTACGAACTGTACGCCCGATGTATTGATCTACGAACTGTGCGCCCGATGTATTGATTTACGAACTGTGCACCCGATGTACTGATCTACGACCTGTACGCCCGATGTATTGATCTACGAACTGTGCGCCCGATGTATTGATCTACGAACTGTGCACCCGATGTACTGATCTACGAACTGTGCGCCCGATGTATTGATCTACGAACTGTGCGCCCGATGTATTGATCTACGAACTGTACGCCCGATGTATTGATCTACGAACTGTGCGCCCGATGTATTGATTTACGAACTGTGCACCCGATGTACTGATCTACGACCTGTACGCCCGATGTATTGATCTACGAACTGTGCGCCCGATGTATTGATCTACGAACTGTGCACCCGATGTACTGATCTACGAACTGTGCGCCCGATGTGCTGATCTACGAACTGTGCGCCCGATGTGCTGATCTACGAACTGTGCGCCCGATCTGCTGATCTACGAACTGTGCGCCCGATCTGCTGATCTACGAACTGTACGCCCGATGTATTGATCTACAAACTGTGCGCCCGATGTACTGATTTACGAACTGTGCGCCCGATGTATTGATCTACGAACTGTGCGCCCGGTGTATTGATCTACGAACTGTGCGCCCGATGTATTGATCTACGAACTGTGCTCCCGATGTGCTGATCTACGAATACAGCACACACTTTCATGACGTCACGCACTTCGGACACACTCCAGCATCGCTGAAACTAGCTTTTTCTCGAGAAATGCCAAGCAGTTACAGCGGCTGAGCTGAGATTCGCTACAGACTGTCTTCCATTAATGAAATGATTCATTCACCCCCCAGTGTCCAATAGGTAGACGCAGCACGACGTAAAACGGCACATCATCAGTGCGCACATAGCGGCGATGGGGAACATGCTGCGAGGGGCAATGTGACCCTTATCGCTCCCGCAATTCACCTCTTCAAACGTGAAGAATAGTTCGGGTATGCGGGAGCTACAAGCGTTCTTCAAATCTTTCTCAGTTTCAACGTTTTCGTATAACACTTAAAAATAATATTTATAGTAAATATTTTGTATATAATTTAACGCACTCAGCTGTCATTAATTTCAACGTTACTTCGGACTGTAGAACTGAACTGTTGGCAAATTTATCTCAGAAGCAAGCATAGCATGGCAGTATTTCTTTACTACCCAAGAGTAATACGGAAATGGTATGAGTAGAATGGTATAGCCGACATAAGGGCGTTGGATGGCGTAGTCGGAGCCGTTTGCCGTCATCTTGGAATTTGTCTTTTTGCCTTTTTTCTCTCAAAATTTCCCTTTTCTGTTAAAAATTTCCCCCTTTTATCTTAAAATTACCCGTTTTCCCCTCAAAAAGAACCGAGCCCTTATTTCTAAAGAAAATGCCTTTTGTTTTTTTGCAAAAATGAGCCAATGAAAGCTTTTTCAGGGGCTCGTATTTTACCTGTGACCTTGACATTTGGCCTTGAAACCCCAAAAAAAAAAAATCTAAAAAATTAGAAAAAAAAAAACTATGTGCAAAATTACACTGATGTTACCGGTGGCCATCGTAGGTGCAGGTGACCGTTACTCTGTGATCTTGAATGACCTTAAAAGAAAAAATTACAAAAATTAAAACACTTTAAAAAAATGATGAAATCACTAAAAACACAAAAATCCCCAAACACTTAGAGAAAATTATCAAAAGTTTTTTTAACTTTATAATTAAAGTTTTAATAAATATTCGTGCTTATAGGAGACAAGCGACTGGAACTGATCAACCACCATGTTATGACATCACGCAACCACCGTGTTTTACCCAGGCGACCTTGACTTTTACCCATGACCTTGATCTTGAATGATGTTGAAAACAAAAACTCGAGAAAAATAATAAAACTGAATAAAATCATAAAAGTCATTAAACATATCACATTACTGACTACTACCACCATCATGGATCCTGATGACTCAGCCCATGTCCTTGACCCTATAACCATGACCTTATGTTGCCTTGAAAACAAAACTCAACAAGAATTTTAGAAATTAAAGAAATTCATAAAAGTCACCGAGAATATTACGTTACTGATTACTACCGCCTTCTTGGATTCAAGTGAGTTTGACCTTTGACCTTGGACCTTGTTTGACCTTTAACACAAACAATTTCAAAAATATCCAGAAACATTTTTAAAGATCGCAATAAATTTTAACAAAATTGTACATTTTATAAGCAAATGATTAAAAATGTATAAAAAAATATATTCAAACTTATTATTTAAAATGTATTAAAAAACTTACATTTCCGGAGGTTTCCCCAACACCAAGTATACCTATATGCATAATTTATTAAATATGTATTTTTTTATTTAAAACCTTAAGACCAATCAAAAGGTTCCGACACATAAAGAAAATAAAAAATAAACAATATTTTATAAAAATAATTTATTATTATTTTGTAATTACAATTTCAGAAGAAAGAAGTTCATCACATCATGCGATATACTCCAGTTGCTTCAGATTACTAATGATTGAATATATCCCAAAAATGCACGAGAAATATCCGCTTTTTGAAAGCCAATCAAATATTTGAGTGTATCAACAAGTTCATTCGGGTCTTCGGGAAATAGTTAGCCTGTATTCTCGATGATTCTGCCTTTTTTGTGTCGCTTATTGCAACAAATGTGTTGGAGGGGTGTGTCATTGTATCGAGAAAATCACCATCATCGTCTTCAACATTATCACTGTCTTCATGTTCATTTTTATCTACACTGTCTTCATGATCGTTATCACTTCCTGTTTCATCCTCAATATTTATATTTCTTATATTTGTAGCAGGAGCTGTATGCTCATCAGTATTTAGAGCCGACGACCATTTATTTTGAAGTTCGTCGACTTCTCGCGAATATCTTGCAAGAGTACATTCTGAATAAACCGACTTTACTGCACTCATTCCGTCTTTAGCATTAAGTGTCTCATCATAATCACCTCTCGAATCGGTAACCATCGATGCAGCAAGAGGTATTGCCGACAACACTTGCTGACTGCCAGTAGACGAATCCTTGCAGATCTCGGTATGTTCTCTCAATGTTATCGCCTTGCGCAAACTGCATGGGAATAATGCCGTAATGCAGCAAGAGGTATTGCCGACAACACTTGCTGACTCCCAGTAGACGAATCCTTGCAGATCTCGGTATGTTCTCTCAATGTATCGCCTTGGGCAAACTGCATGGGAATAATGCCGTAATGCAGCAAGAGGTATTGCGGACAACACTTGCTGACTGCCAGTAGACGAATCCTTGCAGATCTCGGTATGTTCTCTCAATGTATCGCCTTGCGCAAACTGCATGGGAACAATGCCGTAATGCAGCAAAGAGGTATTGCCGACAACACTTGCTGACTCCCAGTAGACGAATCCTTGCAGATCTCGGTATGTTCTCTCAATGTATCGCCTTGCGCAAACTGCATGGGACCAATGCCGTAATGCAGCAAGAGGTATTGCCGACAACACTTGCTGACTGCCAGTAGACGAATCCTTGCAGATCTCGGTATGTTCTCTCAATGTATCGCCTTGCGCAAACTGCATGGGAACAATGTCGTAATGCAGCAAGAGGTATTGCCGACAACACTTGCTGACTGCCAGTAGACGAATCCTTGCAGATCTCGCTATGTTCTCTCAATGTATCGCCTTGCGCAAACTGCATGGGATCAATGCCGTAATGCTCCATCGCCCGGAGAGGACTCCTCTTACAGGCCGTTCTCTCATGCCGACGAGTATGGCAGTATTTGCTGAAGATCTTTTCACAGTAACAACACTGTTTTCCATGTAATTTCCTAGTAGTGGGTGAAGGAACATACTTAGAGGTAAGCTCTGCAGTTAACTTCGTACAATCATTGGCTTGCATCATATTCATGAAAAAAAAAACCGAATTCCTTTCCACAATGGTTACATGTGTATCTACTTTGCCTAGCTACTGCTATATATATATAACTAATATATTTCATCAGTGAGATTTAAGCATATCTATGCCTCTATTTGAACATACATTTTATCTTGCTACTTTATCACATTACCAAGCAGTTATATCTTCAACAGTTTCTTCCAGACAGTTTCTTCGCTCAGCTCTAAATCAAAGAGTGGGTTAGAGTGAATGATATGGTTTGGGATGTATATTTTGGCTGGTATAGTTATCTGCTGTGGTAGTTCGTTGATTTATTCAGATAGTATAATATGTTTGTATGAAGGGTTACGTGGCTTCGACGTCGCACGGCTGAGGCAAGCTAATGTCATGGTGCACGGTATTATATCAGTTTCGGTACTCAGTACCACTGGGTTATCGATATGGTTGTTAAATATGCTGGAGGTATGTTTGGTTGGAGCAGATATTTGTATGGATGGTTGGCATAATTAACTGGTTTATTGGTTAATATAATGGTATATATTAATGTCTGGTGTGCTGGAGGGTTGTCACATAGTATGTTATGGTTGTTGGGGTTAATGGATAGTGTGATGTGGTATGGTTGAATTGGGGTTTTCTTGCAGTTAACGGCGATGATATACTGGTTGGCCTGGTATCAGTTAGTGATGATGGTTTGACAGATGGTAAGGATGTTTGCGTTGCAGGTTGGGCTGGACGATAAATTTGCTTGGTACGCTTGGTTTAACATGGATGGCATGTTGGGTGATATGTTTTTCCAGTGTATCTGTCTTGTATTTGTTGGTATATGTCGAATGGTATGGACAGTATGCGTGTGTTGGTGAGTCCTGTAATGCTAATGCATGCTCAAGTAAAAGTGTTTAGTATGGGCGGTCAGTGTGTTTTGACTAGCGTTAGTTGGCATGGTGGATGGTATGAGAAAAAGTTGATTGTGTCACTGATATAAGGTGTGTTTGCTTTGTATGGGCTGTGTGCGTGAATGGTTGAGGTACCTATGGTATAATTATAGTGGTGGTATTGTTGGTAGGTAAAAGCAGTGTTGGTTGGCAGAACAAGTAGAATGGGTGTTTGGTTATGGGCCGGCCTCAGCTGTATAGTTGCTTGGTACACTTGAGTTATGATGGATATTGTGCCTGGTGTATTAGGTGACATGGTTGATTGTTATGGATACATTCTTATTTGGTTACAGAAGATGGGTGTTGGGTGGCTGGTATGACTTGGGTTATAATGGATGGTTAGTTGGTATGGTGGTATAGTTACTAGTATATATTTGGCTGGTGTCGACCAGTAGAGCAGCAATTATGAGCAGTAAGTAAATCTTTGTTACGGTCAGTGTGGACTGAATGGTTTAGCTATACTTGAGTTATAGTAAGACGTATGAACGATTAGTATATTTCATCTGGTGTTGGTTGGTAGAGCAGATTACAGGGATGTTTGTGTTTCGGCGGGTGTGAACTCTATAGTTTCGGTACACTTGAGTTATGTTGGATGGAAAATCGAAGTGTAAAGGTACCTGCTTGCGAGTACATAAGGAGCTGGACTCCAGTTAGGAAGCTTAGTTTAAGAGCGGCAGTTGTGAAAAAAATAAAAAATATTTCGCCTCAGCTCGTGTAAGTAACTGGGATATATTATGGAGCTAAAGGTTTCTGGTCCATCAGTGGCTGAGGTTGGCACAGTGCTATCGACTTCTTCGGGTGGGATATCTGTGGCAGCAGTGCGGCCATCGACGACTTTGTCAAGGATTTGTTGCTGTTTCTATGACAAGAGATTGTTGTATGGCCAAAGTACAAGGAAGTATGAAAGATCTACTTGTGTGAAGGGATCTTCCTGTGCTATGCAGCAATCTATCAAGTGCAAGCATCTGTTCAAACACGGAGATAAGCTGAAGAGACATAGCAAGAACTGTAAAGGTCGAGTTGCAGCAGCTGTGCTAGCTGTTGGCGAAACCATATCGAACGGATTCTTCTATAAACAATCCACATTCAAGTAAAATTTAAAGGATTTTGTGATTGGAAAAGACTTTGCAGGTAAGAAAGACATATGTACATACCTGGACCATATTAAGCAAAGTATAATCAACTAACGGAAGAAGTTGCTAAGGACTCCCGTCAAAAAAATGCATAGGAAGTGGCATCTCAACATCTTCTGTGACCAGGTCTAACTTCCAAGTCTGCTAGAGGAAGTTGGTGATCTACATGTAACCATTAACCTAGACTAAAAATAAGTATATATTTTGTATAAATAAATAAATGCTTTTATAACGACTGTTTTATTACATAAAAATCCTGTCATAAAGTTTTCTTAAAATTACGTAAGATGCAGCAGTCCTTGACGAGATATATACACAGAAACGGAAACGCTATGAAATATGAGAGTAGAAAAAAGGTTCTGCATGAGGAAAATAAATGAGAAAAATATTCTTAGTTCTTATGTACTGTATATGGTTTGGTCTAGTGATGACTAGTGTGTGGTGGTTAGGTTAGGTTAAGTGAAGTTAGGTTCGTTATGTTAGTTTTTTCTGAACTGTTATCCATGATTAAGGGATGGTGTAAGCCAATATGACAGAGGGAATGTGGGAAACAAATTACAAGTCCTGGCATTTGTGGTATGTCTTACATAGGGGTAGGAAATATTCTACGAACATAGGGTGTAAAATTTTTCTAAGTTCATTGTGAGTAACAAAGTCCCTACATGTAAATAAAATACAAAATACTTAATATATACGTAAGTCAAATCTGAATAATATTAAAAATGTGCTTTGTTTCTAAGGTACATATTTTCATAATATTTTTAAGCAGAAAAATAAATTATATATTTAAAAAAGAAAAAATCTGCTTAATATTTAAAAAGTTATTTATAAATAAAAACAGAATAATAAAATAACTCTTATGTCTGGGATACGTGCATGGCGACCCAAGGTTCGGCAGTTCGATACCCCACTCCTCCAAATAGTATTTTGAGCTCTAAAAGAAGCAGTGGCCCTAGCGAGCTACTAAAAATAATATTTTTAAAAATTTCACAATTTTTTTACTTCTCAGTTCACAGATTTAAAGATAGTTATTATGTATGAACGCTAACGTTTAGTTAATGACAGTTTTTGAACAAAATATTAAACTTTATGTGAACATATCTTTATTAATATTATAAAGAGGTAACATAGGCTATGTTTGACTATGTTCAATATTTAAAAAAAAAATCCTTCAGTAATTCCAAATTTGTAACACAAGTGGGTAAAAAGTGAGCTACTTGGCTGTTTTCTAATGTTAGAAGAAATTGTGTATCTTAATATAAAAAAATACGCACGTAGTCGCAGGTAAACACAGGTAGTCGCAGATTGTCGCAAGTTGTTGCAAGTAGTCGCAGTTAGACGCAGGCTATCCCACGTTGTCACAAGCCGTAGCAAGTAGTCGCACGTAGTCACGAGTAGTCATGGTAGTCGCAGTAGTCGCGTGTAGTCACAGGTAGTCGCGGGTAGTCATGAGTAGTTGCAGGTAGTCGCGGGTAGTCATGAGTAGTTGCAGGTAGTCATGGTACTCGCATATAGTCATCTTAGTCATGGTATTCGCAGGTAGCATGGGTATCGTAGGTTAGTCATGGGTGTCGCAGGTAGTCACGGTATAGTCGCAGGTAGTTCACAGGTAGTCGAATATATAGGTATGTATTTCAATGACTCCATAAAACTTGAGAGAAGCGATAGCGGGCTTTTAGTATGGTTATATTTCCACTCTTGTGCTAAGAACATAGTTAATTATTTATGTAGGGTCTAACACAATACAACTCTGAAGATATTACAAACGACATACGTTTGATGAAAATTGCAATAATTTATGTTTACTTACATACAAAATGGGAAAAGCTGGTACACCAGTGCTACCTGGCGGCGAGAAATGTTATTTGCTAGACTAATAGCATTGAGCTTGCCAACCTGAGCAGAATAAACCTTAACCAAGTCTAGCAAATTTCACAAAAGTAACAACACAACACATTCGTGCATACTCAGTCTAATTTTATTTTGTTTAAAAACTATTTCTCACTAGGCATTTCCAACACACCTACTGTCTCTCTGTTTAATTCATAATATATGTTAACGAAATAAAAAAAATCTATAAAATATAAATAAAAGTAAAATTTATTAAAAAATAAGATAAATTCATGTAAAAGAAAAGTGAAAAGGCTTGCGATGCATGATATATGTAGGGAACAATGATTTTTCAAATGTTTGAGGGGCCGCGGTGGCCGAGCGGTTAGACTGATCGTCTCCCACCAAGGCGAACAAGGTTCAATCGTCGGCCGGGTATCTCCCGGATTTTCGCAAGCGGAATCGTGCCGAACGATGCCGCTGATTGGCGGGTTTTCTCGGAGATCTCCCGTTTACCCTCGTGTCGCAGCTCTGTCTTCATCGCCGTCACTGCGTAGAGCTGGTGGTCCTCCCTCCCCCCCCCCCCCCTCATCCAGACCGTCAGGTCCTCTGTGGCCGATCTTGCGTGCCGTTTCAACAGTCGTGTATGTCCTTACTTAGGTATCATTTAAATGGAGATCTGCAATGTTTTTGTTGATTGTAACAAATTTCGAGAACTGCACGGTGGTCGTATTTGTGTGGTGGTGATGACCTAGCGCAGTGATGACACACTGGACTCGTATTCTGGAGCACCTGGGTTCGAGTCCCTGTCTGGCCATCATGGTTTCCTGAAATCCTTCCAGGCGTTCCTTACTATAAGTTATGTCCTATTCCTTCCCCACTAGAGAAGCATCTCTGGGCAACATGCTGCTTCTCTAACAACCTCGCTGTCGACGACAGATCCTGCCTACCTGCCTATGTATAACGAATTCACATCTTCCTACAGTTTGCACCTATGCCTAAACCAATGTTTAATGACATACTTGCCTGTACGTGCGTGCGCAATATTCACATCTTTTGATTTCGGATCACTGAACTGCCGAACACCACATAATCCATTCAGTTTGCATTTCTTTGCTTACTCGCCAATACGCTTCCGAAGATGGTAGCAGGGCGGTTAGTATCAGGGAAAACAAGAAATACCTGGGATGCGCAAGCAATTTACATTTCTGTAAATGTGAGAGAATGTTATACCTGAGGTGAAGGACCGTAGATAAGATAGTTAGAAACATCTTCGGTAAGACTTCTAGTTGAACTAGATCATGCCTGTAGCGTGTTATTGTGCTAGTCATTCCATGCATAAATTATAAACGTCTTTATACGTGCCAAGTCATTCTTACTACGTTTTTTAGTATCTGGTGAACTTCTACACTGAAACGTCGCTGGAGAAAAACTGTTTTTGTAGTTACCCGCAAAATAAAGTTTTTCATAAGTTCTGTTAAAATAACACAAAAATATATGGACTTGCCGTGTAGGTGTGCCAGGGGCTAGTTTTAAGCGAAAAAATTCTACAACTATTAGTGCTGCAAAATACTTTAGTTCTGCTCCACTTTCGTGATTAGACGATTTTAACTGTCACGCGCATAAGGTGTCTGCTCGCGAATCGCAAACGTTTAGTGTCGGAGTACTCTCACTCTGATTGGTCCAGTCAGGCGAGACAATGTTTATTTACAAACACACGTGGCCAATGGAAGTATCAAGGAGTTTGTTACAAGAGTGTTGCTAGCCTTACTGTGTGTTTTATCCATTCAGGAATTCCTTTGAAAAAATGTCCGGAAGCTATTATTCTCCCATCTTCGTCTACTGCACCAGCGGTTCCCGGCGGTTTACTTTGCCTCCAGGCTTGCGAAAACATGTGACTCTAGTTCACCGTCAACACAGTATATGTCGCCATCCTGCAGCGATGCCATCAAGCAGCGAAGATCTTGTGCGGTGTACGTCGTCCCTATGGCTCGAGGTTCAACAGTGTATCTCCGCTTACAGAGATATATGCTAGTGAACATACGGCAGCTGACACAAGACAAGCATTCTCAGCATATTACTGCGAAACAAATCTGTAGTCTACAGTATTATAACATAGTATGCAGGATGCTTCATTTAAAGCGAGCAAAAATGAAATTGGGAATATGGACCAAATCACGAAATGGTTTGAGATTGGAAATGGTTGGTCCAAGAGGCCAGAGAAAAAAGATATGGCGTGGCGGACCCATGCAGTATGAGAGGTTCACCTACCGCCCACGAGATGGCTCTGTCGTCCGCTCATTAACAGAGTACGTGCATGTATCAACAACAGGTAGAAAATTCATCGGATATCTGAACCTGTGCGGCAGAATCTCGTACGTTGATATCCCGTTGAGGTTAGTGGCCGTTACTTTGAGCAACTTGTGTGAGCCACAAACTGGTCCTGTACTGTACTGTACTGTACTGTACTGCCTGTCAATAGTACACACACAATGTCAATAATCCACGTAACCTATACGAATACTTGTAATTCGTGTAAGACATGTTGCACCCTTCTATCCTTTCGCTGGCTTTACTGGCCACAGGTCCCAATGTCTAAATTGTTCGCGGCGCGGTCCCTATTCCCATCTTAATTTTTGCACACTTTTACTGAAACTGACTGTATAAGAACACGGCATGTCAAGAGCCGCTTGAACTTGAGCCGCCAGCCACCGGCCAACAGCTTACAGGAACTTTGTATGCCATTCAGTGGCAGGGGACTTACTCACCACTCGGCAGCTCAGGCAGTATAAAACCTTTCACAGAACCCAGTAGCTCCAATTTTATTATGACTCGGAAAACAATCAACCGTTTTTTACCAAATTTGGCGAAGAAGTTGAACTATGGTGGAGCATATTAATTTAAATGTTTTTAATGGGCTAGGCACTTGTTTTAAAAATGACTGTCATCTAAATATTTCCGGTAAGTAAATCATACCATTCAAAACATTAGACTGATTAGATCCAAAATTGATGCTCATAATTCTACCTCCATATTGAAGTTGATCGCACGATAGCTTATAGTACGAGGGTTTCTGGGTGCGAGTCCCGTTTAAGGCACGTGTGTTTTTATAATTGTCAATAATGTTGCATGGTTTCTGCTTTCATCTGTAATTATATTGCTGTCAACGTGACCGTGACATCAAGCCCTACCTACCACCTACGCTTTTAAAAATATCACTAGAAATAATTTGCTCCCATGTAAAGGAAAGTAGGCTAATTAGCTACATCAGTAAGTTGTTGTTATATCTGTTCCTTGCAGGTATATGGACGTGGACATAGCCACCTTACTAAAGAACATTCCGTACAATACAAGGCCAAGACGATCGGGGAGTATAAATCCACCGTGACCCACCCACCTGATTACATGACGACGTCCAGGGTAATGTGTTCGCAGATGAACATCGCCGTACCTGCTGTTGGTGGTGCACTCTGTACATTACAAGGCCAAGAAGATAGGGGAGTATACATCCACCGGGACCCACCCACCTGATTACATGACGACGTCCAGGGTAATGTGTTCTCAGATGTACATCGCCGTACCTGCTGCTGGTGGTGCACTCTGTACATTAAAAGGCCAAGAATATCGGGGGTATACATCCACCGTGACCCACCCACCTGTTTACATGGCTACATTCAGGGTAATGTATTCGCAGATGTACATCGCCGTACCTGCTGTTGGTGGTGCACTCTGTACATTACAAGGCCAAGAAGATTGGGGAGTATACATCCACCGTGACCCACCCACCTGTTTACATGACGACGTCCAGGGTAATGTGTTCGCAGATGTACATCGCCGTACCTGCTGTTGGTGGTGCACTCTGTACATTACAAGGCCAAGAAGATCGGGGAGTATACATCCATCGTGACCCACCCACCTGTTTACATGGCGACGTCCAGGGTAATGTGTTCGCAGATGTACATCGCCGTACCTGCTGTTGGTGGTGCACTCTGTACATTACAAGGCCAAGAAGACCGGGGAGTATACATCCACGGTGACCCACCCACCTGTTTACATGACGACGTCCAGGGTAATGTGTTCGCAGATGTACATCGCCGTACCTGCTGTTGGTGGTGCACTCTGTACATTACAAGGCCAAGAAGACCGGGGAGTATTCATCCACCGTGACCCACCCACATGTTTACATGACGATGTCCAGGGTAATGTGTTCGCAGATGTACATCGCTGTACCTGCTGTTGGTGGTGCACTCTGTACATTACAAGGCCAAGAAGACCGGGGAGTATACATCCACCGTGACACACCCACTTGTTTACATGGCGACGTCCAGGCTAATGTGTTCGCAGATGTACATCGCCGTAAATGCTGCTGGTGGTGCACTCTGTACATTACAAGGCCAAGAAGATAGGGGAGTATACATCCACGGTGACCTACCCACCTGTTTACAAGACGACGTCCATGGTAATGTGTTCGCAGATGTACATCGCCGTACCTGCTGTTGGTGGTGCACTCTGTACATTACAAGGCCAAGAAGACCGGGGAGTATTCATCCACCGTGACCCACCCACCTGTTTACATGACGATGTCCAGGGTAATGTGTTCGCAGATGTACATCGCCGTACCTGCTGTTGGTGGTGCACTCTGTACATTACAAGGCCAAGAAGACCGGGGAGTATACATCCACGGTGACCCACCCACCTGTTTACATGACGACGTCCAGGCTAATGTGTTAGCAGATGAACATCGCCGTACCTGCTGCTGGTGGTGCACTCTGTACATTACAAGGCCAAGAAGATAGGGGAGTATACATACACCGTGACACACCACCTGTTTACATGACGACGTCCAGGGTAATGTGTTCGCAGATGTATATCGCCGTACCTGCTGCTGGTGGTGCACTCTGTACATTACAAGGCCAAGAAGATAGGGGAGTATACATCCACCTTGACGAACCCACCTGTTTACATGGCGACGTCCAGGCTAATGTGTTCGCAGATGTACATCGCCGTACCTGCTGGTGGTGGTGCACTCTGTAAATTACAAGGCCAAGAAGATAGGGGAGTATACATCCACGGTACCCACCCACCTGCTTACATGACGACGTCCAGGGTAATGTGTTCGCAGATGTAAATCGCCGTACCTGCTGTTGGTGGTGCACTCTGTACATTACAAGGCCAAGAAGATAGGGGAGTATACATCCACCGTGACACACCCACCTGTTTGCATGACGACGTTCAGGGTAATGTGTTCGCAGATGTACATCGCCGTACCTGCTGTTGGTGGTGCACTCTGTACATTACAAGGCCAAGAAGATCGGGGAGTATACATCCACCGTGACCCACCCACCTGTTTACATAGCGACGTCCAGGGTAATGTGTTCGAAGATGTATATCGCCGTACCTTCTGTTGGTGGTGCACTCTGTAAATTGCAAGGTCAAGAATATCGGGGAGTATACATCCACCGTGACGCACCCACCTGTTTACATGGCGACGTCCAGGCTAATGTGTTCGCAGATGTATATCGCCGTACCTGCTGTTGGTGCTGCACTCTGTACATTACAAGGCCAAGAATATCGGGGAGTATACATCCACCGTGACCCACCCACCTGTTTACATGACGTCGTCCAGGGTATTGTGTTCGCAGATGTACATCGCCGTACCTGCTGCTGGTGGTGCACTCTGTACATTACAAGGCCAAGAAGATAGGGGAGTATACATCCACCGTGACCCACCCACTTGTTTAAATGACGACGTCCAGGGTAATGTGTTCGCAGATGTACAGCGCCGTACCTGCTGCTGGTGGTGCACTCTGTACATTACAAGGCCAAGAAGATAGGGGAGTATACATCCACCGTGACCCACCCACTTGTTTAAATGACGACGTCCAGGGTAATGTGTTCGCAGATGTACATCGCCGTACCTGCTGCTGGTGGTGCACTCTGTACATTACAAGGCCAAGAAGATAGGGGAGTATACATCCACCGTGACCCACCCACCTGTTTACATGGCTACATTCAGGGTAATGTGTTCGCAGATGTATATCGCCGTGCCTGCTGTTGGTGGTGCACTCTGTACATTACAAGGCCAAGAAGATTGGGGAGTATACATCCACCGTGACCCACCCTCCTGTTTACATGGCGACGTCCAGGGTAATGTGTTCGCAGATGAACATCGCCGTACCTGCTGCTGGTGGTGCATTCTGTACATTACAAGGCCAAGAAGATAGGGGAGTATAAATCCACGGTGACCCACCCACCTGTTTACATGGCGACGTCCAGGGTAATGTGTTCGCAGATGTATATCGCCGTACCTGCTGTTGGTGGTGCACTCTGTACATTACAAGGCCAAGAAGATCGGGGAGTATACATCCACCGTGACCCACCCACCTGTTTACATGGCGACGTCCAGGGTAATGTGTTCGCAGATGAACATCGCCGTACCTTCTGCTGGTGGTGCATTCTGTACATTACAAGGCCAAGAAGATTGGGGAGTATACATCCACCGTGACACACCCACCTGTTTACATGACGACGTCCAGGATAATGTGTTCGCAGATGTACATCGCCGTACATGCTGTTGGTGGTGCACTCTGTACATTACAAAGCCAAGAAGATAGGGGAGTATACATCCACCGTGACCCACCCACCTGTTTACATGGCGACGTCCAGGCTAATGTGTTCGCAGATGTACATCGCCGTACCTGCTGCTGGTGGTGCACTCTGTACATTACAAGGCCAAGAAGATAGGGGAGTATACATACACCGTGACACACCCACCTGTTTACATGACGACGTCCAGGGTAATGTTTTCGCAGATGTATATCGCCGTACCTGCTGTTGGTGGTGCACTCTGTACATTATAAGGCCAAGAATATCGGGGAGTATACATACACCGTGACACACCCACCTGTTTACATGACGACGTCCAGGGTAATGTGTTCGCAGATGTATATCGCCGTACCTGCTGTTGGTGGTGCACTCTGTACATTACAAGGCCAAGAATTTCGGGGAGTATACATCCACCATGACCCACCCACCTGTTTACAAGACGACGTCCAGGGTAATGTGTTCGCAGATGTATATTGCCGTACCTGCTGTTTTTAGTGCACTCTGTACATTACAAGGCTAAGAAGATCGGGGAGTATACATCCACCATGACCCACCCACCTGTTTACAAGACGACGTCCAGGGTAATGTGTTCGCAGATGTACATCGCCGTACCTGCTGCTGGTGGTGCACTCTGTACATTACAAGGCCAAGAAATAGGGGAGTATACATACACCGTGACCCACCCACCTGTTTACATGGCGACGTCCAGGCTAATGTGTTCGCAGATGTATATCGCCGTACCTGCTATGGGTGGTGCACTCTGTTCATTACAAGGGCATGAAGATCGGGGAGTATACATCCACCGTGATCCACCTACCTGTTTACATGGCGACGTCCAGGGTAGTGTGTTCGCTGGTGTACATCGCCGTACCTGCTGCTGGTGGTGCACTCTATACATTTGGATACGCGCTTTCAAAACTAGAATTGTTTGATGATAGTGAGCGATCGCATGACGGCGCACGCACGTCTCACTAGCACGACTTCGCTACTCACTGTGAATCAATAGAAAGCACTGTTTAATCAGTGAATAGAAGCAAAACAATTGGCCTGCACACTTTGAACTGATATTCAAGTGGCGCAGTTTCAACACATCTGCAGTCAAAGTCGTGGCTATTTTCAGCGTTTCGAGTTTGTTCTTGTACAATATCACAACCTCGTGGCATCGTAATGTAAAATGTTGTAAGTTACCTACATTTTTAGTGCATTTGTAGAAGAGCAGCTTCTGTCAGTTAATGACATAACGTTTATGTTGCTACGGAGTTACAGTAGACTGCTGTAAACGACATATGGGTATTTATTTATTGAAATTCCAGTTATTTCGAGTATTTTTTTATGTCCTGAGGTAAGTTCACTGTCACTCTAATGTACGCAAGAGACGTATGCATAGCATATTTATAGAAATTGGTAATTTATAGCAAAGTACAAGTCTTATGTTCAGCCAGTCTCTCGTGACTAAAAAGTTACTTGATTTTAGTGAAGTTGTAATATATTAATAAATAACTTTTAATTTCACTTTACCTGCACACTTGCCTTGTTTGTACTTACTTCACAGGATTCGACAATTACATAACATCAAACATGATAGTTAAATGTATTTTTTAAAGGAATAAAAATAAATTAATATGTAGTTCTTTTTTTTTTTTTTTAGATATCGCGTGTTCAAATAAATATTATTTATCAAGTGGTACTCTTCTTTTATTTTTTAATTCTATTGACTCAAGGACTTACACAACACGAAATAAAACTTAGCAGTTTCCTAGACATCTGTACGTCGAGGATGTTATTACACGACACTTGCACTTGAGCAACCTTCTGAACCACTGTTCCGCAAGACTACCGCCTCCTACTTTCATTTCAATACGGAGGTAGGTATACTTTGTTCACTGTAAACCGAGCTTTAGAATCCATTTACAACTGAGTGTCCGGGGACGTGTTGTATGCGAACACAATACATCCTATGTTCATTCAAGAAATGTACGTACATTTGTGAGTATTGCTGCTGACGTAATACTGCGTTGCAGGAATCCTTGCGACAAACTCTGCTGTAGCAATTTTACTTTGTCCTTGACTTCAAACAATGAGAATGGGGCAATGTTACGCCAAACTCCTTACATGTCATATAAAGTCAGGCGACATATGTTGCAGGTAGCGGTCAAAGTGTCAACAATGCACGTGTTTCATCACCTCGCCGGCCGATGTCTATGGCTGACGGCGTCCTACGGGACTTCTTGTCAACAACACAGTCAAAACAGTTAGCATGGAGTGTCGCAGAATATTGCTTGCTCCACTGGTTTATAGCGAAAAAAAAAAAAAAAAAGCAAAACCAAGAACGCTTAGGGCTGGACTTTGCTTTACCTGACTGCTCCAATAAGAGGCCAGTAAAAACATCTCCGAACGTCCGTGATTCGTGAATAGACAACAAAGACTGTTACAAGCATCCAATCACGAAAGTGTATCTCAACTAAGTGCTGTGGTAAAACTTCCCATTGAATCTTTTCTCATGAGGAACATGTTCCTCTAGCGATACTCACTCATGTAATCGCCCCCTGACGCTTTTTAACGCAGCGAGTAACTCTCACCTCACACAGCTTGCGTGCTGGCTTTTGAAAATAGTAGTTTCCTACGATAATTGTTTACGCGAAGCCAATTTTGTAGTACAGGCCTACGTCACTAGAGAAATGTTCGAGGGATACGATGTTCTTTCAGAAGAAGTTAACATCGTGTAGTTGTAGTTGCACTTCCTACTTTTGTTCTATTTCTTAAAAATAAATTAATTAATTTAAAAAAATCTTTACTTCAAGTCTGCATAGTTATCATAAACCTTTAAGACGCGATTTGGTTTATAGTATGAGGTGTTTCAAGTAATATATTTTATGAAGCGTGCTCTACTTTAAGCCGGCACAGTAATTGTTTTGTTATCACAAGCTACGAACTGCACGCTTTGTGCTCGCGTCTATAGAAATAACAACCATTTATAATGTGTACTGTACTGGACAAAAATAACCTTTCCTTGCGTTACGTACACAGTTGTGTACACTGGCTCTTAATGTGTTAAGAGGAAGGCGAAAAATTTCAAAGTGACAGCTGCAGTTTGTTCCGTCAGCATTCATCACGTTGGATAATTCTACACAGCTGCTGAACTAACTAGCGAGGGATTAATCCGCGTATCCATGCGTTTGAAGGTCATCGCATGCTACTTCGTAACGATTTGGTATGACATTGAGAGGATTAAAAATGTTCATTCAGATTCTCCTAAGTTACATGGTAAATAGGTTTACGTGAAGTCTATACTTTATCAATATATTTTACAAGACTAAAAAAAAATATTTTCTTATTCATGTAGAGCACAACAAAAAATTTTGATCTTGTGTGAAGTACTAATAGAAAATTCTAGCTTGTGTAGGACTTAACAATGTTTTTCACGTTGTCCCGTAATTATAATATTATTCACTCATGCAGGATTTAGGAAATATTTAATCCTATTTCTAAGCTACCTCATTCCATGTCAATCTATGCAACCCAAGTTATCCTTTAAGCATACTCTCATAAAGTCCTAGTGAACTTAACTCAACTTAACACACTTAACTTGCCTACCACAGCCCAGAAATATTACAATCAAACCTAACACAACCTACCACAGTCCAGATACAATCATGAATATCCTAAATTCTGTACACGCCTATTTTCCACACACCTATCATTATTTCAGCCACTTTGAAAATTTGACATGTCCTTTCACAATCCCTCAATCTCAGAAGCATAATTTGATCGGCCTGCAGCATCCACAATAACCCAGTAACTGCTGCAGTAAAAGGAACCAGACTGCAAAATTCATCTCCATTTCATCTGCTAAACCGAAGAAAATCACTGTTATACTAATGTACCATAACATCCGACAAATTACACAGTTTATCCTTCCATGTCATAACGCAGACATATCTGAGGCCCACATCATCAGCCGTACAGACCGACGCCGGACAATTATACTAGACATCCGTTACCCTGACAAAGTGCATACTTGTTAAAGTTGGCAACAGCTGTTATCTAGCAATGCCCTTCGTTGATATTTAAACTCTATTCCAAACATTTGTGTACTGTATCCATTCCAAGATTGTGCCACTCCGCTTGCACACACTCATGGGAGGTATTGGTAATGTTACCCGCCACTTAGGAGTAGAATGCGAGGCGTGTTCAGTCAACAACACGGTATATTTATGCAATGTGGTAACAGTGCTCGTGTTAGCTACAGTTTGCAGGCGTGTGCCAGCACTGATGAAACATGACGCACTGGCTGCTCGATAATGTGATATCACAGTCTGCCATTAACTGAGCACTGTTGAGCCAGCATACCCTAGTACCCAGTATGCAATCACAAGTTAAGGGCAATGATGAGGAAATAGTTTGTACATTCGATAATGATAGTATAATACCATGTAATACTAATATTAATCAGGGTATATTTTATAATTTTAGAATGTGTATGAAAACTTGGCAATAAACAGTGGAGCGCTCGGGTGCCGGCAAGTCCGCAGGATGCTAGCTTTGATTATCTATCTACGACAAATACACAATGAGTTGGCCACTGTGTCAGGCTGTTTTTCAGCCCCTGCTACTTGAACCAGCACAAACATTGCTTGATTGTGGACTCTGTAAACTGGCGTCAAGGACAACCTAGTGACTCAGGGTTACCCTAGGAAACAGAGGATGCAGGTAATCATGACGTAGGAGTGGCCACTGGGGTCAGTTACCGGAGGCAGAGATAGGAACGGCCATAGTGGAGGATGGCACTTGACTCTCGAGGATGTGGGAGTGTAGATGTAACTGAAATTTCTTTATTCAAGTGGAAGATTAAAATATGTTGTTAACTGTGCGTCTTGGGGCACCAATCCTTAACCAGCGTCCCCACGCAACAGTTTCATGACATGCTTATTACGAAGCACATTGAATAAGGGATTCACCAAGAATTACTTACAGAGTAAGTATTTGGTACATATAATTAGACGGATGGCAATCCGGTACAACAAATCGGTGTAAGATGTGAAGCTGTTGGAGATGTACGGACAGAACAATGGGGACTTCACTGATGGCGAGTAAGGACGGAGAACCTAACAGTGAACAACGGCGATTGGCGCCGGGAAGGAACGGAGAGCCTGCCAACGAAAAACGGTGATAGCAGCCCCACGAATCGAGAGGAATCCTCACAATCACACTGGCATCCAGTAGATCAAAGAGGCTGACTACAGAGCAACTAACGGTGAGTGGCACTCAACTTCCTTGACTTCATTGTGACAGTGTACTATTGTTGAGCAGAATCATGGCCAATGAACACAGTTATTGTAGCTTAACTGAAGTGTTAAAACTAATTGGTGAACTATTTAGCAGAGATAAATCAAAACTAAAGATTTTCATTGACAATGCAGAGGTCGCGATTGAACCAACATACCCTTTAAGTAACGACCGACCTTTAAAGTTTGCAAAGGCAAAAATAACCAGGGAAGCTAAAACAAAACTTTTGACAAGAACTCCAAGCGATTCATGCGAAGGAGTCCACGAGGTATTAGAAGAAAATTATGTGGTCCGCAGGACGCTAGGCTATTATGCATGTAGGATGTTAGGTGCCTGGCAATTAATGGTGGATATGGTAACAGACTGCGGTAGTCGCATAAATACTACGATGTCTGACCTGAAAGAGGCAGCCGCTCGGGTACTTTCATGAGAAGAGATGCGTGGTGTACAAGCACTCATTGACCATCTAGCAATGGATGGTTTCTTGAAGGGGTTGGCCAATGAATAGGTCTAATTGGTAGTAAGAAGCAAAAGTCAGGGATTTCGCAGATTATGTGACGTGGTGGAGGCTGCTCTAGATAAAGAAAGATCAACACGGTGTCCGTCCAAGAAAAACAGTGGGGAGATAGGAATCACGTGAATATAGGAAAGGTACGAGTAGGGCATAACAGTATCACATGTGGAGATTGTAATAAGATACCACCCAGAACGTAAAAATGCTTCTTCAAACGGTAAATAAAAATGGAAAGGCAGGTGCAATTAGGTTTAGTTTGCTATCCATGCGGATCACAGAGGCATATAAAAAGGAACTGCCACATGGGATAAAAGAGGTATGTAAATGCCATGCAACCGGACAAAACCAGACAATTGGAAATGGTCACGGCGTCGAGAAACTAAAGACGAGAAACAACAGGCGGGCGGTTGTTCTTCCCAGTACAACCGAAAAACAGATATTTTATGCATGTGCTGAGGAAGCAGGAGGGCAATACAAGACATTAGCTTTGTATAACTAAACGTAGACATATTACAGTACAACCAACATTTTTTGGTCGACACAGGATCAGAGGTAAGCTTAATCAAACTCTCAGCTCTAAAGTCTACAAAACTAGATCAAATTTCAGAACACCAAAAATATTTTCTGAGAGGTATTGCGCCTATTACAGTACACACAGAAGGAGGAATAAAAATAAAAATAAATTCTTATAGTAGCACACTGTTGTACGGATTCCAAGTGGAGATACCTAAATTAGGAGTAAAATGGCCCCTCTGGGAACACTAAGAAGTAAGGGCGGAAAATACTCTGATAGTACCAGCCCAATGTGAACTATAACATGGGCTAGGGTAACTGAAGATAGGGTGTATATTTGGCTGAAGGCCTTAGCAAGGGAGTGGGTAACAAATGTATATGTAGTATACTAAACACTACCGAAAGGGAAGTGCAGATCCGGGTACCTTTAGTGGAACTAGAGTGGGGTGAATTGAAACACTTCTTCCTCTGTCTGGGGAACAAGAAGGCAAGTGGAAATTTTAACACTACCATTTCCTGCCGGGAACACAATCAGTTGCTATTAGAGAACCTAAGAGTAGGGAACTTGAACCAAGAAGAAGAAGAAGAAGGGTACCAGTCCATCACTGCATTATGTGAAGAATACTCTGACATATTTCACATAAAAGGAGATATTTTAACATTTACCCCTGGTATAGATCATATGGTCCCCACCCTAATGGACACACAATAAGAAATATGGGACCTTATAGACTAACGCATGTGCATAAAGGGGAAGTTTATCGTCAGGGGCAGGAAATGCTTAATGATGGAATAATTCTCCCTAGTAAAAACCTATGAAATGCCCCCTCGTTAGTTGTACCAAAAAAAGGGACACTTCGGGTGTACAAAAATGGCACGTCGTGATAGACTACAGAGGTTTGGATGAAAAAACCATTGGAGACTCATTTCCCATACCCAACATCAATTATATTGTGGATCAACTAGGCCAGGATAAATATATCACGACCCTTAACCTAGGCAGTGGGTACCTATGTACCTATGAATGAACCGGATATACCCAAGACGGCGTTCAGCACTCCTCATAATCATTATGAGTTACTGCTACATTCCAATACCTGATGAACACCATTTTGGTAGGGATACAGGGAATGTAGTGTCTGGTATACATGGGCGATATTGTTGTATATGGGCGCACCCTACAAGATCGCAACTCCAGGTTACGAGAGATATTTCATAGGTTAAGGGAGCACCGGCTCTGGCTAAATCCCGATAAGTGCGAAATATTACGCAAGGAGGTAGTCTACTTAGAACATGTAGCAACAAGGGAGGGTGTGAAACCTGACCCGGAAAAGATTGTCACAGTCCAAGAATTTCCCCAACCAAAAACCAAGAGAAAGCTAAAATCCTTTCTGGGGCTTACTGGGTACTATCGCAGCTTTATCGATAATTATCGCAAGGTAGCCAAACCACTCTATATACTCCTGAAGGGAGGAGCGCCATTTATATGGGAAACACCACCTTCAAAAATCTGAAAAGGGCTTTAACTACAGCCTTCGTACTCCAGTGCCCGAATTTCGACCGGCCTTGTGTTTTGACCACAGATGTGAGTGAGGGGGCATTCGGAACGATCCTGTCCCAAGAGGAAACAGGAGCAGATCGACAGGTAGCCTATGGTAGCAGAATGCTAAACAAGGCGTAAAGGAATTATTCGATACGGAGTACGAATTGTTGAGTATCGTGTGGACAGATAAATACTTTCGTCTCTACCTCCTAGGGCGACACTTCACAGTTATTAGTGACCAAAGCACCTAACTTGGGCTTTTAGGTAAAAGATCCCAGCTCGCGTCTCTTCAAGTGGCGACGCAAACTAGAATAATTTGACTATACGATAAAGTACCAATCAGTAAAAAGCATACCACATGTGGGCGCCTATAGTCGAATCAGGGAGAATCATCAGTCGGAGGTAAAATCAGAAAATAAAACAGATGAGGGTTTTGCAGAAGGGACCCACAAAATCAGCCCCTAGCAAAAAGGGAAAGTAATGAAACAATATCATGAGTCGCCAATAGGGGGAATCAATGGGCCAAATGCACCTGAGATATTAAATTCGTATAGTCATTGGCCTAACATGAGGGAAGAAATAGAACATTATACAAAAATAACTGATTCCTGCCAGCGAAATAAAATCACACAAAGAAAAATTTAAATGCCATTAACAATTACAGATGCAACCTTAGTAGTTTTTGACATTTGCGCCCTGGATATTGTGGGACCAATGCCTGAGACCGAAGGCAAAACTAGGTATATGTTAACATGTCAGAACGCATTATCCAAGTTTACTGTGGCGACGCCAATACCATCGCATGATGCGGAAACAGTAACTAAGACCTTTGTAAAAGAAGTAGTCATAAGGTACGGAATATCTCAAAGTACTGTAACTGATCAGGGCTCAAATTTTGTGAGCGAAATTATGAAACACATGTGTAAGTTAATGCAAACAAAAAAAAAATTGAACCCCTCTTGCTACCATCTCCAATCAAATTTCGTAGAGTGGTCACATAGAAAATTGGTCGATATTTAGCACCACTATGTGATACACGACCAGGAAGATTGGGACAAATTGATTCCATACGCAGATTTCGTTTTTAATACTGCACCTCATCCTAGCACCGAGTACACACCCTACGCACTTATGTATGGTCGAAAACCGAACCTAACAGGAATCCTGCAGCGAGCCCCTATTACAGAGTACCGTGAATATGACGATTATATCCAAACATTATGCACGAGGCTACAAAAAGTTTACCACGTAGCCAGGGATTGGCAAATTCAATCCAAATTAAAAAGCAAGGAAAACTATGATAAAACTGCCAGAAAGCATGTATTCACAGCTGGAGATTCAGCTTTGCTATACGATGAACCAGCATGTTGCGGACGTTATAGGAAATTATAAGATTAATATGTATGGCCGTTCACTATAGTAAAGGGGGAAAGCGTAAATTGCATCCTGTGAAAACGAGGGAACAAATTGATGCCAACCACCTGAAGCCCTTCTTTTAATGTATGTTATAGGCACACGATGTGACAGATGGTTGTGGTGATGATATGCATGGTCGCTGGCCTCGACATTGTGGTGAACCAGATTAGGGAAGCACCATGCTTCCACTATCGGCACATGGGCCAGATGCAACTGCATAATTAACTTGTGGATAATAGTAACCTATGTTAATTTATTACAGTTAACTATGAACTTTGATCAAATTAAGCATTATATAATGGTGACCTATAACTTTTGTAACCAGTGCAGACATTTAATGTTAAATAAATCAAAATGTGTACGTAGTTCACATGAAAGGGAATACCAAATGTTAAGTATTGATAAGGCTAGTGCTCCGCTATATGATATAGCCAGAAGCCTGGAAAAGGCATCCAGAAGAAGAAGGGGTCTAATAAATATTATTAGAACAGTAAGTAAAATATTGTTTGAAACCTTAGATGAAGATGACTCTTCTTATTATAAAAGTCGTATTTCTAAGTTGGAATCTGAAAATTTAAATTTCCTGAAGCTTCTGAAAGAACGAATGACTGTTGTTAGATCTATTTTACAAAGTGTAAATCAAACCATGTCTATTACTATAGAAACTGAAATAATTCTATCAGCAAGTATATCTAGAATGCAAAAACACTAGAATGCAAACAACAATCAACTATGACACAGACTTTGACAAATAACTTTAATAATGGCCATCAATGAACATCTAGATCAGCTAAATAATGTAATTAAGTAGTTTCTAGAACAGTATGATGTGTTAATAAGTGAAATTGTAAGTGTTCAACATAGTATATTGCAACCCTACATAATATACACTTCCCAACGAATCCAGCATCTTGTCAACCTAGATTCGGATCACTCTTAAAAGTTTACCTTCCCTGTCCCATTGAGTGTCACCTCTGGCTACCTAATAATGGAAATCATTCACTTAGATGTGTATATACACCAAAAGTATCTTGGATATGTAGCCAGTAGTAGAACATTCCCGATTCAAATGTGGCCCAGTGAGCAACATGAAGAATAAATTCATATTTATCCATCCTAGTAAGGAGTACTTAATAATGTATGGATATTTGTTATTCTATTCTATGATGTCAGAGACCGAATATAAAGAGTGCAAAGTTGTAGACCCATCTTGGAGAGTATGCAAACAGAAGGCAGGGATATTAAGTACATAGAGTCGCAGAGACTGCGAAGTGAAGTTTGCTAGGACCAGTGACACAGATGCCGGAAGACTGTTCGCGACAATGAGTTGAACTGAAACACACAGTGTGGAGTAAAATCAGTCATACTGAGTGGTTGTATGTGAGCCCTAATGTGGAGACACTGAGTGTCCTTCGTCATGGACAGAAACTGGGGAAGCTAACGATAGAAGTATTGTGTAGTCTATATATTCAGGGGCAGCCTAAATGATATGGTGAACAAGTGGTACTCTATAGCCGGGGAACGTTCGTCAGTAATTTCAGTAACTGTGATATAATTCCTCTACTCTCACTAGACAATGAATGCTGCGAAATAAATGGACAAAAATAAGCTTAGACGAGTAAAAATAAGTTTGCCACCTATGCACAACCTTCACAATACAGACGACCTTAAACCACAAGGTAGAAGAGGTAGAAAAACTTACACACGAAGAAAAAGAAAAATTGTATTATACAGGATACAATCAAATTACCTTTTGGACTACTTACGTCCTTATGTGTGAAGTAGTAGTGATCTTAATAATTCGTTGTTTTTGTTGTTGTGGAAATAAGTATAACAAATTGGTTAAAAAGCTGGTTAAAAAGCGACCATACGGTCCAAAGAACGGACTTGTTTTCGTCCCATGAACGTTAATAACATTAGTCCTTCCATGGAGACCAGATATTCACCTCTCTTGACTAGGAGCAGATAACCTCAGAGGAAATGGTCAGGATATCTAACTGAGATAGAAATGTGAAACCAGGTCGGAGTGCCTGAAAATAACTTTCCATGGTTTAAATATATGTGAAGTAATATAAGTATAACTTCACTCTTAAGGTGGGAGGATTATGTTGTGCCAGCATAACCTGGCACCCAGTATTGTACTCATAAGTTAAGGATTATGATAAGGAAATAGTTTGTACAAGCGATAATGATAGTATAATACCATGTAATGCTAAAATTAATCAGGGTATATTTTATAATTTTAGAATGTGTATGAAAACTTGGCAATAAACAGTGGAGCGCTCGGGTGCCGGCAAGTCCGCAGGATGCTAGCTTTGATTATCTATCTACGACAAATACACAATGAGTTGGCCACTGTGTCAGGCTGTTTTTCAGCCCCTGCTACTTGAACCAGCACAAACATTGCTTGATTGTGGACTCTGTAAACTGGCGTCAAGGACAACCTAGTGACTCAGGGTTACCCTAGGAAACAGAGGATGCAGGTAATCATGACGTAGGAGTGGCCACTGGGGTCAGTTCCCAGGGGCAGAGATAGAAACGGCCATAGTGGAGGATGGCACTTGGCACTTAAGGATGTGAGGGTGTAGACGTAACTGAAATGGCTGTACTCAAGTGGAAGAATAAATGATGATGTTAATTGTACGTCTTGTGTACCAATCCTTAACGAGCATCCCCACTCAACAGTTTCATGGCGTTTTTATTACGAAGCACATTGAATAAGGGATTCACCACGAATTACCTACAGAGTAATTATTTGGTGGATATATTTAGACAGATGACTATCCGTTATAACAGCATGTCTGTTGGCTGTCACTTTTACCGATCAGTAATGGATTTGATACTCATATTTCCACTAATATTGTTTTTGCACTTATGTGATAAATTTGGTCTCCAAGTATATTTTTATTTCATATACTCTTGACTAAGAAGTAGTGCAATAATAAATAAGCCTATATGTTTCTATTGAATTTATATTTTTAATTCGGACGACGCACGTGGAAATAGTAATTTCCACATTTTACAGGATAATACACAATGGACAAAGCAGGAAACTGAAGGTTTTCAAAAGTTTTGTCTTTATCACTAACCAAGGAGGTACATTTTTAGGCTGTTCCCAGTAAATTAAGCACTATTTAAAAACCGATTCAAGATCTGCTTTAATGTACATAATGTTCTATCGACTTTATTCATTCCTCAGTCAAGTGAAACTGTGAAATTATAAACGTAAATATCTTTACCTGTTGCTGATACTTACATATATCTGTATTAAAAACAGAAAGATAAAGAAATAATATCAGCCCTTACAAATTAAAGCCTAACATTTTTAATTCAACATCAAGTAATGGAACGACAATCAATACGTCTTTACCAACTGTACTGGGCTCTTACTAATCAACGTTCCCATTATATATGCAGGTAATAACAGTGATATTATCACAACTTGGAATGAATCTGTCAAGATAACTGTGATCAGCGTACAATGCATCATGTGCCTGGGAAGGTGAGTGTTCTCTTGTCGCGGTTCACTGTGACTTCTTTACCAACTGCACTGGGCTCTTACTGGCCAGTGTGCCCATTATACATGCAGATAATAACAGTGATATTATCACAACTTAGAATGAAACTGTCATGATAACTGTGATCAGCGTACAATGCATCATGTGCCTGGGAAGGTGAGTGTTCTCTTGTCGCGGTTCACTGTGACTTCTTTACCAACTGTACTGGGCTCTTACTAGTCAACGTTCCCATTATATATGCAGGTAATAACAGTGATATTATCACAACTTGGAATGAAACTGTCATGATAACTGTGATCAGCGTACAATGCATCATGTGCCTGTGAAGGTGAGTGTTCTCTTGTCGCGGTTCACTGTGACTTCTTTACCAACTGCACTGGGCTCTTACTGGCCAGTGTGCCCATTATACATGCAGATAATAACAGTGATATTATCACAACTTAGAATGAAACTGTCATGATAACTGTGATCAGCGTACAATGCATCATGTGCCTGGGAAGGTGAGTGTTCTCTTGTCGCGGTTCACTGTGACTTCTTTACCAACTGTACTGGGCTCTTACTAGTCAACGTTCCCATTATATATGCAGGTAATAACAGTGATATTATCACAACTTGGAATGAAACTGTCATGATAACTGTGATCAGCGTACAATGCATCATGTGCCTGTGAAGGTGAGTGTTCTCTTGTCGCGGTTCACTGTGACTTCTTTACCAACTGCACTGGGCTCTTACTGGCCAGTGTGCCCATTATACATGCAGATAATAACAGTGATATTATCACAACTTAGAATGAAACTGTCATGATAACTGTGATCAGCGTACAATGCATCATGTGCCTGGGAAGGTGAGTGTTCTCTTGTCGCGGTTCACTGTGACTTCTTTACCAACTGTACTGGGCTCTTTCTAGTCAACGTTCCCATTATATATGAAGGTAATAACAGAGATGTTATTACAACTTGGGGTGAAAGTGTCGAGATACATTTGTGATCAGCATATAATGCATCACATGCCTCTGAATGTGAGTTTTCTCCTGTCGTGAGTCTCTGTGATGTCATTACCAACTGCACTGGGCTCTTACTAGTTAGTGTGTCCATTGCATATGCAAGTAATAACTGAATCGCGCATTGTAAGAAGGGACCCGAGCGCCACAGATAGCAATTTTGAGTTAAGTGTGGTTTCATGACCTAGATGGATATATATACATTTTAGTGTTAAAACAGTCACGAATACACTGGAAGAACACTATGTAAAGAAGTAACACATAATTTGATTCAGTGATAAAAGGGACCCATGTCCTGGACTTGGGTACCTTTTAACACTGTACCATTGATAACCATGTTAGGCAAACATTTTACACTACACTATTGGTAGCCATGTCAGACAAGCAGTATTCAAATGTTAATGAAACAACTGATAGGTATACGAAGTTTGGTTTTTATCAAACTGTGGAGTGTTTTCATAAGTGTAAAGTTGTGGTAAAAGAACATTAAGCCAAATTTAAATATGAGTGGGACGGACACAGAAATATCACCAAAAAGCGGAAGAAAGGAATACGCGACCCAGACAGTTTTCGACGAAATATTATTAAGAAAGCCAGAGTTGCAGGGAAAGAATACATTGGCCATGGAGGAAAAAAGCAACTAGCTCGAGATATTCAATAACCATGCAAGTTAGTGAAACAAAGTTTTGAATACTATGTATAAGCATGCAGAACCAGTGTTGTAAATTAATATTGTTGAAGATGTAAACATTTGCCTAAAGAAATTTTGAGGTTATTTTATAGCACACATGCTATTAAACCAGATAATTTATGTTTCGTTCTAAGTTGCCAGTGCTCTGCTGTTAAATGTTTACATGTTTCACATTATGAAACATAAGAGTTGGTTAATTCATATTGTATGTTTATTTAATCAGGAGTCCCAAGAAATGCTTCAACTGGTTTGATGAGACTGACCGAGCAGCAGTGCTTGAGGTTTTGTACACAATGGACACAAAGGATGAGCAAGATCTACACCTGCAGTTAAAGATAGAAATTCGATATGTGAAACACCACAGGAAGAAGACAGAGTATTCTGTTGAAAAACAGAGAACATTCAAGTACCATGTTCTTCTCAAGGACAAAACGATTGAGATATGTAGGGATGCTTTCTTCCGATTGTACTATGTAACTGATAAAAGGGTAAGGCGTATTCGCAAATTACTTGTGGAAGGAAAGTCACCACGCGATAAGCCTGGCAATCACCCTTGCACATTCAAAAAAGGCGGAGATGAACTTCTTCAGATTCATCAACACGTCGCTTCATTCCCAGTTAAGGACGCACGTGTCACATCACGCAGTTACGAATATCTCTCGTCAGAACTGTCGGTTGCAAAAATGTACAGCATGTTCAAAAACAAGTTCCCAAAAACCACTGTCAAATACAGCTTTTAACTAAAGTACATTAACGAGAACTTTAGTCTCCGGTTTTGGAGGCCGCAGGTAGACACTTGCAGTTTTTGTGAGTTGAAAAAAAAAAACAATCATAAATAACACATCCCTAAATGACACCGCGAAATAGGTTGCTGCAGCTGAGTTCATAGTTCATCTACAAAGAGTCAAAACATTTTGTAGCTTGATGAGAGTCTCAGAGCAGTTATCAAAGTCTTCTGATAAGGTTCTAGGATTAGTGTTTGATTTTATGCAGAATTTAGAACTTCGTAAAATCCAGGTACAGGGAATTTTTTACCTGAGACAACTTAATGTCTACATTTTTGTGTATACTATATGAGAAGTGGGCTGGCACATTTCTATGTCTACAATGAAGGAGAAGCCCACAAGGGGCTTAATGACATAGCCTCAATGTTATTGGACTATATGGAGCAGAACGTCCCTTCTTCTGTCAAAGAACTTCATTTGTTTGCAGACCACTGCCCAGGACAGAGTAAAAACCACATACTTGTTAGATTATGCCTCGCACTTGTCGATACTCGTAGATTTCAAATCGTGAAACAGTATTTTCCTATACGAGGACACTCGTACTTCCCTTGTGAGAGAATTTTCTGCGTCATTAAACGCCCCATTAGAAGATGTGACCAGATATACACACTAAAGGAGATCTGTGAACTTATCTGCAATTCACACAGCAAGTCACCCAATACTGTCACTGCTCAATGAACAACAAAACCCAGTGATCCTAGATTTTAAAAAGTGGTGGATATTGTACTACGAACGAAGTGTGTATCACTGGAAACCAGGCAAGATGATCGTGAATCAAGAGAGATCTTCAACATTTCTAATTACCATTATTTTGAGTACTCTTCGAGAAGAAAGGTGTTATGAAAGCCAGCGAATGGTTAGGTGGTCTTGTTTCCCATACGTCTGTGCTGGGAAAGATACCTGATGTCAGTTTGTCACCCATTCCTGCATATCCAACTCGACGAGTACCTATCAAAAAACCAAAGGTAGAGGAATTGGAAAAAGTATGCTGTTATATACCGGAGGAGTGCAGGGATTTCTTCAATAGGTTAACATTGTGGCCAACAGTTGCTGCAGATGACACAAACGATGAATAAAGAACCCTGATGAACTGTATGTGCAAATGATGGAGTCGCCTAATGATTTTGTTAGTTTTAATATAAAAACAGATGTAGCATTTTAACATGTTATCGTTGTGTTTATTATATATTTGTACCTCAATTACAACTTATATTATGTAAATATACTATTACTGTGACAAGTTACAGCTGACAATTTTATTTCACATCCCATCTGTTGTAAAACGGTACTCGTATTCCAACACACTAATTAATTTTTCCTGTTGATATTACGCAATTTGTAACCCTGAAAAGACTATACATCATCAATATATAACATTGAGAAGTTACTCAAAATGTTAGTTTACGCAGCCCAACAGTTTCCTTCCAAACTTCCTTTTTTTTCTTTTTTTTTGAAATTTAATTTTACTCCAAACTTTATAAATGTCACTCAGGTCCATTTCTACAATAAGTGATTCAACTGTGATCAGCGTACAATGCATCACGTGCTTGGGAAGGTGTGTGTTCTCTTGTCGCGAGTCACTGTGACGTCTTTACCAACTGTGATCAGCGTACAATGCATCACGTGCTTGGGAAGGTGAGTGTTCTCTTGTCGCGAGTCACTGTAACGTCTTTACCAACTGTGATTAGCGTACAATGCATCACGTGCTTGGGAAGGTGAGTGTTCCCTTGTCGCGAGTCACTGTGACGTCTTTACCAACTGTGATCAGCGTACAATGCATCACGTGCTTGGGAAGGTGTGTGTTCTCTTGTCGCGAGTCACTGTGACGTCTTTACCAACTGTGATCAGCGTACAATGCATCGCGTGCTTGGGAAGGTGTGTGTTCTCTTGTCGCGAGTCACTGTGACGTCTTTACCAACTGTGATCAGCGTACAATGCATCACGTGCTTGGGAAGGTGAGTGTTCTCTTGTCGCGAGTCACTGTGACGTCTTTACCAACTGTGATCAGCGTACAATGCATCACGTGCTTGGGAAGGTGAGTGTTCTCTTGTCGCGAGTCACTGTGACGTCTTTACCAACTGTGATCAGCGTACAATGCATCACGTGCTTGGGAAGGTGAGTGTTCTCTTGTCGCGAGTCACTGTGACGTCTTTACCAACTGTGATCAGCGTACAATGCATCACGTGCTTGGGAAGGTGTGTGTTCTCTTGTCGCGAGTCACTGTGACGTCTTTACCAACTGTGATCAGCGTACAATGCATCACGTGCTTGGGAAGGTGAGTGTTCTCTTGTCGCGAGTCACTGTGACGTCTTTAAAAACTGTGATCAGCGTACAATGCATCACGTGCTTGGGAAGGTGTGTGTTCTCTTGTCGCGAGTCACTGTGACGTCTTTACCAACTGTGATCAGCGTACAATGCATCACGTGCTTGGGAAGGTGTGTGTTCTCTTGTCGCGAGTCACTGTGACGTCTTTACCAACTGTGATCAGCGTACAATGCATCACGTGCTTGGGAAGGTGAGTGTTCTTTTGTCGCGAGTCACTGTAACGTCTTTACCAACTGTGATCAGCGTACAATGCATCACGTGCTTGGGGAGGTGAGTGTTCTCTTGTCGCGAGTCACTGTGACGTCTTTACCAACTGTGATCAGCGTACAATGCATCACGTGCTTGGGAAGGTGAGTGTTCTCTTGTCGCGAGTCACTGTTACGTCATTACCAACTGTACTGGGCTCTTACTAGTTAGCTTCTCTCCCTCCACCCCCACCTCATATAGCAATACAATCTGAAGTAGGCAGTTAGAGGCACTGTGTTGGTAATCAGCACTGGGGTGGAAGTATGGCGTGTTTATGTTGTATCTTTGCGTACAACCGCCACTTGCTCACTGCAGTCGCCTTATCAGTGCCCACAACTCGCGAGCCGAGGAAACTAGTTAACGAGTTTACAACCCGCAGCGGATCAGCTCCGAAATGCCATTACAGAGGCCGTAAAAACTTCCTGGCGGGTAGTTTGCTCCGTGTGCAGCCGCGCTGATACAAGCAGCACTGTTCTCACAGGAGAAATGTTTACAGCGCGATGCGAGTTAGTGGTATTCGCTCCATACTCCACTTGTTTCCAGACAATAACTAACGATACCCATGATTCGCGAAAACAATTCCTTTCTAGTTGTATTCAAAACACTCCAGGTCACATCCACTCTCCCAGTTTTACATGCTAACAGTCTTCGAAGTGCCTGCATGCTAACACAGTCTTCTAAGTGCCTGCATGCTAACAGTCTTCGAAGTGCCTGCATGCTAACAGTCTTCGAAGTGCCTGCATGCTAACACAGTCTTCTAAGTGCCTGCATGCTAACAGTCTTCGAAGTGCCTGCATGCTAACACAGTCTTCTAAGTGCCTGCATGCTAACAGTCTTTTAAGTGCCTACATGCTTACAGTCTTCTAAGTGCCTGCATGCTAACAGTCTTCTAAGTGCCTGCATGCTAACAGTCTTCTAAGTGCCTACATGCTAACAGTCTTCTAAGTGCCTACATGCTAACACAGTCTTCTAAGTGCCTGCATGCTAACAGTATTTTAAGTGCCTACATGCTAACAGTCTTCGAAGTGCCTGCATGCTAACAGTCTTCTAAGTGTCTGCATGTGAATCACAGACATTCAGTATCGGTGTAACGTAGCTCAAACTCCACAGTGTCTACTGACTAAGGTGAGCGACCAACAAACTGCAGGTGAGCACTTAGAATTGTTAAGTGCGTGGAATTACTCTTGGTAAAACTGCACTTCCCTATATATGGTTAGAGGTAGGGGTATTGGAAAAGTATCGATATACCGAAATGACGATATTATTTCAGCGATATATCGATATAAATAGTCAATATATTTCAACGATGCGTAATCGAAATCTATATGAGGTTTCGTAAATAAAAATTTCTAAAATGCTCTTTTAGTAAGCACTATTTTGAATACAAAAATTGAATTTAAATATTACTACGATTTCTTTGACAACACGCACCAAAAACAGGCGCTACAACTTTTTGTTATCCCTCGTGCCTTAATATGTAATATTCCAAGCAATTTTAGATTTGCCCAGTTCTTCAATACACAAAACAGTGGATTCCGATATTCCGAATAATCGATATTTTCTTTCAACATATCGTTTCGTAAAACGACAATTTTATAAAAACCAATATTAATAATATAAATATTTTGACCGATATCAAGAAGCCTAGAGAGAGACGCGGAAATGTCGTGGATTTGTTCATCAATAAACTACACTCGACAGTGGTGTGTATACTCTTGTCTCAGCTAGTTGTTGTCTGTAGCCACTTGTACCAGCCAAGGTAGCATGGCACTACCTCCTTGTTTCCTTGCAGACCTGTCATTGGCACACACGGCGTGTGCAATGTACTGTCGTGTGTTTCGCGGACAAACACTGTCACTGGCACACGCGGATTTTGCGATGTACTGTCGTGTGTGTGTTTCGCGGAAAAACGCTGTCACTGGCAGACGCGGCGTGTGCAATGTACTGTCGTGTGTGTGTTTCGCGGACAAACGCTGTCATTGGCACACACGGCGTGTGCGATGTACTGTCGTGTGTGTGTTTCGCGGACAAACGCTGTCACTGGCAGACGCGGCGTGTGCAATGTACTGTCGTGTGTGTGTTTCACGGACAAACACTGTCACTGGCACACGCGGAGTGTGCAATGTACTGTCGTGTGTGTGTTTCACGGACAAACTCCGCCAGTCACGGAGATGGACCTCGACCGTTCAGTCCCGAAATCAGTCACAAGTTTAAGCATTGTAATCGTCTAATTTTGGTGTGTACTTTACCTGTGTCTTGTGCCTGTGTACTGTACCTGTGTCCTGTACCTGTATCATGCACATGTGTACTGTACCTTTGTACTGTACCTGTATCGTGTGCCTGTGTTCTGTACCTCTGTCCTATACCTGTGTACTGTACCTGTTTCAAGCGTGATCCTCGGTACCCGTGTACAAGTTTGGCTGGCGTCAGCACTAATGGAGAAGTACAGAAACTTTTACACACCAGACAACTAGGAAGGAAGACACTCGAAATACCAGCCACTAATTACTTGTGTACAGAGGTGGCCATAGATATCCTTCGCGTGCAACACGCCCCCGACCATGCGGACACAGCGACTGATTACTTGTGTACAGAGGTGGCCATAGATATCCTTCGCGTGCAACACGCCCCGACCATGCGGACACAGCGACTGATTACTTGTGTACAGAGGTGGCCATAGATATACTTCGCGTGCAACACGCCCCCGACCATGCTGACACAGCGACTGATTACTTGTGTACAGAGGTGGCCATAGATATCCTTCGCGTGCAACACGCCCCCGACCATGCGGACACAGCGACTGAAAGGGTTAGTTATAGGTTATTGGAATACAACTAGGTATTCGTGCAATATTTTCGCATTAAACGAGCGTCCCTCATAAAAGAAGGGGGTCGTGGTGCAGTGGTCAGACTACTCGCCTCTCACACAGGACTCGATTCCCGCTGGGGTCGGTCCCTGGATATTCGCATGTCATAATCATGCCGGACGATGTGGCTGGTTGGCGGGTTTTCTCGGGGATCTCTCGTTTTCCCCGCCCTCTCATTCCAGCGCTGCTCCATACACACTTCACTTCAACCTCATCGGCTCTCAAGTCCTTGCTTTTAGGAGCCGCACACATCTATCCTCTCCACTCCTACCAATGCACAGCGTTGACAGAGACGGTAGAGTGCGCGTGATAGCCTCACCTTCGCCTCTGTGTGCTTGTTCCCGCTGCTGTGTTCGGAAGAAAGTGTCTGCGACGTCATCTGGGGCCCCGAGACATACTCCAGTTCGGCGATATTCGTGGGTGACGTCTCTTACCCTATTACTCACGGAGTTCTGTATATGGGACGTCGCACAGGAAGTGAAGAGTAGAAAACAATTGACAGTAAGACATCGAACACGAAATGTTTCTTTTCGTCAATACATATGACAGCGCTATACTGATACATTTGCAGGCCAAGTCAAACGTTTTAGTAGCGAGCCTAAATTCGCTCTATGAAGAACAACGAGGGCAGAAGCGTGAACTACGTTCGACAAATAGTGACCCGAATATTCGTGATAGTTATTCACTGAATGTTTCTATACTTGCGTTTGCTCAGCGAATCAAAAGCGATACATCACTGCTTTTAAAAGAACAAAACATACTGTTGTTATATCTGTGACAGGAAACGGTACGTTCTATTTCGCTCGTTCGGTATACAGCTAGGCTCGTGAACCAACGATCTGCCTTGTGGTTAACTAAATCGTTAGCCAGGCTCAACTCGTCTTCGTTATCACTGGCTCGTATCACTACCACCGAACACAAAGATACACTTTATAGTTGGTGATAATGAAACAAGTAATGTATCAGCTAATACTGCTCACTTCAGTTCTTGTATAACATACGAAATCATAAATTAACATTTTCAATCCACATTATTTAATGGTTTCAGTTGTTGCAAACAAGGAATGTTGCCGGCCGTGCTGTACTTACGTTGTCTCAACACATGTTCAATTATTACAAACAGTGATGTACAAGCACGGCGCTCCATTGTCATTCTCAAATGAGGCCTACAGAAACTGCAACATAATAGCTACAGAGAGCAACAACCTTCAGTATGCATTTTAAATCTCGCTGTGCGCCACCTCCGTTATTTATAGTTTTCCTGTGTAACACGTTTACTGTTCACTGTAGTGATTTTTCTTCTGTTTATACAATAAATTCCTTGGAAACTATATTCCAAAGAAATTTCTGCGACATTTCAAATAGATTAGAAAGTATTTCATTAAACGGTAGTGTGGAGAGTTGCAGACTTCAAGTTTATTAAAAATACTGAACTGCAAAAACAAATGTTTATGTTCTGTAAAATAATGTGTTGTAAACGTACACTATTTCGGGCGTATAATTACAAGATAAGCTTTGGCAACTACACTCTAAACTGAAAATAGTGAAACTGGAGTCATATCCATGAAAACTAGCAGCAGCCGGTAGACAGGCAATGTTGACTCGAGTACCTACGTATAGAGGACGGCAAAGTATAGTCTGCTAGCAAACTACTGGAGCATCGAATACGTATAGCGGACGGCAAAGTATAGTCTGCTGGCGATCTACTGGAGGCTTGAGTACGTATAGGGGATGGTAAAGTATAGTCTGCTAGCGAATTACTGGAGGGCCAAGTACGTCTAGAGGATGGCAAAGAATAGTCTGCTATCGAAGTAGTGGAAGCTCGAGTACGTATAGAGGACAGTAAAGTATAGTCTTCTGGCGAACTATTGGAGGCTCGAGTAAGTATATAGGAAAGCAATGTTTAGTCTGCTGGCGAACTACTGGATGCTGAGTACGTATACAGGACGGCAAAGTGTAGTCTCAAGGCGAACAACTAGATGCTCAAGTAGCTATGTATAGATTATGGCAAATTATAGTCAGCTGGCAAACTACTGGTCCCTCGAGTACATATAGAGAATGGCAACGTATAGTCAGCTAGCGATCTAATGGAGTTTCGAGTACGTATAGAGGATGGCATAGTATAGTCTGCTGGTGAACTACTTGATGCTTGTGTACGTATAGGGGATGGCAATGTATAGTCTGCTAGCAAACTAGTGTATGCTCGAGTACGTATAGAGGACGGCAAAGTAAAGTCTGCTGGCGAAGTAGTGGAGGCTCGAGTGGATATAGATGGCTGCAAAGTATAGCCTGCTGGCGAACTACTGGAGGCTCGAATATGTATAGAAAACGGCAAAGTATAGTCTGCTGGCAAATTACCGGAAACTCGAGTACGTATAGAGGACGGCAAAGTATAGTGGTTGGTGAACTACTGAAGGCTCGAGCACGTATAAAGGACGACAAAGTATAGTCTGCTGGCGAACTACTGGAGGTTCGAGTACGTATAGAGGATGGCAAAGTATAGTCTGCTAGCTATTTACTGGTTACTCGAGTACGTATAAAGAATGGCAAATTATATTCTGCAAGCAAAGTAGTGTATGCTCGAGTACATATAGTGGACGGCATAGTGTAGTCTGCTAGTGAACTACTGGAGGCTCGAGTACCTACGTATAGAGGATAGAAAAGTATATTCTGCTGGAGAAGTACTGGAATCACGAACACATATAGAGTATGGCAAAGTATAGTCTGATGACAAAATACTGGAGGCTCGATAACGATTAGATGACATCAAGTATAGTCTGCTAGCAAATGAGTGGATGCTCGAGTACGTATAAAGGATGGCAATGTATATTCAGCTAGCAAAGTAGTGGAGGCTTGCGTACATATAGAGGACGGCAAAGTATAGTCTGCTAGAGCACTAGTAGTGGCTCGAGTACGTATAGAGGACGGCAAATTATAATCTGCCAGCAAACTACTGGAGGCTCGAGTACGTAGTCAGGTTGGAAAGTATAGCCTGCTAACGAATATCCCGCAGGCTCGAGTACATATAGGGAATGATAAAGTATAGTCTGCTAACGAACTACTGGAGGCTCGAGTGTGTATAGAGAACGGCAAACTATAGTCTGCTAGCGAACTAGTGAATGTTCGAATATATATATATATATATATATATATATATATATATATATATATGGAGGATGCCAAAATATAGTCTGCTGGCGAACTACTGGAGGCTCGAGTAGGTATGTAGGCTGGCAAAATGTAGTCTGTTGGCGAACTATTGGAGGCTCGATTATGTATAGAGAATGGTAAAGTATAGTCGGCTGCCAAACTAGTGGATGCTCGAGTATGTATAGAGTATGGCAAAGTATAGTCTGCTAGTGAACTACTGGAGACTCGAGTACGTATAGAGAACGGCAAATTATAATCTGCTAGCAAAGTTGTGGATGCTCGAGTACTTAGAGACGATGGCAAAATATAGTCTGCTAGCGAAGTACTAGAGGCTCAAGTACATATAGAGGATGGCAAGATATAGTCTGCGATCGAACTATTGGAGGATCGAGTACGTATAAAGGACGGCAAAGTATAGCCTGCTGGCAAACTACTGGAGGCTCGAGCGTTTTCCCCTTCCTACGGGCTGGCTGGCAGCTGCACATCTTAAATAGGAAAACTCGTGCTAAAAAAATAATTCCTCAATGCCTTAATTAAATGATAGGCGTTTCAAAGAAAATGTGTACCTCACGAATTTTTTAGGAGATGATCCTTACGAGCGTATATTTCCAATATAGATATACAGAGTGTACTTTTTTGTAAAAAAATTTGTTTGAGACGCCTATCTTTAACATTTTCGCACTTAGGCAAAATTTCCTTAACATATTGAGGTCCCTATTTAAATTTCGCTGCTCTCGCCTGTTAGGCAGTGCCCGTAACTTACTTCCTCCAGGACACTGAACCAATAATAAGGCAACAAAATGCAGTTCCGACCATGGAAACAAGCAACCGATATAGGGATATGCAACATTTATATCCTTACCTGTCCTTCGCAAAAATAGTTACGTGCAGACGAGACTTCAATATCCTATACGCACACTTGCAACTTGCTTCTGGTCATATGCCGCTTGTCTTCGTTAACAGCTATTTTAACACTTGTGCGTTACCATTGCCTGCACGGTTTTCTTTACTCCGTGCAACCAATAAATGGCGAAAAGAATTAGAAATGACGGTCTTTGTAAAACGCATTAACTAACATAAAAAATACAAATATAACGTCGTTCAACCGAAAGCCATAGACCAAAAGAAAAACGTTATGAACGCCAATTAAAGTGACTTACAGAATAGATAACTTGTTATACTCCTACTTTTGCCAAAACATTATAAGGGTGGAAAGTTACTTATGGATGCCCCAACCTATCGTTGGCCATGGAAAAATAAATAAATAATATAAGAATTTATTTTCGAAATATGCCCCGGGGGACGCTGAGCCCATTACAAACAGTTAAGGGGCCACGGCGAATGAGCGGTTAGTCTACTCGCCTCCCGTCGATGCGAACCGGGTTTATTCCCCTTCCGGTTTACCGGATATCCGCATGTGGGAATCGTGCCAGACGATGCCGCTGGTCGGCGGGTTTTCTCGGGTGTCTCCCGTTTCGACCGCCCCTTCATTCCGGCGCTGCTGCATACTCACCAACCAACACCTTCGGCTCTCAAGACCTTGATGTCAGGAGCAGCTCAATCTCTTCACTTCACTTCACAAACAGTTAAGTAGAGATGGACGAATTAGGTTCTACAAACTCACAACATGTATTGGGTAATTTATGTAACTCAAGCCAATAAACGAACGATATTGATCCGCGTATACAAATGACCTTGTACTCTATCATGCTGCCGGAGCTGAGTTTGTACATACAGTAGTGTCATTTCTTAATACCATTTGTAATCCTAGGCATAATTATAGTACATCTATTATTCTACATCAAACAGGATCAAATAATCTCATAGGACTAAAAAGAAATACAGATAAAATCCCATTCCACCCATATTTTTCACTAATAGATATCGTAGGTTTCATTATCATAATTATAATATTAACTTATTTAACACTAATAGAACCTTATTTATTAGTGGATCCCGATAATTCCACTCCAGCAAACCCTTTAGTAACATTCAACCAGAATGATACTTCTTATTCGCATATGCAATCCTACGATCATTCGCTAATAAATTAGGAGGAATAATTGCACTAATATTATCAGTTATTATCTTAATAATTATACCAATATATTACGCCACACAGTGGCGTGCCAGAAACACGGGCCTTGCGTCTGATTGGCTACTGCATGCTGCGGAAGGTTTCCTTTTTTCTGGGCTTCCGGCTGGCGAGTAAGTTACCAGATGGTGATGGCGAACAGTATTCTAACATTCTGCTCACCAGGGCTGGCATGTGCGGCAGTAGCTGACTGATGTTTCACATCTGTATCCATAACTACTGAAGCTGTATCTGGACCAATGAGAAGTTGACTTCTACACGACTGTGCAAGTCACAGAACAAGTGAGTGTTCGCTGTCTTTAAAGGGGACGACGACCAGTAACCCAGCGCCGTGGTACTGACGTATCGTCAGCTGGGGATTCGTTGGCAGAGTCGCGATAAATAAGAGGCAACTATACACAACTGAAATTACGTGGTGCATCTTCTAATGTTGGCATACCCACTTGCTGATTGGCCGTAATCAGGTTCTTGGTACGAATCTCGTGTATTACTGGCTTCTGATAATGCTGGAATATTGCAATGGAATGCTGCAATGTTTGTTTGTGCGACATATTTTACAAAATACCATAGGCTCCTGTTATTTTATTAGTGGTTATTTTTCTGTAACTCGACTTGCTCTATTGCATAGCAATCATTAACTTTAAATCTTTGAATGTAGGGATTCTCATGAGATGCCCTCGATGGTGTAAAAGTGTTGTATAATCCCAGTTTCTTCACACTTTTTGAACCAAAAGTTCGAAACATGTTTGGTTGTTTCGTAAATATGCCCTGCATCACTAGCGTCTGTATACATAAACATATATTTCTTGTTAAATTAAACATAATTTTTACATTTCACTTATAAATTTTATTATTTCCTTTCTATTTAATAAGAACAAATGATTGTAAAAAAATGACCATGTTAATTATTCGCAGTAAGTAATAGTTCAGTCAGAAAACTACTCGCCTCCTTATAAAATTGCATATTGTTTTGCTAGGATGCCAATATTATTCTAATTTGGAGTCTAATAATTTTTCATCTTTGTACATTTTATTATTTAACTGTGTTTATCTGATTTAATGCTTTGATTGACATTCTCGAAGCTGCTCATGGCTATGGTTGGTTATAAATACTTAATATTTTACTTTGTGAGAAATGCATGGAGTGGGCAGCCTGGCAGACCCCTTAGTGGCACAGGTGGCTCGTTAACTGCGTGACACACGGCCGAGTGGGTGTGTGTCGGCGGTGGAAATAGTGCTGGCGCGGAGGGATATGTTTGAGGGCGCGGTCGCTATCGGACTAGGTATTTATTATAATGCTCGTGTGTCTCGAGGCCATTTGTTTGTAGCTTCACGATCGTGCGGGCTGTGTGACGTGTCACACAGAGTGGACGATGCTCTATCGTAGGATTGCAATTTTATCTTAATTAGCTACATAAGATTAGGAGAAGAAGAGAGACTACGCTGTCAGCACTGTTCCTGGTGGTCTGTAACATTTCTTGTATTCAGATTGAGTGAGACGTAGAATTTTGAAAGTAAATGATTTTGGTGAATGTAATTTTAAAGCCGACTATACTATTCCGGTGACAAAGAATTCCAGGAATATTATTGTTGTTTGAATTGATGCAGGCTTTCAAAGAAATTATTTAACTAAATAAAAATTAATTGATCATGAATTTAGTTTGTCACTGGTATTCATTAACTATTAGTAAATTTTGATAATTACCAATTAATTCAGTATCAGTAAACTTGGACCCAGATTTTTGTATACAAGAACCTCATTTCCAGGAGCGTTTGCGTCCGATCCCCCAGTATAACCTGTACTTCATGCAAAAGCAGGGTTCATGTTCTTAGCCCCTTTTACAAGATAAATAAAGTAAGTGGTCTGCCCCTGTGAATTTTGCATCCCCATCATCGTCATAAGGGAACACTGTCAAAGATGCAACTGACTTTTCCACATGGACCAATATAAGTTCTTTCCTTTATCTTCGTAGAGCATGGAGTGAATGCAACGAGAATTTATACAATTTATCTACGGAAGCTTTAATGTGATAACATTTGAGGTATATGTATTTTTAAGTTAAGTGAGTACGCCATAATTGGACATTCTACTGTGGAATAAATTTTATTAAGTTTTTGATGTGGAGATTATGGTAATTTTCCTTCACCAGCCTACATCCCACACTCTAAATCGGAATCAGTTATTTTTTTACTGATTGTCAGTTTGAATTGCTCCATCCGGAATCAGTAGAATAAAAAAACTACTAATCTATTCAGTTAAATGAAATCCACTAATAAAAACAGTAGAAAATCAGTTATTTATAGTCGATTAATAAAATGCACAAGTATTGAAAACTTTGCATTATAGTTTGAAATAAATTAGGTATACAGTTATTTTGTCGCAAAACGAAACTATTACATGTACAAGGAAATTTTGTAAGTGGTTGGTATCGAACCGCCACCCCAAAACGCAACACATCCTCTTGTTTCTTTTGGCTGACGTTCTACCAACTCTGCTACTTTGCCACTGAGATAAACGGTCTCGCATTTGCGTGGTAACATAAACTTACAATGGTGAACGGCTGTAAGTTTCGTAATGTGAAAGTACTTCATGTTGTCGAAATATACACAGATTATGCGTACGTAGGTACATATCTTTGTAAGGCTCGAAAGTTATTCGAAGTTAAGTTTAGTTCAGATTATGTGCTTTAAAAGAGAAATATAGTGGTTTTAACGGTGTTGTCAATGTTTTATATGTATCTGCCATTTTACTATGCAACATTTTACAGAATAAAATTGTTATTTTGAAGATACAGATTGGCTAGTAATAACTGTACTAATATCGGCAGTGGAACGTTAGAAACAATGATCACATTTGTCGTTTGCTCATTATTTGATCTGTTAACTTGCAGAGACCACAACATTTTTGTTGGTGTAAATCCACCTTTCTTATTGTATCACCTCACTATCGAGTCAGTAAAATTATCACTGATATATCTGTCATTAAAAATAACCGTTTATATCTGTAATGTCTCGTTGCATTGTAAAATGGCGTATACTATAGTGAACAACGATAACCTCGTACATTGAAACCACTATATTTATCTTTAAAATCACAGAATCCGAACTAAACTAAAGATAGCTTGGCTTTCGAACATTGCAAAGACATGTAATTGCGCAGAAAATCTGTATATTTCGACAACAAGAAATACTTTCACATCACGAAACTTACAGCAATATTTGACATTACATTTTGTGGTTCAGTATCCATAATACGAGCACACGTTTGGTAGTAGTAAAGTAGGGCAGTGGACATGGCTGATCAGGAAAGCTTCAGCATGCTTTGCTCTATGAGCGGAGGTTCGAGCCCAACCAACTCCAAAAACGTTTTTGTGTATACAATATTTGTGTTCTGTGACAAAATAAATCGTACATAACTTACATCACATAGGAATGCTCTGTGCTTATTTATTTATAACTATAAATAAGTAGTTTTCTACTGCTTGAATTAGTAGATTTCTTGTAACTGATGAATTAGTTATATTATTTTTTAGATATTCCGGATGGAGCAGTTTGAACTGACAATCAGTAAAATATATCTGACTTCGATTTAAAGTGCAGGAGCACTCTAGTTTCTTATGAATAATACATGAATTGGCTAGTGATAAGTTGGTGCTCTCTTCTGGACATAACAAGTAGGCGAAACTGTATACTTATATTATTTACGAGACTATTCTGGTCCCGGGTTAGCATTCTCCGCAACAAACTCCGAAGAATGTCTTAGGTCGTCGGTTGCCATAGGCGACCGTCGAGTTACAATGCTCTAACATCCCGTTTAAGGTTCGCAATCTCTTTGTTAGCTCATATATTTGGGTGGTGGCAGCATAACTTCCCCCTTCTACCATCTTACGGAGAGTTAGCCCACTCGCCTTAAACTACCAATTTACTCTATCGCTATCGGCTGAGGCTGATAGCGACCCAACACTTCTCTTCTAAAATATTATTAAATTGTGCACACACAAATAGGGTGCGTTTTTGTTTTGGTGTAATTGTCTGGACGTAGTTAAGGTTTGTCTCGTGAGGCGGAGGAATATCCTGAATGCAGGACTTTAGCAGAGCTTCAGAAATGTTGCAAGTAACCGTGAATGGAGTATAGACAGGGAACCGTGGAGTAGGCCTGTAACCTGCTCTCGAGTGAGTTCGCGAAATGCCTGGGACCCTAGTCACTGTCTCTACATACTGGGTGGTTGGTCGTTGACGTGCCGCCATGTTGGTGGCCAGTGAGGCGGGGCAGTGCGGCGCAGCGAAGGAGCAGGAGCGGCTGTGTGGTCTGGAGGAAGCTCTCGTCACTGGTGAAGTGTGAGGGCTACGTGTTGGTCATCTGGTCTGGAGACGAACCGCTCCACATTCCAGATAGCGACTACACACCATACCTACCACGTCAACTGACAGTCCAGCCCCAGAACATAACACTTCTCTCACTTCAGGAAAACTGAGGAAATTAAACTTGACGCAAGCTCATCAATACTAGCACTGGGCATCGAAACAAAATATTCCATTGGTTACCAGTCCATCAGACGAGGACACGATTACTGAAACCTATTAACCGGTTCTGAATAATCGATTACACTCTCAACCGATTAACATATTTTGAAAGTGTGGTTTACTTCGATATCTAAAGAATACTCGAGGTAACACGAATATACTTTGTGTTTTTGAAATTTAACAAATAAATTACTCACAATTAATAAGCTTACTTTCTTCTACAAGGGTGCAAATCAATTTTAGGCAAGTTCTTGAAAGCTTAGATGGTAGGTAGGCGTTGACGTGTCATTGACAGCAATATCATTCGAGATGAAACCAGAAAGATGCGAATTAAAATACACGAGTGACTTACCCAGAATTCGAATTCAGAAAAACTTATAAAAATAAGCTAGCTGACAATCAATTGCATCACGGAGGTAGGATTCTTAGCATCAACTTCGGGTGTAGTCAGTCTAATGTTTTGAATGATAGGCTCCACTAACCTGGAATATTTACACGGCAATCATTTTGAAAATAAGGGCTTGAGCCTCTAAAAAACGTAAGTTTACATGACCTACCATAATGCTACTTGTGTGAAAAAATTAATGATTAGTCTCCTAGGTATCGAATAAAAAACTTATTTTCCAAAACGGGGCTATCTTACAAAATTGCTTAAAAAGAGGCTCTGTACACGATAGTTGTATTGGATAATGTCAGCATAAAAGGTTTTATGGAAATTGTTAAAATATTAAATAGATATGCCAAACATATGAAAATATTTAAATATGCGCCATTTTTTAAATCATTGTCTAACCCCATTTAAAATATGTAACTTTACATGGCCTTCTGTGGGTGTGCAAATTTTTGTGGAAATTAGTCGAACTATTCGGCAAATATGAGCACATAAAATTATTGTCACAGGTAAAATATACATAGTTCAATTTTAATACGTTACATATTTTCGTTGATATAGCACACTGAGCCAAAATATTTGTATACGTGCCATTAAAAAAATAATAAAACTTACATACTAAAAACATATAAATAAATATACCCTACCACAGTAAAACTTCTTCCCCAAATTTGAAAGAAATCTACTGATTGTTTCCCGATATACGGCATAAAAACTATATTATTTCATGTACGGCTATGTTAAAAAATGGTGGAGAAATTAGGCTTTGCATAGACAATTTTTATGGATGCAACTTATACTGTCAACATACAAAGATAAGTTGAAGTTAGTTGTGGAGTTTCGTAAATAAACTATTCGGAGCTAAAATGTTTATATGGTCGCCATTTTAAAAATATGTATATATGAGCCAAAATTTATTAGTTTACACAGCATACCATAGTGCTAATTTTTTGCCAAATTTGGTAGAAATCGATTGTTTTTTTTCGGAGATCGCAAAATCTGAATTTGTCAAGTGATACTGCTTTACAAAATGGCGGACAGAAGTGATTTTGTGTGTACACATTTGATGTAATGCATACAGCCATCATATAACGTTTCGTTGGAATAAATTATATGGTTTGGACGATATAACATACAAAACTAAAACAGCTATATGGAGGCCATTTTGAAAATAGTGTCTGACATATATAAAACATATCAGTTAACATCACCTACCGAACTACCACTTGTTTGCCATAGACCTATATGGTAGGAATCGGAAAATTGTGTTCCGAGATATGACATAAAAACTTTATTTATTCGTCTAGCACTATCTTACACAATGGAGGACAAAAGAGACTCCACGTTCACATATTTGGTGTTTTAAATATATAGCATACAAAGTTAAGTTGGAATTTATTAAATATTTTTGAATATATAGCTTACTGAGCTAAAATATCTAGATATCCGCCATTTTTAAAATAAGTGTGACATACTTGGAAAATATTTATACATATCATTTGCGGAAGAACTAATTGATTTTCAAACTTGTTCGGAATCTGCAATTGTTTATCGAGAAATTACACAAAAAATTAATCAGTTCATGTAGCACTATCTTACAAAATGCCAGACAAAAGTTTTTTTTTTGGCTTATTTAGTGCTTATAATAGATACTGTCAGTGTACAATATTTAGTTGAAATTTGCCAAATGCCATGGTAGTTATACCAAATAAACTTAAAATATTGAAGTGGCGGCAATTTTGAAAATAAGTGCCAAATAAAGATGAATTACTCATATTTACCTGGCCTACCATAGTTATTCTCACTTGCCAAATTTTGCGAAAATTGATGCAGTAATTTTCGAGATATAAAGTAAAAGGTTTATTTTTTCTAAAATGGCGGACCAACAACAATATTCACCTCTAAATTTATTGCTTACAACTTGTGCTGTCAGCATACAAAATTTGGTTAAAATCGGTTACATAGTTACCGAGATATGACATTTCGCCCCTGATAATAAAATGGCGCCATTTTGAAAGTAAGTGCTCAGCGTAGTCGAATACTATAAAAGTCAGGTGTTCATATTTAATACTATATGTGTACCGAATTTGGTGAGATTTGGTTCACTCGTTCAAAACTTGAAGGGAGGGACACACACGCACACACACACCACATATGCACACAGGAATGTGATCTCATAAGTCTTTGTTTCCTTCGGAGAGTAAAAAAAAAAAAAGAAACGAAAAATAAATGGCTGTTCGATAAATGTATGTTGTCCAGACTGGGAGGAGGTCGACTTACAACATCGTCGTCTTAAGAGTCGATGAGGGTGAAATGAGGCGAGTATGGAGCAGCCCTGGAATGCAAGGGTGTGCAAAGTGGAAAATCCCGGAGAAAAACCGCTGACCAGTGACATCGTCCGAGAATATTCCGACGTGCGACAATCTGGTGGCGACTCCGCCAGGAATGGAGCCTGGTTCGCCAAGTTGGGAGTAGAGTAGTCTAACCACTACATCACTGCGGCCCTGGAAAGGAGTACGTCGGCAGGCTCACAGACTATGGGAAAAACATCACTTCAGCTACATTTAGACATCCGGCATAACCCACGCAGCTAACGCACTTGACTGTTAGCTGATTTAAAGAAAATATTTACTTGTAGAGGCACCATCGTCTATCGAAAAATATTTGAATAAAAGTAATCATTATGTACATTAATCTAAACATAACGGGGAATCGTGCCGGTCTATGCCGTTGGTCAGCTATTTTTCTCGAGATCTCCCGTTTCGCCTGCCCTTGCATTCCGGCGCTGCTCCATACTCACCTCATTTCACCCTCATCGGCTCTCAAAACCTTGTTGTTACGAGCCGCCCAAATCTCTCAACTCAACTAAACGTATATAATCTATTTCAAAACAAGTGATTGACCACACACAAACAAAATGGCGCCAATAGACAGTAACGCGCCGGAACACCTGGTAGCGTACAGCCACCAGCACAGCCAATAGGGAACCTTTCGTAACACGCATCAACCAATGAGCTATAAGGCCCGTTCCCATAGCCTCGCTCAGCCATTCAGAGAATGGGTACGCTCACATCATAGAAAGAGCCACACCATGTCGTCTTTGTGTACTTGTCTCGTGTGTAAGCGTGCATTAATGGCTGGCCGTGGAGTGCCGAGATAACCTTATGCCAGTATAATTTTGTTTCTGTTATAAGGGAATGAAGATGATGTACATGTGTACTCGGTGGCTACGTCTATATGGAAATCTCTTTGTTCCATTTGTCGTGATGAATCAGTTGGTGCACTTCCTACTCGCGACTTCATTGGCCAATGACCAGCCAATAATAATGTTGCAGAGTACAGTACTGTGTAACCAGGACATATAACACTATGGCAAGTAGAGACCGACTCAGCTGATATAGCTGCAGTCACGAATATAGGCAGCTCATTTCTATCTAGTCATCAGTACCAGTAACTTTGTGCCATTCTCAAAGTGTTAAACAAACATACGTTATTTATCATTTGAGTCACGAAAGGTACTTCTGTGTGACTGGATGCTCTTGTACGCCTGGAATTAGAACAAGTGAAACACGGTTGATATATTTGTGTTATTCTTAATGTCAGGAGAAGAGAAATATTAATCTTATCTTTCGATCATTGTCCTCGGAATGTAGAAAGAAATTCCAGCCTCAGATTCGTCGGACATTCAATGAGCGCTGTCGTTAAAGCTGCACTTTGCTGAAGAATGAAATGTCAAACGAGTGTGTTAGGCTCGCGCGGCAGAACTGCGTGCAAATAGTGTAAACAGGTAGCGTGGCTCAGAATGGAATGCCACCGCTCCGGCCATGATTGCAAATATGATACAGTGGCACGCCTAGCAATACTTCATAACTGTCACATTTCCTCACTCGTTCGTTACCTTCATTCGCATGTACGAGGTACGCTATGAAACCTGCACACAAATGTCACCCAATGTCCCTGCTCACAGCAAGTGGTCACGTGACTTCTGCAATGTAGCTGGCCCTCGTCTCCTTGTCACGACCTTCAGTTGTGTTAGTTTGTTGTCCCATATACAACACCCCTATTGGTTCACACAGCACTTACTATACTAATGAGCCCTTGCTTCTCATTGTTCGGAATACATTCAGTTTCCCCAGGTAGTCACTGGCTCCTGATGCGTGCGCCGAGAATGTCCACTAGTGAGCAAACACCGGCTTACCTTTGCAACACTTCACCACACGTCGCTGCAGAGGTGTAATAGGCGCTTATTGCATAAACTCAAGCTGCACACGTCAGCCACTTGCCAGCAACATGTCGGTATCGCCTTCGCCAATCAGGGCTTGGTAACATACTTGCCTACCTGGCATCCCAGCCAATAGGGAACATTGCTCAGCACGCCTTAGCCAATCAGTTACAAGATCCACTTACAGAGCCTCTCGTAGCTACAGCAAATGATCCGGCACGCCATTTGGTTGAGTTGACTGGAGACATTTGAGTAGTTATTAACAACGAGGTCTTGAGCGCCTATGAGAGCGAAATGAGGCGAGAATGGAGCAGCGCTGGGTTGTAAGTGCAGGGGAAACGGGAGATCCCTGAGGAAACCCGCCGATCAGGGGCATCGTCCGGCACGATTCCCACATGCAAAAATCCGGGAGTGACCCGGCGGATTGAACCCGGTTCGTCTTGGTGGGAGGCAAGCAGACTAACCGCTCAGCCACCAAGGCCCCCACGCCATTTCGTCTCTGTGTACTATCTACTCAGCTGTATAGCCGTGGATTATTTCGCGATTTAATACTAGGTCTAGGTAGACTTGAAGAAGTTGTTAATTTGCCCCGCAGTAGAAATTGGACGGCAGCTGTGTATAAACGCCCTGCGTATCTGTGATCTAGTAACAAACATGAAGCAATAGTGTGACTGAAGTCTTGTATAAGTCTCCGCACCATAGACAATGATCAGAAGAAGGAAGCGCCAGTGAATACAGGATTGTGCAGTCTAGCATGCTGACATATCAACCCGCGAAAGGCTCGAGTCTCTAGCCTTTGGCTGCACAGGTAGAGGTCGTGACTGCGACTGAATTTCTAAGTATTTTTTGTCGACACACGGGCCTGCAGGTAGTGGGACGACTGCATAAGTGATACTAATTTATATGTGTTTAAAATCCTACTTCTACCTCAATTAATACACAAATTTCAAGACGTTAATAATAGAGTACTTTAATCCACAATGGCGTAACTAAAGTGAGAAACACATTCACAGGGAGACGACAGCCAACAGCGAAATAAAAACGTCACAGATGTAGTACACACTGCGTTTGGAGCGGGCGGCCACTCTACATAAACGATAAACCATTGTCTCTAGCCATTATACTTGCTAATCAGTCTCGCAGTGTATCCTGATGCCTTTGTTGTGTAGCAATACTATGTCACTGCTCTGCGACTAGCCTGGAACTGTAATGGAACTAAGGGGCCGGTACACCAGGTGCTGGAGCTGGAAGGGAAGTAAGGGATCGGTACACCAGGTGCTGTAGCTGGAATTGAAGTAAGGAGCCAGATTACAAGGCACTGGAGCTGGAATGGAAGTAGGGGGCCTGTAAAACATATAATGGAGCTTGAATGGAACTAAGGAGCCGGTACACCATGCGCTGGAACTGGAATGGAACTAAGGGATCGGTACACCAGGCGCTGGAACTGGAATGGAAGTAAGGGACCGTTGCCCCAGCCTCTGGAGCTGGAGTGGAAATAAGGGGCCGGTACACATAGCGCTGGATATAGAAGCGAAGTAAGGGGATGGTACACCAGGTGCTGGAGATGGAATGGATGTAAGGCGCCGGCACAAGGTGCTGGAGCTGGAATGGAAGTAAGGTAACAGTACACTGAGCGCTGGAACTGGAATGGAACTAAGGGGCTGGCACACCAGGTGCTGGAGCTGGAATGGGTGTAAGGGGCCGGTACACCAGGTGCTGTAACTGGGATGGATGTAAGGAGATGGTACATTTGGCACTGGAGTTGGAATGGAAGTCAGGGGCCGGTACACCACGCTCCAGAAAATGGAATGGAAGTAAACGGCAGTACACTACGTACTAAAGCTGGAATGAAAGTAAGGAGTTAGTACACTAGGCACTAGAGCTGGAATGGAAATAAGGGACCAGTAAAACAGGCGCTGGAGCTGGAATGGTCGTAATTTACCAGTACACCAGGCACTGGAGCTGGAATGAATGTAAGGGGTGGGTACACAAAGTTTTGTAGCTGGAATGGATGTAAGGTGATGGTACACCTGGTGCAGGAGCTGGAATGAAAACAAGGAGCCGTACACCAGGTGCTGTAGCTGCAATGAACGTAAGGAGTTGGTATACTAGGCGTTGGGGCTGGGATGGAAGTAAGGGGCGGTAAACTAGGTACTGGAGCTGGAATAAAAGAAAGAGACCAGTACAACAGACACTGGAGCTGGAATAAAAGTAAGGAGTTGGTACGCTAGCAGCTGGAGCTGGAATGGAAGTAAGGGACCAGTAAAATAGGCGCTGGTGCTGGAATGGTCGTAATTTACCAGCACACATTGCGCTGGAGTTGGAATGAAAGTAAGGGGCTGGTACACGAGGTACTGGAGCTGGAATGATAGTAAGGGACCAGTGTGACCGACGCTGGAGCTGGAATGGTCGAAATGTACAAGTACACCAGTCACTGGAGCTGAAATGAAAGTAAGGGGCCGTATACTAGGTGCTGTAGCTGGAATGGATGTAAGGAGATGGTACACCTGGCACTGGAATTGGAATAAAAAAGGTACCGCTACACCAGATGTTGTATCTGGAATGAATTTAAGGAGTTAGTATGCAATGCGCTGGAGCTGGAATGGATGTAAGGAGATGGTACACCTGGCGCTGGAGCTGGAATGAAAACAAGGTACCAGTTCAGCAGGTGCTGTATCTTGAATTGAAGTAATGGACCAGTACACCGGGCGCTGGAGCTGGAATGGATTTAAGGGGGCCGGTACACCAGGTGTTGGAGCGTGTATTGAAGTAAGGATGTGATACATAAGGCGCTGAAGCTAGAATGGAAGTAAGGTCCCGTTACACCTTTCGCTGGAGCCGGAATGTAAGTAAGGGTCCTGTACACCAGGCTCAGGAGTTGAATTGTAAGGAAGGGGCCGGTACCCTATCCGCGGGAGCTGAAATAGAAGCAATGGTCTGGGACACCAGGAGCTGGAGCGGTAATTGAAGTATGGGACCAGTACACCAGGCGCTGGGTCTGGAAAGGAAGTAAGGGACCTGTGCATCTGCTACCAGAGTTGGAATGAAAGTAACGGACAGTTACACCAGACTCTGGAGCTGGAATGGAAGTAAGGGATCGGTAACAGGGCGCTAGAGCTGGAATTGAAGTAAACAGCTGGTAAACCAGGCGCTGGAGCTGGAATTAAAGTAAGGGGAAGGTATACCAGGCACTGGAGGTTTAATGTAAGTAAGGGGACGGTACACAATGCGTTGGAGATGTAATGGATGAAAGGGGCCGGTACACCGAGCGCTGGAGCTGGAATGCAAGTAAAGGGACGGTACCATGGATAATTATTCTCACAGTAGTCTAATGAATTAGCGTAATTGTTTCCCATTTAGAGATCTGTATTAATAAATAATCTATTATAGTAAAATTCAATAAATGATTTCATACTTTTTTGAGACGCATCATCGTTCATTGTTATACTTTCTCTACTTTAATGTATGTAACAACGAATAAAGATATGGTATGCAAAAAATGTAGGAAATTATGTCGGCCTCCTGAGCTCTCTGAAATGCGTTTCTGTGGTTGCGCGTGTACTCATATCTAAGTAATCGAATATTCTGGAATATAAGTTTATTCTAGGAAAAGTTAGTTGTATCTTAGTCAATACATTCAGAGAGAGAGAGAGAGAGAGAGAGAGAGAGAGAGAGAGAGAGAGAGAGAGAGAGAAAGAGAGAGAGAGAGAGAGAGAGAGAGAGAGAGAGAGAGAGAGAGAGAGAGAGAGAGAGAGAGAGAGACAGTTGTTAAAGAAAATGGTATGAGATTTTCTGTATAGATTATTTTTAAAAAGGAAAAAATCCCAATTGGCATCTCTAGTTTAATCATCAGGTTTGAATCTTGTATAATAATCCTACTATTAGAGTTCTAATGTCAGCTAGACGGGAATGTACGTCGCAGAGTTTGGAGGGTGCGTTGCAATGCCTCCTTATTTAGAATTTCATTCTAGGTATTTCCAATAACACTCTGCCTATAGAGACTAAGGTCTACCGTTTGTATGTACATATTACTAACGTATTCTCGTAGAACAACAGTCTTTACACTCACACGATCACATCCAGTAAATATACAAATAGTTGTAAATAGCCGTTTCACGGACAACTGGCGTCCTGGCAGGGACTTGGGGACGAACCGCCGCCATCTTGGATTCCCCTTTTTTCTAAAAATGCATTGTCATTCCACCGTAGTTTTCACCAGGCGAGGTGCCGAGTCTCATTCCACCTTAGTTGTCACATTCCAACAGGCATTACTCCTTCCGAGATCCGTTCACCTAACGTCCTGGCATCTCGGTGGAGAAGAGTCTGTGAACATCCTGCTTTGTCATTCTGGTGCCGGGGTGTCCCCGACTGCTCCCAGCCATGTATTCTATCCCAGGGAAAGTGCAAGCATCACACTCTGTCATTCCACCTTGATGCCAACCATCTTACTGCCGACACCGAGGTTCTACTTAACTAGTTTCCTTCCTAGCGAAATGTGCACATTCTCCGACTTCCTACCATGATGCCAGCACCTCTCTCTCCCTGGGTGCTCCAACATGTCCAAGCTGCTACCACCTGCAATTTTTCGTCCTAGCAAACTACCCGCTCCCACATTCCACTCCGATGGCAGCAATCTTGGATTCTTGATCCTTCTCACGACACAGGATCTCCTCATCACAACGCCAGCCTGGACCGAGGGTGTCCTGAGTCAGAATGTCCCTTCTCGCTCTACTTCTGATGTCATTTATTTGTCCTCTTGACATATCTTGCGTATAGTAACAACAATTGCATATTCTGCTGTAGATGAATGATGCACAGCTACAAAGGAAGTCTTGAAAGCTCAGGTACAATATTCATCCTCATGAGGCTCTGGTTTTGTATAGCTACAGTCCAGAAAAATATTGTATTTGACAGCACCATGTAGTTCTACCTCATCGATAAGTTGGTTTATTATATTTGGCCTCATACTTGCCAGGAAAGAGCAAATATTGGGCGGTGTAATCGACATATTCAAGAGCAACAAAATCTTTACAAAGTCCCCGGAATGCAGATCGCTTCAGGAAAAAGCCATCAACATTAGTCTTCAGAGATGTTGAGTAGCCTTGATGTTGTTCATCAGGGATCTTTCCTTTACAAAGTTTAAAATGTCTATTTAAATCGTCATTATGTACATACCTTCTTCGACACGTATCACATCGATATGCCATAGGAATAGTGTTCCTTATACAAGTACTTATTTCATGTCTCCTTGCATCATATGCATATGTAAACGTCTTGTCACAATAGTGGCATGTATGTATTCGCGTGAGCAAAGAACTGTTCTCCACATTTGTAGATGAACCCACACGATTATTTTCTAATCTTCGCCTGGCAGGCGGAGATTAGAAATTATTGGTGCAAGATGTCTTTTCAAGTTAACACATCGGACAAACTGCGATTTACACTTTTCACATGCGAACAAAATACGCTCTATATTCTAATGACAAGTTTATGCTGTCTGAAGCCGGTTATTGTAGAAAGGTATTATTACATTAGTGTCACAAATAACTTTCCTGAATATTTTCGATCATCGTATAAGAACACGTTATCCACAGCTGATGTTCACTCTTCGATGTCTAAACAACAACTGAGTTGGCCTGCCTATTCTAACCTGTCTGTTGTTCATAACTTCTGACAATCTGTATGGTCCGCACACTTCAATGTTTGAATGCAGCTCCGGCTAATGTTATGGGTGTCCGAACCATCGTTAATTTACACGTCGAATCAGCAAGATGGCTAGCCTTGTCTTGCGACAATGCATGCTCTCACGTGCCAGACAAAGGCGTGTTTCCTTCCATGTATCTTTTGCATAATTCACTGCATAAATATTAAGTGACTCGCCCAGGAAACGAACCTGGTAAACCAAAAACAACATTACATTAATTGCTCTAAGCAGGAATACAACCCAAAAATTAATTTTTGTTAAATTGAAAAATAAAATAATATTAAATGACCTGCGTAAGATTCGTAATTGGTAATTTTAAAATAAAATTACACTAATTACCCTTAGCAGGAACAAGCCATAAATAAATGTTTACTAAAATCAAAAATAAAATAATTTAAAGTAGCCTGTTCGAGATTCGAACTCGGTAAACCAAAAATATCATTGCATTAATTACGCTTACCAGCAAAACAATACAAGAAATTTAATAAATAAAAAAATAAAAAAATATTAATTTACCTGTCAATCCTATGGTCCGAATCCCCGGGACGAAGTCCCAGGAAGTTGCCAAATGATTAAGTGTTCAAAGGGATAAGAGATATTAGGTTCGGTGGCAAACTCAAAAACAAGATTCCAAACTTAAACAAATGTGGCAACTCAAAAGGAAATGGAAAGGTAGAGCAGGAAAAAATAAGATGGAGTAACAGAGCAGGAAAAATCAAGATTCGATAGGGCATGGAAAAGCAAGATGGAGTTATAGAGCACGAAAAATGACATACTGGCCACCAAAATAGCAGAGTCCACGATGTTGGAATCCAAGATGGCAAAATCCAAGATGTGATCGTCCTTTGGTCATGACCCTCGGCCCCCTGCACCAGCTCTCCTATTATATATCTACTTATTTCAGCAGTATGTAGCATCCACTTAGCCTGGATAAATACGCCGATCCTGTTCTGGAGGCAGTTGTATCTCTCCTGAGGCCACTGGGCGCACAGCTGTTGTACCGGCCCTGAGTGTTCTGGCTATCAACACCGGGTCGGAGGTGATGATCCTACACGTGTGTTCTATTGAGGGGCAGATCGGGGAAACTGGTTGGCCACGAAGGTCATCTCAACATGACGCAGGTATTCTGTTCATACATTTGCCATGTGTGTACAAGCATTTTCTTGTTGCATGACTGTACCAGGTTGCTGTCTCATGAGGGGTGTACGCAGTATGTACAGCTGTGCAATCATGGTCACTACCAGAGGTGAACTCAAGTCACACCCTATGGCTCCCCCCCCCCCCTTTGTGTTGCACGCGCCTTATACACCATATTTAAGTTCTTGACGCGACCGACAATACAATCTGGTTGTCGTTCTACACGTTACAAATAAGTGCGACTACACTCAGTGTTGATAAGCACATTATGTCCACTACCAGTGGCGTAATTGTAGGCAGTGATTAGTCACCAACCCAGAAGTTAGAGTTAATGACCATATTCAACGGTACTCATTGTGACTACCAGTAAAAAAATTAATTGTCTCGCAAGGAAATACTTTCCTCAAAGGGAGATATTTGTTACATCATAAAATGGCTTAAAATCCGTCATTTGGAGGTTAATGTTAAAAAAATTGTTTTGGGGGATAACTTCCAAACGTCTATCCCGCCTGGGGTGTATCACTACCCCCCCCCCCCCCCGTAATATATCGCCCCAATGCCACTAGCTAGTTACGCCGCTGCCGGGTGCTTCAATTTTTTGTCAGTCAATGTATATTTTGAAAGTACCGTTCCCTAGCTCTCCTAAATGTGTATGTGTGTGTTTAAAAGCCTCAGCAGCGCCGTAGTAGCGAGAGCTCGTGCTGTGGATGTGTTAGGTGGTAAGGAAGATTCTGTGAGACGTGTGTTGTCATGCAGACAGACTGGCCGGAGTAAGCACGAGTGCCCTGGAGACACCCTCTCCACTACCCCCCCCCCCCCCCCTTAGCGACACTTACACTTCTCGAGCCTCGGGCCACGGCTAGTGTTACAGCGCCAGTCCCCGGGATCTGGTTACATCCTGGACTTGTCGCTCTCTCTCATCTGCCTCCGCATCCCTCCACTAGCTTGCTCCTCTCTCTCCCCCCCCCCCCCCAGGTGGCAGCACTACACTGCTATGTTCCACATTCACCTCAACCTACGTCATTTGTCTGCTGGAGGAGGCCTGGAGAGTGCACTCCCCTGGGAAGGTAGCGGCGATACAGCTACGATATTGTCCTGGAGAGATAGTACCTCAGCCGGCCCACGGCTTTTCTTCTGGTGTGGACGGTCCTGGACGCACGTGCAAACAGCGTAGTGCCGAGCTGGTTAGCTGAGATGTTAGCTGCACTGTACAAAATAATGGGAAAATAACCTGACAAGTATAAGGTAATATTCGCAAGCTTGTTTGGGAAACACAGATTTCTTTCCATGTAAGGAAGAATTACTGCTCTCTGGAGTAAATTTCACGTACATGGCAGTGAAAAATCGCATGCATGGGGAAATTACCTTAAAACGTGTGGATCACCTCGTCTCAACAGCTCGATGGGAGGACGGCAGAAAGAAACAATCAGAGGCGCCATGTTGGACAGTTTGTAGGACCAAACAATACGAATTAATTTTAAGGTAGAAAATTGTATAATACAATTATCAAATAGTTACAAATGGACAGTTTGTGAATAAAAAGAAAATACGAAAATATGTATGAGACTGTGGGAAACGGGTTACTTTTGTTGCCGTGTTAAAATGTCCATATACACTTTTATATTCACCCGCGTGATTTTATGTCAAGGGAAGTATTAAACGATTTGGAAACGTGTTGACTTCAAAGCACCAATAAAGCCACTAACGAAATTCTACACAAACTTTGTTTTGTACCGCACAAAAGTAACTGAGCAGCGTAGCAAGTTCCAGGAATAACTAACTTGTCAAGTTGCTCTCAGAATGCGGGAATGTTAAAACTACGAATAGTAAGTTGTTTAAGGAAGTTATTTCAATTAGAAACTATGCAGGTAACTTAAATATGTACTTTTTAATGGTGCCTTTCGTACGCTAATAATCACACACTTAGTTAAGTTGTCGCTGTTGTGTAATGGATAGCGTACCGAGCTAGAGGACACTGATACCCACCCACCGACAACTGCCTAGGATTTTAGTACTGAGTCAGATATAGGTAATAACGAAATAAACTGTTCTTAAAAAAGTCAGGATTTCTTTAAAATTAAATATTACTATACGATAAAATTAGTATTACCTTACATGTAAGTGCAATTTGCTTCCCTTACATATAAGTACAATTTGCTTCCCTTACATGCAAGTGCAATTTGCTTCCTTACATGCAAGTGCAATTTGCTTCCCTTACATGTAAGTGCAATTTGCTTCCCTTACATGTAAGTGCAATTTTCTTCCCTTACATTTAAAGGAATATCACATTATATATTTACTGTGTGATTCCTCCCCGCGCTGCTTGAGTGTACCTCAGTCCTTGTCCATGACTGGCGTAATTGCTACGGAGGTCGATCACTGCTGTTCGATGGATTACACTTATGGCGACCTGCGAAGCCGCTGAGTTGTAGGGCCGTACAATGTCCGAATAGTCTAATAGTTTAACATACAGTAGATGCCCTGTCGGTCAGTTGCCCGTCTATCAGCTGCCTGTCGATCAAATGACCTGTCGAATAACGGACAGCATGTCATATGGCCTGTCGAACAACTGACTGCCTATTAGCTGCAGTGTAGAACAGCTGCCTGTCATTCAAATAAAGGAAAATGTTGCGCCTGTCGATCATATGGCTTTTAGCCTGTCAATGCACTCCCCAAATATAACTTTTAAATAATTAGGGAAATGCTCCAAAACGAAAATTTATGTAAACAAGCTTTACGTGTAATTCTGAAAGCCGAAGCCAGCTGAAACATATTTAATGCCTTGCCAGCAAAATGTTTGTTTGTTACTTAAATAGACTTTAATAGCAATGACTCAAACGAGCTCAACAAACGCACGGACACACCTAATATATAGATAAAAATTTACGTGTCTACTCCCCAATTATAAATTCTTGTTTATAAACTAAATTAAAGTACGTCCTAAATCCAACAACTTCATAATTTATTTTCGTAACACTTGCATGACCATTCTAGAGACTTGTTGCAGGTGAATGTTATATTTGACCGACATTATAGACCGCGAGGCTCAGTGACCAATGATCTTCCCAATGAGTAAACACTACTACTGCTCTATATTATGACAGGTTCATATCGCTTATCAGGAAAACACAAAGCCCATAGCTTATTGGTTGTGCTAACGAAACAAGTTCTGTGTCGTCTTTGGTGCAGCGCACATAAAATAATTCTTATTTGCAAGGAATATCTTCTTTATACACACGAAACCATAAATTAATATTGTTATAAGAGGGTTAATTACCAACAGTTGTTCAGTAATGTAGCTAATTAAATTGAAAAATTCACTCAGATAGTTAGTTGCAGAGGATTTCAAATTTTCGCAATAAGTAGATAATGTATCAACCTGTTAGAATAATTCCATACTATAGTTGTAAATAATTATAATGGATGTCAGAGAGCACGAGAGAGTGCAGAAAGTACACAAATTCATTCCCTGAACCCTCAGTACTTAGCTACTGTGACGTATATATGTCGATGGTGTGAGGACAAGGACTCGGGAGAGCGTTGGCTGAGACAGTTACGACAAGGTCGAAGAAGGACATAATATTGATCTAAATGGTAAACTGTGAAACACTGTGCGGAATAGTGTAAATATCATTTCTTATGTTGGTTAGACACATCTTTGAAATGGCGGCCGTAGAAATATTTTTGATTAATATCTACGAAACAATGTAACTAATTTCAAGAAAACTTTGTACGCGTGAATGTAAGTAATACTATGGCGTGCCATGTAAAAAAAAAAAAAATGCTGTTTTAATTTAAAAGTAACTTAATTTCAACATGGCAGACGTACAAAAATTCGGCTTAATTTGAAATATAAACCATACTGGCCAATTTCGAACATACTTACAATGCTGAAAGTATCACAACTACAAGCATCAAATATGCTAGTACAGTTCTTTGAGTGGGAAGTATTCGTAATTTCGAGAACTGTACCTGTTTACGCGACATTCTACAAGCATGCGTGTACACGCCACTTAACATATGGATTGCGGCAAGTAATATATTTTTAATTATTTCGAAATTATATAATAATTGATTCTGAACCAATATTCTATAGAATGAAAGTACAACTCCTACGTGGTATAAGATATATTACTTGCCATTCTACATGTCAGGAGATGTTATTAGTGTGAAGAATTGAGATTTGTAGCCTAAGATTGACTGGCGCACTTTGTGTATGGCATTGTATTGTATCTAACCCGTTTATTTTTTTAAATAAAGTTTTCTTAAACGTTTATGAGGTAATGTTTTAATTGGCTTTTCAAGGTAAAGTTAAATTCTTGATTGCCGCGTTAGATATGGTCACCTAAACCAATGGTAGAATTGTTTGTGTAGCTAAATAAATCATATGCCCTGAATGTGTACAACAAACGTGGAACATATCCCTGCAATAAGCATTTTAATTTATGGATTCAGGTTGTTCAGATAGAGCATTTTCGTATGCATCTCATTCTTAACACTTTAAGCCACATAGTTGCAACGAACAATTTTTTTTGTAACTCGACTATTATCGATATAACTCTCTGCCACGTACCTGGACCAATACAGGATGTGTTCGTGCATTATGTCGCTGCCAGCAAGTGTTTATAAGACTAGGGAATACAGTCTCCGTACAGAGTAGGCTACCTACATAGAGGCGCAACAGCCGTGTTTACCACAAACTCCAGCTACACACGCTACAAAATGGCCTCACTATCCAGACAAATATTTGAATGCTATTCGCCAACCAGCGTGAGGTATCCTACTCGCCAGCTGGCAGCCCAGCCAATAGCGTACATTTCACTTCATGCTGTAACCAGTCAGACACAAGACCCGTCCCAGAACCTCGCTTAGCCAATGAGATCCTGGTTACACCAACATCAAAGGTACCGTCACGACATTTCGTTTCTTTGTACTTAGCTGCTGGGAGTAGTTTCCTGTTGTATAAAGTGCAAACCATAAAATTCACTTATTCTGTGAAACATATCGGACACTAAATACGGAGACTGAAGGGTAGTGCTGTCACAGTATTTGCTTCATTATAAATATCTATGCGCCGCAAACTTAGTGCTCGGCCATATAAGCTGTTCACGGTGAACTGAGCACTTTTAAACAATCCCTGATTAAGATCTACTTGCAAGCACGTTAAGGTGTATTTTTACAGAATATGTAAAATTAATATTTTCATTGGTTTGATCGCTTTATTCATTCGTCGGATAGGGGAATCTGTAAAGTTAGTAAAAAAAATTAATATTATACTAATAAGCTGATTCTTGTAATTATTATTATACTAATAAGCTGATTCTTGAAATTATTATTATACTAATAAGCTGATTCTTGTAATTATTCGCATTCATGTGATAAAAAGTAAAAGAAGTAATTTCAGTAGTCACACAAGTTTACATAACACTTTTAATCCGACGTGAAGACACATATCTCCTACTACCTACTCATTCTTTGGCACCAACAATTCTTGGCGCCCTGTGCCAGTTACGGCATGTTTCGGAAGCAGGTAGCTGGGCCAGTGACATCCTTCACATGCAGGTAGCTGGGCCAGTGACATCCTTCACAGACAGGTAACTGTGTCAGTGACATAATTCACAGGCAGGTAGCTGGGCCAGTGATATCTTTAACAGACATGTAGCTGGGCCAATGACATCATTCACAGGCAGGGAGCTGGGCCCGTGACATCCTTCAGTGGCATGTAGCTGGGTCAGTGAAATCCTTCATATGCAGTTGGCTATGCAAGTGACATCTATCTCAGGCAGGTAGATATGACGTCCTTCACAGGCAGGTAGCTGGGCCAGTGACACCCTTCACAGGCAGGTAACTTGGCCAGTGCCATCCTTCACATGCAAGAAGCAGATCCGGGGACATCCTTCACAGGCAGGTTGCTGGTCCAGTGAATTCCTACACAGGCAGGTAGCTTGGCCAGTGACATCCTTCACCAGTAGTTAGCTGGACCAATGAAAACATTCGCATGCAGATAGTAGGGCCAATGAGATCATTCACAGGCAGGTAGTTTTAAAACTACCATATTTCACAGGCAATTAGGTAGTCCGGTGATACCCTTCACAGGCAGGTAGCTGGGCCAGTGACATCCATCACAGGCAGGTAGATTGGCCAGTGACATCCTTCGCAGGTAGGTAACTGGGCCAGTGCCATCTTTCACAGGCAAGTAACTGGTCTAGTGGCATCCTTCATAGGTAGGTATCTGGGCCAGTAACATCCTTCACCGGTACCTGGCTGGACCAGCGAAATCCTTCGCAGGCAGTTAGCTGGGCCACTGACATCCTTCGCAGCAGGTAGCTGGGCAAATGCCATCCTTCGTAGGCAGGTAACTGGGCCAGTGACAACTTTCGTAGGCAGGTAACTGGACCAGTAATATCCTTCGCAGGCAGGTAACTGGGCCAGTGACATCCTTCGTAGGCAGGTAATTGGGCCATTAATATCCTTCGCCGGCAGGTAACTGTCCAGTGACATCCTTCTGGGCCAGACAGCTGGGCCAATGACTTACTTCACAATGAGGTAGCTGGGCCAGTGACATCATTCATAGGCAGGTAACTAGGCCAGTGACATCCTTCGCAGCAGATACCTGGTTCAGTGCCATCCTTCGCAGGCAGGTAACTGGGCCAGTGTAATCCTTCACAGGCAGTTAGCTGGGCCAGTGACAACCTTCACAGGCATATAGCTGGACCAGTGACGTCCTTTAAAGGCAGGTAACTGGGCCAGTGACATTCTTCGCAGGCAGGTAGCTGTGCCAGCGACATCCTTCCCAGGCAGGTTGCTTGGCCAGTAAAATCCTTCACAGGCAGACAGCTGGTATCAGTGACATCCTTCGCAGGCAGGTAACTGATCCAGTAACATCCTTCACAGGCAGATAGCTAGTATCAGTGACATCATTCGCTGGCAGGTAGTTGGGCCAGCGAAATCCTTCCCTTCAGGTTGCTTGGCCACTTATATCCTTCACTGGCAGATAGCTGGTATCAGTGACATCCTTCGCAGACAGGTAACTGGGCCAGTAACATCCATCGCAGTCAGATAGCTGGACCAGTAATTTCCTTCACATGCATGTAGCTGGGCCAGTGACATCCTTCACCGGTAGGTAGCTGGACCAGCGAAATCCTTAGTAGGCAGATAGCTGGGACAGTGACATCCTTCGCAGGCAGATAGCTTGGCTAGTGACATCCTTTAAAGGCAGGTAGCTGGACAACGGACATCCTTCACTGACAATGTTAACTACAGTGGTATTAACAATGATAATGTAAATTATTATAATGTTTACAACTTCAGGTACTTCATTTCTCTGTTGTGTTTGTGTGTGTGATGTGTCTCATGCTGCGTCATATCTCACTAATAACCGACTGTGGCTGTTATGTGTGTGGTTTTCGTTTGACAGAAACAGAATAACCGTAAAGGACTTGAGTTCGTCCATATCTGTAAAAAAGAGCCACAAAGTATAAACGTAATATAATGAAAGATTTTAAGCAGGGTAAAAGGAAAGTGGAAGTAAGCGAGTTGTGTCTTAACTGTTTCATAGGTTTCGCGATGTCAAGTCTATTGTGAATAATTTATAAACCTTGTAAATTAAAAGACTGTATGGCAAGACACAAAGAAAAGAAAAGCCATTTCAGGTTATCACGACACTTTTTAGTAGCATGTGGCAGTTTTAAAAGTTTGTTTTTTCTTATATAAGGTATCTAAATCTAGCGCATTATCCAGTATTGTGACAGAAGAATTATTTTGATTCTTAGTAAATGCATTGAAGAATTGTGTAAGAAGATTTATATATATATATGTTTTTAATAGGGCGTATACCCGGAATACCATGGCTGTGTATCGCTTTTATTAGTAGTTTCTTTAGATTGTGGGGAAGTAGGACAAAGAAAGGGGGAGGGGGAGTTGCCCCTCACGAAAGTGTGTGGCAGTTAATGTTCCTCCGTCACTTTTCGGCCTCGAACAAGAAGACAGTTACAGGTGGACGGACCTCTTAAGGCGCTCACTTCAACCTGCTGTTTAACAATTATTACAATCCAGTGGGCAGGCTCAAGAAGAGTGTTTTTCCTATTGTCTATACTCAACTTGGTGGAAGGCCGTGTCGGTAGGCTGCCATATTTGGCGGGTAACATAAGTCTCGCTTCCCTAGTGCCGTTGTGCTGCAGCTTGTTTCTAGCAGAGATAAAGTCGCTTGTGGCCGCAGCATTCTCATAAACCTGTCATTATATTCTTTGCTTTTGGAATGTTGCTTTTTCATGACTTCATATGTCTCCGTAGCTATATTATTAACCCGGTCACCAAGATAATAAGTACTAGTGTTGCATTTCCTTAGCTGCTTTATTTGTGACTCCAAGTTTTTCACCTGACCCTGTCTGTCTATCATCTGCTAATCTGCTTGTTCTAGCACTGTGGTTCCCCGTTTCTACATCGTAATACTTCTCGAAAAGAAATTAAATCCGTAGGTAGCTCCTGCCTGTTACTTTAAGATGAATAAAAAACAGAGTCATGCATACATTAAAAACAAATATTTTTTTTAATGCGCCTTAATGCGAAATCGGTAATTTTCAAATGAACATTAGAAATTTAAAGGTCACAAATTTTATACATAAAAAATGTCACGAAAGAATGTTCCAGAAGCAGTGCCGCCGTGGAAGCAACAGCTGTGACAATTCGTAGTGTATGTGATGCGCTGTGCACCGCTCGCTTCTTCTGCTCAGTATAGTTTAATGCTAGAACTATTAAATGCAATTGGTTATTTGATTTTTTGGTTTTATATGATCTACAAATTTGAGACATGTAAAATGGAAGCAAATATTAATGTCTTTATTGTATTATTTTAAATTACATCAAATAAACAAACAATAGATGAAAATATCTACTTGGGTAATATGGACAGACACGAAGCATTTACAAAATTATTGCGTCATCCAGCAGTTGGTAAAAAATGTATACATTTCATGGACTGCTTTCTTGCCGTGCTTTTTGGTCCTGTCGTTGCTCAGCATTTATTTTTCTTTGCCAATATTGGATGTTAAGGATGAACTTCAAATGGTGCCGTTGCATGGGCAGATCAGTGCAGCTGGACATTTACAAAGCAGTCAAATTGACAAATATTTACACCAAGAAAAAGATTTAGTTGACGATATCAAACAAAAAGTAATTGAAGACCATTTGTTTGTAATAAAAACATGTTTTTATTTGCTCGACTAAGCTGCTGTTTCTTCAGACGTATGTATTGGTTCCTTTGAACCAAATTAATCATTAAAATATATGTAGCTACGTCGAATAATTATTTCGTTGTTCCAGCCTCATCTAAACGTACTTACACAAGTCACGGCAAAGCAATATGTAAATGCTGCGTTACGTCTTGGAAACACTTAGAGCTGTATTATTTGTACTCTATCATGGTGTGAGAGTGTGTATGCTGGTCATGGCATTGCATTGCAGTCCTTGACTGACTCCCACCCACAAGGATTGGTAGCTATCCAGACTGCATGCGGGTCAACATCTCTCCACACGTGTTTCTGCACCTCGCTCAGCTAGAGGATACATCTTGTTTACACACTGCAGATACGATTACTCAATGTATCCAGACAACACTAACCTCTTGAAATATTAGAAAGTTATATAATAGAAAACATTCCTTCCCCGTCGGTATTATTGTTAGCTGAAGTCGTTAAGACCGGGGTGAGAATGTGACAAAGCATCTTTCTGCACTTGAGCACATCCTAGCGGTGCCTCGTCAAAGCTATAGCTTCGATCGACCGACTGCTAAATTCGCGAGGTTTTCATACAGGCAATAGGAGTGTTTTACCATGTTATACTATCTATGGCAGATTATATAAATTTTACAGTAAAGTGGTAGTATTTATAATTTTGTTATAAACACTGGAAAAGTGTTCCGGAATAAGTAGTTTCCGATATCTCGTGGATGAATGTAAGTCCTTTTTTCCATAACTACCCTTTTTATAAATTATTTGCAATATTAAACATGTTCATATTACAAAAATGTTAATTTTGAAACGAGGTTATGTCCAAACATTGCATTCGACGGGGTGAGAATGTAATAGCAGTTTTGCCAATTCCAGTTTCTCATATCTGCTAAATTTCCACCAAATATAAAAAAATGTTGGCGAAATATCTGGAACATTATTTCAAAGAGGAAAGGGTTAAACATGGGTAAATTATTATTTTATTTATCAGTGTAGTTTGTCCATTGTTTTTATCGTTTTTGTCAGACTTGCTGTTTTGTATCAGTAACATTGGTTTATTGTCGTTATTTTTTTTCCAGACTTTTCAGTGTGCCACGTACTTACAAAATAAAAGTGGGTGGTAGAACTTACCGTAATTGGACAGATGACAAATTGAAGACGGCAATTGAAGGCATTGAATCAAAAAGGGAGAGTCTACGGTCAGCTTCTGAAAAGTGTTTTTATTTCTTTATTTTTCACGAACATTGTTCTACACAAATGTTTAAAATACTAGAAGCACCTAACATTTAGTGTTTACATTTTCAGATACGGGATCCACAAAAATCCCGTGGAAAAAAAATGCACAGCCAACTGTAATTTAAAATAGGTGGACAACCTGTACTCACCAATGAGGAAGAAAATGTAATTGTTGATCACCTCATCACTTAGGCAACTTTTGGTTTCCCCTTTACCATTTTGGATCTTCGATTGGTGATCAAATCATTCCTTGACAGAATGGGGCGGAATGAGAGAAGATTCCATCAAAATCTATCAGGTAAGGAGTGGCAGAATTGTTTTTGAGACGGTGCAAAAATGAGCTAACTCAGCGAACCGCTCGCCCCATATCACGGGTTCGTACTGGTTTAAACCAAGATGTTATTGTGAGTATTTCGACCATTTGGCCCAAAGTATTGATAATGTGCCCCCTTCTAATATTTGTAACTATGACGAAATCAATTTGACGGACGACTCAGGAAATATCAAAATATTAGTCAAGAGAGGAACCAAATATCCACATCAAATTAAAAATTACACAAAGGCATCTATTTCAATAATGATGTGTGGGAATGCTGAAGGGGAAATGGCCTCTCATTATGTTAATTAAAAGGCTGGAGGTCTTTACCAAAGTTGTGCTGAGGGAGACCCAACTGGAAATCGCTATAACCACTCGAACAGCGGGTGGTTTGTTGCTAGGATTTTCGACGATTGGTTTGAGGGACTAATGCTTCCTATATTAAAAAGGCAGGATGACTGCAAATTTTTGAAAGGGGACAATTTAAGTTCTTACATAAATTACTATGTCGTTGAACTTTGCGAAGTCAACATTAGGTTTTTAGCTTTGCCTCCCAACTTCATACACCTGATGCAGCCGTTAAATGTGGGATTCTTTAGGTCAATAAAGGCGGCATGGAGGCAAATATGAAATGCATGGAAAGAAAGTGGCCAAGGAAGAAACCTGAGAACAATCCCCAAATAATGTTTTCCAGTTTTTCTGAAAAAGTTGATGGACCATCTAATGTAGAGAGGCAGCCAGAACCTGAAATCAGGTTTTCAAGCCTGTGGCATTGTTCCTCTAAACCGGGACGCTGTCCTCAAAACACTTGTAGCCAACCAAGTGGTTTCATCATCTCATCTACGTGAACATGTGACACAAACCTTTTTGAACGAGTTGGAAAGGAAGAGGCAATCAGTGGTGTGCATTGTCCAAAGTAAAAGAAAAATAATTGATATACCACCTGGAAAAGGGTTCACCACTGCTGACATTCAACATATGCTGCAGCCTCAACCAGGCTCATCAACGATGACAAGCCTGAGGATGACAGTGAAGATGGACAACATCCATTCACTGTAGAACCTGTCTCTCAACACCAGTACACAAAAGGAGACTAGTTTGTGGTCACCATTGAGGAGAAACGATATCCTGGTGTTGTCATCGACCTGGATGATGATGACGTTCACGTATCGACCATGATTCCCTGTGGGAAAAAGTTGATGCGATTTGATACGAACGTGGCTCCGTCACATAAAAAAATTCCACCACCTCAGCAAATCAGCAAAGGAGCAGTCTTTTTGATAGACATGAAGCCTTAAATAGATTTAGTTTTGTTAATATAATTTAATTTACCTAATTAACTTTCTTTCTTATTTTAATCTAACAATGTAAACATCTGTATTTTTTCTTTTAATGAAAGGGAACGGAAAATGTTTACTTTTTGAGACCTGTAGGTTGGGTTATAAAATCCCCTGTCTACTTGAACCAATATCGGTACCTAGTGAGTCTGTTGGCTTGTGTCTTTAAGAGAATGAACATTGCTCTGCATATTGTAGTGTACGAATAGCTCATTGTGTTGTGTTAGAATTGACGTCTTTTAAAATATGTTCAATAAAAATGTTTTCTTGGCCTAAAAAGCTAATTACATTTTTTTCAGTTGTGGAATGGAATATACGCTTCGAATTACATATATGAAGCATGAGAATAGGACAGCACTAACTTAGAAGCCAGATATAATGTAAAACAGGTAGTGTCACATTCCCACCCTACTTGACGGGTAGAGAATGTGACAACAAAAAAAGTTTATAAATCCATTTCTAATGAACATAAAAAATTTTCTTCGTGAGAAATGCAAGAAAAAGGTTGTAGCAATCGCCAATAGAAATGTCATCCCATAAATAGAAAAACTGTAGGTGCGGTAGATGAAAAACCTCAAAACCTGTCACATTCTCACACCGGTTTACGGTAGCAGTTGGGTGCTGAAGTTCCAGTTCGAAACTCGCGCGTATTTTCAATAACACGTTGATAACTGAAACTATTTATTGCACGTAGATCCATTAGTAGTATGAAATAAAGCATTGACATACAAGGGATTGGGGGGTAGGAGCGCAGGACCTACCCGTCCGCCATGTTGTTATGTCACCGTCCGTCCGCCATTTTTTTTCCTTTTTCCTTAAAAATTTCCCCTTTTCCCTCAAAATCGACTAAAATATCTTAAAAATTTTCCTTTTTCCCTAAAAATGTCTCTTTTTTCCCTAAAAGAAATTCCCGTTATTCCCTCAATAAAGGTAGAATCCCCCAAAAAGATAGAAGCCTCCCTCGTGCAGAAAGTAGCCCTTCAAATGCAATTTTCACCCAGTTTAATTAATTTGAAGGGCTTCGTTAGGACCTACATAGATGTGGCGGCCATATTGGATTTATAGGCATACCCTATGTCAAATCGATACAAGGGATACAATATAGGAGTCAGACCTAAGCATCAGCCATCTTGCATCCATATTGTATGCAGATGACCCTTGACCCAATACCCATGACTTTTGACCTTTGACCTTGAAAATGAAAAATAAATCACAAAAAGTTATTATTCAAAATTATTAAAAAATACCTAAAAATTAATTATTGTAAATTGTTATAAAATATTAACAAATATTAAGAAACTTACATTTCCCGATGTTAACCCACCACCCATCACCAAACAAATTTGTCGGCTGGCCTCTACCCACCTTGGCCATTATCCAGTCAGCCATCTGGTAGGTGATCACCATATTGGTAGGCAGCAGCCATTGTGGTAGGTGACCACCATAATGGATGCAGACTACCTCGACCTTGACCCCATGATCTTGAATGACGTATAAAATAAAAAACTTGAGAAAAAATACATTAAAGTCAACAAGCATAATACATTGCAGACTACCGCCGCCGTATTAGATGCAGACTACATTGACCCTGACCCCATGACCTTGAAAACAAAAACTCGAGAAAAAATATATGCAAAGATGCAGAAGCTAGCCGAGACGATGTAGCTTTCACGACAGCCGTTGTCACACTACGCCTCACAGCCTACCTCCCTATGGCTTATAATATACACATATGTAAACCCTTTGAATGAATATTATTACACCATTAATACTTTGTGCAGACACCGACCAGCCAATCACCGAGTTACCACATGATTGCAGCTGACCAGTCACAATCAGGCAGTGAGAGATCACACACACACACACACATGCAGGTAGGCAGGCATGAATTGCTAGTCCCTTGATCCCATTACCATGCAGTTATATCAGCAACCGTTTTTTCCTGAAAAAGTTCTTCGTTCACCTATAAATCATGGTCACACTTAAAGTAGATAACTGACTCCTGTTGTTGGATCGACACCTCACAAGACTGACCCATTGACCCATGACCTATGACCCATTGATATATAATGACTCCTGATTGCGGTGCTGACCCCTAATGACCCCAAAATGAGCTTTACATGGCCTCTGATTACCCAAAAATGACCTCTAAATAGCGTCTAAATGACCCCTTATGTCACCTAATGACCCCAAAATGACCCCTGATTGTGTAGGAGGAATAAAATGAGGAGGAGAAGGAGCAGGACGAGTTAGTCTATAGGAGTCAGTTGGCAAGAGCAAGTAAGCATATTGTTATATTTCTGACTCTTTGTGTGCGTGTGTGCGTGTCGTAAATTATAATAAATTTCCCCCTATTTTAAAATAAAAGTATTTAGTCCTACACCCGAAAGCTGAAAGGTGAACATTTTATTCAATAGTCGCGCTTTATATATATATATATATATACAGGTCTCTCGGAATATTTCAACACTTTCTGGGTAAACTGTATTTACACTTTGCAATAAAAGTGCCTAGAACTACACCAGATTCCCACCACGCTTCGCCATTGGTCGATGCACAACTTGGACTTTGTACTGGGAAATGCAGCACTAGGACAGGCCCCCGCCATGCTTCCCAGTCGGTTTCGCGTGAAAAAGGACTCTTCGTACAGACCGCCCTCTCAAGCTGGTGAGCATTTTGAACATAGGCGATAATCCGATCGCAGAGTCGACACTAGCGACAACCGGTTAGTGATGATGGAGGTTGTGGCTCCTTGGTCGTCGAGGTCAAAAATTAAGCCCTTCGTATTCGCAATTCAACTCCGCGGTGTGACAGCACTCTGAGAAAACCCAAATACTCGTTCGACCAGGAAAGCACGCACGTTCTATCATATATATGATAGCCTATGGCTATATGCAATTATAAATTTATGTAAGATAGAAACATAAATAATTATGTATAGTTATACAAATATACATAGTTATAAATATGTAAACATAAAATTATTTTCAAACTATTTTATACATAATTATGTATATGTAATTTACTATGTATATGTATGGGTTTATAATTATGTAACTATAACATTTTTTCAAATCATTTTATACATAATTATGTATAGGTATATGTAAGTCACTATGTGTATGTATAGGTATATAATTATGTAAATATGAAATTATTCTCATGTTAATTTATATATAGTTACGTACATATAACTATGAAAATATGAAATTATTTGCAATTTTATTTATACATAATTATGAATATATACATGTTGGAACATAAAAATAATTTAAATTTTTATATATATATATTATAAAATTAATGTAAATGTTTGTATGGAAATATAAAAGTAATTTAAATGTGTATATATTTATATAAGTATGTACACTTCTCGTCACAAAAAATGAGCGATCTCGTGTAGCTGAAAATATTTCTAAGTCTCCTTCGGGTATGATCGGCAGGCTGCCCCCTCCCAAGTCACACGCACGTTCTGCGGAGTGGGCGTAGCTATGAGCTGCAGCAAACCATGGTATTGGAGGAAAAAGGATACAAAACTCGAATAATAATTCTGTGAGCTCAGTTTTGTCCGAATATATACCAACACATTATATGTAATGCAGTTAAAGTAAATCAGTTGTAAAACCTTCGGAATTATGAACTAGCCTGTATCATATCTGAGAAACTAATAGTAAATTATAAATTTGAACATACCACACTGGACCACAGGAAAAAATTACTTTCAAATTATGAATAATTGTAAATATGGAAGGAGGTGGTACGTTATAATTCCCCTTGCCAACACACACGAGATCTTTGAAAACATAAAATTATAATCACAAAAATCATTAAATAATACATCATATGAAATAATGTTTTCATATGTATGATAATTAGAGACCATGAAATTTCTCGAAATGAATGTCCTGTAGTCAAGACTTCACAGTCCAATGAATACCTGACCAAATACTGTATATTCACTGTTCGTTTCTCCAGTAAGTGACCAATATTACTATAAAACATACAGCACGTGATCCCTAAACGTCATTCCCTGCACAGTTTCCGTTTTAATTCGCACATTCCTGAGTGAGCCTTGTTAACTGTAATCCAATGCAAAGGTAGATTAGGTCTATACGTGTGTAAAGTTTAGCTTGTCTTCAAAATTATCTGCGCAGTTTTCCTGTTCCTGCTTTGTTCCGTTCATAAAGTAAAGGCCTATTTACATGCAGCGACATGACTTAAACAAATTTGCATTGCAGTAACGAAATTTGGATTACAATAAATAGTTATTGTTTATTAAAGTATTATAACACGAATTTACTACAGTATTATCTGCGGGAGTGATTATAGTCTCTTTAAAGATCTACGGTAATTAAAAAATACTGAAAATATTCACCTTTTAAATCATAGTAACATATAGAATACATGCAAGAGCTCCAAATATATTTCGAAGGAAACTATTCACATTAATGTGAGCACTTCTTGATGCCTGTCGCATTATATATATATGGATGTATGCACCTAAATGTCAATAAAGATTACGTATTAAGTCGTAACTCAGTTTTTATTTTCATTTATACACGAACTGACGTATAACTAAAATTGCTTGCATGTTTCATGCGTGTGTTATAGCCCCATTGCGAAAAGTGTTAAGAGCTCACTTTGGCGCGAACAGTCTATAGTACCGTTACATCCAAGCTCGACAGTTTAACTCGAAGTTTTTTGTCATGATGTGGTTTCTCAACGAACTGCCTCCATTGGCGATTCGTGCTAGTAATGGTAAGTAATCCAATTTGAAATACTTGGTGGCTGGCAGATACCACACCGACCAGGCACCTAACTGATTGGTGGATACATGTGTAAGTGTGCTTTCTAGCAATTGGCCTCTCAGTGTTTCGCGCTATGTTCTGCGAATGCTAGCCATTGTGGCGTACACAACTAACATTTGTTTGACAACATTTCACATTATGATCACAAACATGATTCGCCAACATTATATATATATATATACTTTTATTATAAATCGTTGTCTGTCCCACAACTTTCTTCTCCGTTTATTAGGTTTGGTAGTGCAAGTCAGAAAATGAATAAATTCGCAATAACAATTTAATTTGTAATGTTGTGAGTACTATATAAAATTACTTTGGCGCAAAGGGATGTAGGATAGGAGCGGAGGAACCGCCCGCCATCATGTTGGAATTTCCCCTTTTCCTCAAAATTTCCATGTTTTCCTCAAAATGAACTAAATGTCCCTAAAAATTTAGATGTTCAGTAAGAACGTCCCTTTTTCCTCTAAAAAATTCCTATTCTCCCAGGCAGATTTGTGACCCTGGGTAGAGAAGTGAGACGGATCAGCGACCCAGGGTCAAGGATCAACGACCCCGGTGACCGGGATCAGAGACCCCAGGGGCATAAGAGCAGGGCCAGGACCTTTGCCCTTCACCTTTGACATTTAACCCAAAAAATCCAAAAGAGTAAAAAAATTCGACAAAATTCCAAAAAAAAACTTTTAATCCCAAAAAGCATATTATTAAAAGTACAAAAAAATTATTTCAAAAATATTTAAAAACGTATTTTAAAAATTGTTGAAAATGTATCATCATCACTTTATTAAAAGTTATTTATAAAACTTAAAAAAAATTCATTAAGAAATGTATTATTAAAAATTTATTGAAAATCATTTTTAAAACCTATGAAATATTATTATTAAAAATTAATTAAATACTTATTAAAAATCGTTAAAAAATGTATTAAAATGAACTTTCCAGAGGTCACCCCTCACCCATACACATCCACCATCTTGGTAGGTGCAAGGAGCGACCATCTTGATAGGTAACCACCATGTTGGTAGGCGACCACCATCTTGGTAGGCAGCCACCATCTTGGTAGGCGACCACCATATAGGTAGGCAACCGCCATCGTGGTAGATATCACCTGTCCGCCATATTGGATGCAGGTAAACATGACTTCAAAGCCATGACCTTGAATGACCTTAAAAACAAAAACTAGAGAAAAATACATAAAAGTCAACAAAAATATTACATTACTAACAACTACCACCTATTAGATGCATGTGACTTGAACCGTAGACCCCATCACGTTGAGCGACTTTAAAAACAAAAACTAGAGAAAAGGTACATAAAAGTCAGAAAGCATATTACTTTACAAACTACTGCTATCGCTTTAGGTACAGACAACCTTGACCTTGTTCCGATAACCTCGAATGTACTTGAAAACAAAAATTCGGGGAAAAAAAAAACATGCTTTAGAATTCTTGTATGTGTAGTTGTATGCCCTTTTCAGTCCACTGATGTTATCACTGCCAAATTTATGTCTTAGCTGCAACTTGTGACCTCTTCTGATAGGCACAGTTAACTGCAATTCTTTATATGGTGGTATTTAAAAGCTGCCATATGCATATGTATCACTCGTGATATCGAACAAGAGGATATATATGGACCACCATAACACAAGTCTTCATTATTCTTTGGATAAGCCTGTTACTGATGCCAGAATAGTTGGCAACCCTATCAGCTACTTTGTTGATCGTTATGTCTTAACACTCATACCTATTTAGTCTCGCGGTCACAACACCCTACTCATACTTTGTACTTCTTCCCTTTGTCTTCTATAAATAGCCTTCTTATATATTCCTAAATATTCACTGACATCTATTGAAAACTAAATCTGCAGTTAAACTGCATGTGATGGGGTAATGTTGCTAGGTAGGATGCTACAAAGTCAGACCCGCGTTCATAGTTGTTCCACCTCTCTCAAACAAGCCCCCGCAACCATGTTGCCACAAGTGCCACAACGTCTGGCGCAGACAGTAGCTTGCTTCTTAGACGCTGACCAGGACCTGGTCGAGCGAGCGTATACATGTCTGCTCCGTAACTAGGCCAAACAATCTTATAGGGCATTTGGGAAGCTTTCAGTCATCCTCGTACAAATATCTCCGCAACTGGGCGTGCAGTGTCGTCTCATTTCGATATATTTTCCGCGCCTAAATATTAGAGACAATTTACCTGCATTATGTTCAGTTCATGACATAGCAAAGTCATGTTTTCGGATATTCTTTTAAACTGGTTTCTTCAGCTAAATTGTTTTTATCCCTTTTAATAAAATATTCTTTAAAGTAAGAGCTTTTAGGCAGACATAACCGTTTAAAGCTTAGCGCTAATATTAAGATACGCAAAAACACTTGGCTTTAGCATGTTAGTACATATTTGTTGTTACGACGTCATTGCGTTGCAAGACATAACAACTACAATCGACTAGTGAACATTAAGCACTCCTGGGTCCGTGGTGGGGTAGTGGATAGACTATTCTCCTCCCACCATGAGAACCGGGTTCGATTCCCGACGAGGTCACCGCCGGATTTTCGCATGTGGGAATCGTGCAGGACGATGTCTCTGGTCGGTGGGTTTTATCACTGATCTCCCATTTCCCCCACTTTTGCATTCCAGCGCTGCTCCATACTCATCTCGCTTTACCCTCAATGGCTCTCAAGACCTCGGTGTTAAGAGCCACCGAAATCTCTTCACTCGCTCATTAAGCATTCCGCCTACGAGGACGTACTTTATCCAAAAGGGCGAGATGCTGAGGACGACCCAGGCACGCGCATCACATGCATCATCGTCTCTATGTGCTAGGTACTGAACAAGTGTGCAGTCTTTCCTTCAAAACGTACCTCTGAGACAACTTTAAAATTAAGCATATTTCATAAAATATTTGCTACATTTTCTTATTACCAAACAATAAAGTAAATATATATTTAGATTTTAGTTTCTTGTCATGCATTTTCGTCGTAATCCTATATTTATAAACTGAGCTTTCGCCCATGCACTAAAACGGCAATACGGAATATCTATTTACATTTGGACGGCTTAGTTTGGCCTGATCGGTGTGAATGTGAATTGAACCAGGCTTTAGTGTGAAATCGTGTAACTGAAACCTTGGAGTGAGTGAAGAGATTTGGGTGGCTCTTAACAGCGAGTTCTTGAGATCCGATGAGGGTGATTGAGGAGAGTATCGAGTGGCGCCGGAATGAAGGGGCGGGAGAAACGGGAGGTCCCCGAGAAAACCCAGTGACCAACGACATCGCCCAGTTCGATTCCCACTTGCGGAAATCCGGTGACCCGGCCAGGGATTGAACCAGGTTCGCCTTGGTGGGAGGCAGGGAATCCTCTGAAAATGCTTTTAGTAACGAGTACAGCGTTCGAGTTCAACCCGTTGCAGCGCCCGTCCGTGTCCATCGCATTACTGAAGGACGAGGGAGCTCAACAGGGCCACGATGTATGGCGCGAGCAGTAGTGCGAGCTGCAAGCAGTGACAACCACACACAGCCAGGCGGACTATGAAGCAGTTGAATGGGGAAACCATCTGACTGCCTGTTCGTTTTGTCTCGGCACTAGGCACGCCTTGTTAAAAATAAGTCTACTTGGCTTATTTATTCAAACTAATTACCGCTTACGAAATAAAATTTACATAATTTTTTGTTTGGGAAAAAATATCTTTGGAATGCAAGGTTATGGTACAAACATGTTGAAACTGTTTTTAATAATGAATTATTGCTAGTTACACTTATCGATTAGATGAACAAAAACATAGTTTGATTAAATGTAATACACTGCAAATACATTATATTTTTTTCTATATAATTTCTCATGTCATATGTTTTCTCTTTTGCATGTCTGTTATTTGTTTTTTTTTGCTTACCAAACAAGTTATTGTAGGGCTGGAAGTATTAACTCTGCCAAGGGAACTGGAGCCTCTGTGTTACAGACCACGAGATTAACTGAAGCTAAGTATTTGCAAGTTTCATAAGAAAAAAAGTTTCCCACAAAGACTCATGGTTCTGAACATAATCATAATTCAGTCGGCAAGTTGAAACATGAGAGGGAAATTTGAACGCAAGTACAGAACCCGTATTTCTCGTCATATCTAAGTAGCATGTGCAATTAATATATGATATTCGTTAGCCACACAATTAACATTAACTGAGTACAGAGATGAAAAATGTATGTAATTCTTAAAACCATCAATGTTAATGTGAAATACTATACGTAGGTGACAGACACACAGCTGTAAGCTAACAACAGTTACATGAGAGAGACATAAGCGGCAGTTAACAACTAAGATCTTCAGAGCTGATAGTGACGAAGAGAGGTACAGATGGAGCAGCGACAGAAAACTGAGTATCGAGAGTAACCCAACACTACCCACTGGCCAACAGCAATGCCCGCCACGTTTCCTGCACATGAAAATCCGGATGTGACCCCTGTTTATCGCGGTGCGAGGCGAATAGTCTGACAGTTACAACACCACAGATTCTACAGGCGATTAAAAACTTTTAAAATACACATCCCCTTTTTTGGCGAGCTGGTATTCCCAGAGGAATAATTTTTCCTATCCTATTGTAAAAGCTACAAGAGAAACGTGAGGATCCATATTAAATTAGTTTAACTTGTATTTCAGTGCTTTGTTAAGTCAGAAAGAAAGGCAAACAATCTTGCTTCCTTGAATACCTCTAAGTCAAATGTTGTAATGTAATTTTATGTGAAATGTTTGAACGCAGATAGTGCAAGCTGACCTGGAGTATAGCCATGGTAGTAAAATGTACAGAATTCTCCTGAGCATAACTGCGAGGAGGAGGCTTCAGGTCGGAAATGCATGCAGCAGCGAACCAAACCCTGCACCTCACATCATTATGTTTTGGCTACAGTATCGTAGAAGGCCACAGACAGTTCCTTCAACCCCCACTCCCCAGTTTCCTAGAGGGCTGTGCTTTGTAAAAAATTACTTTACAAAGCGAAGAAAAAAATGCACATTTTGTACGAGTAATTGAACTAGCCTAAACATTTTTTTAAATCTGGCACTTGAACTTGTCAACGCTGTCAGAAAACAAGCGAAGTGCCCTCGAGCCTCCTAGTTTTTCAATATATTTCATTGCAAACTGGCTACCAGTCAAAATATTTAATCTAGTTTTTAACAAACAGCTATCATATATTTTTCTGCATGGGAAATTGTATAGAGCATAAATGAAGAGAATAAAACGTTCTACAAAAAATGTTTTCATTCATTGAGTCGATAGTTTAATGTTTGAGAATATGCACACAATTAAACCCTAAGAGTCAGTATATTTGCGCATATGAGTACCCAATTTATCAATGATAAAAAGAAAGATCAGCAGAATTGCTTTGATAATGCCTGTATTATTTTATGTTAAACCACATTTAACGTACCACTATCGGTTCAGAAACTATTTATTCCAGTTATGTTGTAATATATAACATGTTTTGTTTAAAACAATGATAAAGTGTCGTTTCATTCGATTTTTTATTTACAACATGCTGTGTTTTTTGTATCAAATTTCCGATAACATTCGCTAGTACATGTGCAATATTTAAAATCCCCTTTTTTTTCGTTTTTTCGTTCTTGGTTACACGGCTCTATGGTTATAGAATAGTAATCAAAACGTTAATGTCGTCGCCATGTTAAAAATAAGTGACCGACCCACGTAAAACATATAAGTTTATTTGGTCAGCGTAGTGAATCTTGTTTGCCAAATTAGGTAGTAACAGGTTTATTGTTTTCCGACATTTGACACAATATGTTTTCTTGTTGTAGCGGTACCTTACAATGTTGCAGACAAAAGAGACAATGTACCAGCATGTTTAGTACTTGTAGGTGATACGTTCAACAAATCAAGTTTGGCTGAAATTGGCCAAAAAACAGTATGCTACATGCTGTATACCAAATGAACCTAAAATATTTATATAGTCACCATGTCATAATGAAGTTTCTTACACATTTAAATCGCATATGTTAACATGGCATACATAGTATTAGATACAGTATACAAAGATTGCTCGAAATTGATGAATGAAAATGGTTATTTATTGGCATATTTACAGTAAAGCCTTTAGTCGATACTTTGTTATATATAATGTTATATATATATATATAACATTCGTATACATTTGATATGATCTATATATAAATATCAAATTTAAAAACAAATATTTGTTGACGCCGTTGTGAAAATACAGTAAGTGCCACATTAATCTTAGTTATATATGGTTACATTGCCTACTATAGGCCTTAAAGGTACTAGTTGCCTGCAAAATGTGGCAGGAATCTATTGTGTAATTTCCGAGATATGATGTTAAAAGCTCATTGTTTTCACGATGGCGAACCAATAAGAACGTACCTTCCTAGATTGAAGACGTACAAGATTAACTGTGAAAATACACGATTAGGTTTTACCTAGTAAAATAATTCCCCAGATATGAAAGGGCGCCCTACTGTATTAAAATATCAACCCTTTTGAAATCAAGCAAACTGTTTTGCAGAACATTGTAAAAATCATATGTCCTTACTAAGTTCAATATGTGCACCGGAGAAATATGTTTCATAGGATCGAATGTTATTATGAGGGGACATACAGTACATCACAGACAGACATTTGCATGATTATATAAGCTCATTTTTTCAAGAAAAGTAGCTTAACATTGAATGGAAGTGAAAGTGAACTGAATGTTTCAAGTTAATTAATAAATTACGGACGGATTATCATTTATTTCGAATTATTAAACAACTGTTAGCAGCTACATTAATTTTCTAAATAGACTGTTTACGGCCGCAAATAAATGTCTCGTAAGGAAAAATATACAAACTGCTTAAATATTATAAGCTGTTTTTAAGTTTCCTTTTTTTCGTTCTTTTTGTTGTTGTTAATGTTTAAATGGATTCAGAAAGGGTTTCGTACAACTAGTGGCGTACCCTGTTAGGTTTCCTTGCATTTTTTCGTGGTTTCACAGAATTCTTTGTGGATGTCATTATTTTCGTTTTTCCTTCAATAATATAGCTTTATGATATGCACTTATGATTATGTTGGTTCAGCGATGCAAGGAGGTAGGCTACCGTTTAAACAAGAACGTTCAGTTTGACTCCATGCTCCATACACTAACGCAGAAGAAAACAACGAGAATAATAAGTCTGGCGGAAGAAAGTTTGCTTCTACCTGACATTTAATTTAGCTTACGCCACATACAAAAACCTCAACTGGAATCACGCTGCTAAATGTTTTATTGCCTTCTCTAAAACATGCAGTAGTAAGTCATCTTCTTGCTTCGCATCCAGTACAACAAATACTAACTGATCTCTGGCGTGGGGATACTTTATTATGTAATCATGTTCCAATCATATGTTTGCTTATATTCACGATGAATTTACACGTCATACTTTATGATTGTTTAGTTTTGTGTGGAGTGTACGACGTGAGGAATGCGATTCCCTAACGTACATCATACACTCTACGTAAAGAAACATACAGTATGTATTGTCATGATTACGGACAGCACACGCAGCGACGTGTGCATATACAGCCGTTAGATGGCGCAGGCTAAGTTGGCCAAGCTGTTGAAGCAGCCTGCCTGTCTATGTGTGTCCGTCACAGATCAAAGTGCCGCTGCAGCTGAACTGACGCCATAAACGTGGTTAGCGTACGCGACGGTAGAATAGAAGAGTGTACAGAGAGCGAGAACCTCGCAGGGTTGCCAGGTGTACAAATCAGTGTGAGTCAATGTTCTGGAACTTAATGCAAACCCATTACTTCACGCTGCGAGGCGCGTGGCGAGTGGCAAGGCGTTTTAATTTCCCCATGACCATGCGGAAAAAGAGATCAAGTTAATATCTGTCATAACCACGGCGAAAATACATTGAAATTGATGTGGCTCTATTTTGCGTCGTAAAGAAATCGTGAAATCTGTTCAGGTATTTCTTTTTTTTGTTGCAAGCATGCCGACATACGTAAATTATCTTCTAAAGGCTGTTCACGGTAAAATGAGCACTTTTGAGGTACTAGTTACGTTTATCTTTCAACCAATTTTTTATTCTTTAACCACCTTTTTAATTAAATATGGCCATGTAAGTAATAACCACAGTGTAAATATTATACCGCACTTTGAAGTTAATGCATTAAGCTAAAGTAATATATATTTATTGACTATTATTCCAAATGAAAGGGCTTTCAAAAGTTCTCAATTTACCACGAATGGCCTATAAAATGCAGGCATTCACGGCATAGACAGATACACTCCAACTTACAAAAGAAAGACTCTAGGCAAGGAGGTTTGTGCAGTTAAACTGAATGTATTCTACCCCTGTGCGTGTGATGTGGGAGGTAGAAAATAATACAATGACGATGAATGATTTACAAACACCACGCTGTTCTGTACCTTACTTCAAACATTTTGCAGGAAAGGTTTGCTAACAAAAATCAAAATGAATAAAACAAACTGTAAATTGTAGGTTTGAGAAACACATTGAGTCCATACATACAAACAAAAACAAAAAATAACATCTTAAAAAAATTATTAAACCCCCAAAGAATTCATACGAACCGTTACAAGTAACAAATATTTTCATATGCTCTAATGACTCCCGTAGAACTACCCATCTAGGCGACTCTGCAATGTACCGTAAAATGATAAACAAGTACAAAAATGCTGAGTCAAACCGAGGAGTGGATGGCCAAATGTACTTTCGCATAGAGAAGAAGGTTATATTGTGAAACTAATCCGTCAGAGATCTTTTACTAGTCCATGCGCTATTGCAAGAGACCTACGAAATACTTTCAAACTCGCTGTAACCAATGCCAGTGAGAAGAGTGTTCAGTAATAGTGACTATAATGCAAGAACACCACAGAAGTAATCGTACATCGGCAAATGTAATTATAAGAATAGACTTAACTTCGCGAAGGTATAGTTACAGAACGATTACTGGACAGGCCTAATATTTCCAGATGAGAGTAAATGTAAGGTTTTCGATCATGACAGTTAGCTATAAGTATGGAGAAAATCCAATAAAGAGATAGATCCCCAAAATTCTCGTCCTACCGTCAAGCATGGTGGGGGTTCAGTTACGGTGTGAGGGTGCATGAGTGCATGTGGTGTAGATGAACTAATGTTTATATATTGATTATTGGATCAATAAATCTATATTGACCAGTTTAAACATAATTTGCGACATAATGCCATACAACTTGATGTAGTAATGCACATTTTACCAGGATAATGGTAGTAAGCAACATGAATATGACTGCTGTATAATTGTCCTCGTGTAATATAAACTGCACTTCAACCCTCAAACTTAAATTCAACAGAACATATTTGGGCATACTTAGACATTAAGATACGATAACAACATATTTCAAGCACGCGGAACTTGAAGGAGAATATCCTTCATGAGTGGAACAATATCCCTCCTAGTGTCATGCAAACAGTAGTAAAGTCAATGCCAGCGCATTTGATAAGCGTTCTGAAGCAAAAGGGATGGCATGCTAAATATTAAATGGAGAATTTATTTTATTTATGTAGATGTAAGAAAACATTTCTTCTGCGTTCGACGGTGTATGAACATTTCTGATTCGGAAAACGCACATTTATTTACATTTGTGTAATATATTACTTTGTTTCTTTTATAAAGAATGTTGTTTATTTGTTGTATTTTATGAAATGGAATACAAAATACAGCTGTACGCATACATGTGTGTCAACATAAATGCTTATTGTACAGAAGTCGTGAAAGGAACAGGATGTATGAATATTTGTGATCATATTGTATATACATATTAGGGCCTGTTCTATTTGAAAATGCTTTCAGTGGTATTCCTCAAACACAAGAATGATTTAGTTACATTCGCAATTTGACCTTACTTTAATTCTTATGCAATCTGAACAACTTTTAAGCTAGTATAGACTACTGCCATCACACTTAATAGACAAAGGTCTGCCTATCACTGACATCTAGAATGTTTTCAGTCTGAAAACAAAAACAACTTAAACGTATCGTATATGCGGTCACGGGTATAAGGACAGTGGTAAATAGCAATTAGTGACATTCGTAGATAAGCTTAGCCTAAAGGCAGAAAACAGGTAATCAGCCATGTTTAATGTTACTTAGTGAGGTACAATATGACACACAAAACAAACAACATAAATTATGGTATCACTGCATAAGACTACGCCATCTGTCTCGAGTTATTAGAAACGTTCGACATACATCAGCAAAGTGTTGATCATTGTTCCCTCCACAATTATTTGTTAACTTCCCTTTTTGCCAACAACGTCCATCAGTCTATTTAGCTCTAACTTAACCTGTTTTCTAGTAATGTCTGGCTCAATGCTATTACAATTTGGTAGAAACGCCTCGTTTGTGTTTTGTGGGGAAAAATGTTTTTTTTTCTGACTCTTCTCTCCAATTCCTCTTGAAGATTCTCAGGTGGATTCGGGTCAGGTGAGAGTGATTGGGTATTGTATGGAATATGGGGTGTGTTCTAGACGATCCATTTCGCAGTGTGCTTGGGTTCACTGTCATGTTAGAAATAGAATACCATTCGGTTTCTGGAGTTCCACCTTGAATTTCATTCCTACTGATTATGTTATTTTGTTTCGTTGTAATATATAATGTTACAGTATCGTGTATTTTATTTGTTAGCATATGTTTGCATTCATATAAAAACACATGTAACAAACAAAGGTTGTCTCGCGTGTATGGTTCTGACGTCCGCTGTTTCTGGTTCGAAACCACCTCGCACCTTTAATTTGTATCTCAATGTGGTCATTATGCCACGTGGTATGCAATTGGTTTTTTGTGTCACGTTTTTACGCGAGTGTTTATTTGGCTCTGAAAAGGGCCGATGGTTTAACGTTAATAAGAGGACCAGCATCCCTCATTCCCAACCACCTGCCGCAGTCATCGTGGTAGATAGGCGACCAGAGAAGTAGCATAGCGTTGGCTACTAGCTATTTCATCCCAGGCATCCGCTACTAGTTCCCAGAGAGCATCTTTATTTACTGGCTGTGGATCAGGCCAGTTTTCCTCCATCATGCGCTTCGTCTCCGACCAGACATTCTCAATTGGATTCAAGTCGGCACTGTAAGGTGGCCAATCTACGAGCTCTAGTTGGTCTTGCCTTGCGAACCATTCAAGAACCCTCTGAGAAGTGTCTATCGGAGAATGGTCCTGCTGGAAGCGCAGCACACCATCGGGATACAAAAGTCGCACCGAGAGAATCATAATGTTCTCTACCCGCGGCCCGGCATTGAGGCCGCGTGTATTCGGACCTCGATCGTTGATACTGTGCATCACGCCTATCCCGCGTATACTCGTCCATCTCCAACACGCAACTTATGCATGACCATAGCGTGAGCACTCGGCCACATATTTCGGATTGTGCCGGGTCCCACGAGGTCTGAAGACACGCATTGGCCCATCATTAGCCGAGGAAAACACACTCGTCGGAGAATACAACATCTGACCAATCACAGTCAAAGTTGTCCTCGGCAAACGCGAGTCGATAGATCCTGTGCTTATCGGCGAGCCTTTGCTTCCTTGAAGCATGCCGTGATTTCAGTCCCGCCGCCGTCAAGCGCCTAAGCAAGGTACTCAAGCTGCCAGGAAAGTGCGTGGCACGTTCAAGCTGAATGGCGCTCCTGAAAGGAGCCAACTGCTCCTGGGTAATCAGACTATTGTTCCCGGCTGCAGTCGAATCTCTCCATGAACCCGTTACTCCACTACGTGTCACGTCACCCATGTCCCGGAACTGTCGTACCCATCGACTCGCAGTGCGCTCTGGAACACTGTAACATCGGCCTGCTTCAGCGGCGGAAAAACCTGCCGCCTCAACAAGGCCTATGACTCTCTCCTTAACCGACTGGCTGTGGTGAGACATCGCTGCAGAATGACGTATCACTTCCTTGAACCGCCTGGCTCTGGCGAGACATCACTACACAATGATGTGTATTAAAATGGTTGTATACGCCTGTGACGTAGAAGGTACGCAGGCCCAGAGTCGAATGGGGACCAAAGATGTGCGAAATGTGTATGTTGTCAGATGATATCTGTTTAAAAAGGGAGACCATAAGGCATGCCCGAAACTGCAGTAAGGTCCTCAACTGATCACGTGACGAAGTTCAGGGATACAAATGCATGGGCAATCAGGGCCAAACTCTGTGACTTTGGAGGGGCACGCTAAATGCCCAAACCGCCTGTCAAATAATCTGTTGCTTTTTACTTTCGTTACCCATCGCATGACCGTGCAAACATAGAGGTGTATAATGACACGAATATGAACAGTAAAACACAGATATGTTATTTTGTGTGAGAGTAACCCTTTTTTTGTCATTAAATTTACTTTGTACTATATTTTGATTAACTATATGAGACACCAACAAGACATCTGATAAACGTAGTATTATTTTAGGCTGTTCACGATAAAGTGAGCACTTTTTAAGGCCCTTCTAAATATTTCCTTTCATCCAATTTCCATCTTCCTGCTGCTTTTTAATATAAACATTGCAATGTGACCAATAAACACAGTGTATACATTCCCTGTCATAAAAATTTAATGCCTGAGGCTGCAATACGATATATTTATTATTGGTTTATGCCTATTGGGAGGGTCTTAAAAAGTGCTCACTTTACCATGAACAGCCTATCGCAGAGACCAAAAAATAGTAAACGAAGAAATATGTTTCCTACAGATAAAATCGACCGCCTCCTTGGCGAATGCGCATTGGGATGTGTCAGATCACAAATTTACCTAATATATGTATACATATCCATATTCCTCACATTGCTGAAGTGATAAAACAACTTCGAAGTACACATTTTCGTAGTCAACAATTTTACTATGGTCAGCGTTGACACATTACTTCCACACAAATTAAATGAATGGACATTATCAGTGAAACATATATGTGCTGTCAGTACTGCTACTTATGCTAAGCGCAGTAAAACGAGCAGTAGCTCTGAAAGAGGTGTGGATGTTAGGAGAGTTGTGTGCGGAGGGACATTACATTCACTATTTGTTAGGTGAACACACGGCAGGAAAGAAAAGAGGGTTAAATATGTATGTGTGAGCCACAAGTATAGGTTAGACGTAGTTTGAGTAAGAATGTGTCAAACGTAGGCTTGTACGTGTATATATTCACCTTGATAATTTTGCAACATTTAGCTTACCATAGAAGAAACTGAGGAATCTGCATCACTGTAAATAACATGCACAGAAGCAACTTGCATACATTCTCAGCACTTCATATAAAATACAACATGTGACATCTGAATAATTAATATATTAATGAAATGAAAAATAAATAAAATCTGACCAAATGTGTAATGCAATTCAACAAGATGTAAAATTCCAATGTAAAATATTTATTAAACTTTAAAAGTGTGTAAGAAAAATCACTTTACTCAAAAATCAATTTAAACTTATGTTGATGACCAAAATTGAAGTACCACCATCCAGCATAGAGTTAAATATATTAAGGAAATAAATACAAATTAAAAGATTAAGAATAAAATATGTCTGTAGTGCTGCTGCAAAATTAACTGACAACTGACTTGAAATTAAATTCAGAAATAAAAATTTGTTCATAACCGGAAGTAGCTTTCTTCAATTTCTAACTGTTTAAGAAACTGACTAAGCTCCTAAGTAATTAGTTGCATTTACAGTTCTCACGATCCAAACCTTTACTTGAAAATGTCAATTTACGTTTTAATTACTTCAGAAGAATTACTCCTCACTTTCCCTCAAATAGTTAAACTCTGCTCAAATGAGATTACACTGAGTTCAATAGTTTTTAGATGTTAATGTTCTCCGGCGTTACTAGCTCATATGGGATCTCAGGACTACTGATTATGCACAAGTTAAAGTTCAGAAAACGCCTAGTTACGTAAGTTAATCTTCTGAAAATTCTATAAGTTCGTATAAATAGTTTACAAGTGAAGTATTTCACATAGGTCTGCACCCAGACTCATAACTCCTTGGCGTCACCTGTATTCTGATGCGTCGCTAACGTGGATGACATGGCGCCTGGTGTCTAGAGATCGGTGTCCTGGCGTCTCCAATAAAACTCACTAATACAATTAGATAGACAGCTGCCATCAACCGTCCTCTATAATCGGTTGTGACAGTGATCTAATCACTACTTCTGGGACTTATTACTTACTTATTCTTAGGTTGGCGCTGGGAATTCTGTAAGATTGGAATCTCAGCCAAAATACAATTAACCATCCATGTTGAAAGTCCCACCCAGAAGCAAGTCTTCCGGCATCTCCATTTAAGACTAGCCAATCGCGGCCTACATCCGACTAGACCTCCTTAAAATAAAATAAACCAAAATTAAAAATCTTTCCAACAAGAGAATAAAGTAAATAATTAAGCTTTAAAAATCACAAAGTAATTACTAAGAACAAAAATAAACTTATAAACATAATATTATAATACTGGAATGATAATGTATCAAAACTAAGAATACTGCATGAAAATTATCATAGAATATAGACATTAAGTGGAATGGCGGTTTACATAGATCATAAATTACGTGATTTAAAAATGTTACCATTATATGAGAAATGTGTGAAAATTAATATTCACATTACAATAGCGTGTGAAATAAAATAAATAATACAATTCAAACACTTATATATCTAATCTGCATGTACCAAGCATAACATAAAAACATATGTTCTGTCGACCTATTACAATAATTACTCTGTTTAGGATATTATGCTTCAAGCTTTAACTTTCTATATTTATTAAATTCCTATATTTTACAATGAGAGTGTATGTCGGTTTTGTGTAGAATAATTATGAAAATGTTTTTTTAGTATTGTCACAACCAACTCTGTTTTTTTATGATGAACTGGCAGAAGAAAGACGCATAGTCCAATCTTGAGGTAATTTAGACAACATATGTTCTTTCGCAGTCGACATACATTAGTTCCACTAGTCTTTGAAAGATCGTGGTGTGTATGATCAAGTTACCGTATTGATTTAACTGTTCTTGACAATTATCAGTATTCAGCAGTACACAAGGCAAGCTCTCGACACAATAGGCATTCTCACATCATCGCGCGCTGTAGCTTCTCGATAACACCTTATCCCGATACAAACACCACTTAAGAAGGCAACAGCTGATCTCCATAGACTATGTATACCACAGTCGACGATATATTCACTGTAGTTAGTTATACACCCATATACTAATAAGCGAAAAAGAGCTCACCCCAAAACGATCTAATCACGTGAACAGGCAACACAGAATGACTAACGCACACACTCTGTGAGTCATCTGACTTGGCAACAGGGACTTTTGCAGCAGCATTCTGGCATCATTAAAATAAATAGGTCCAGGTCCATAGTGATTGTTAGCAGTGGCCTGAAAGCTATTCATTTGCGATATAAAACAGAAATATTCAAGTGTTAACTGGATATTTTAAAGTACCTGAGAGTAATTATCAATCTTATTATTTACTTGTCTTGAATGCGCGTTTTATTCAGAGGCAAAATGTTTGTTATACTGAATATTTTATTATACACTATGTTACTGTGTTCAGATCTGTGTTCATTATTTATACAGTTTGCACAATATGTTATATGCAAACTAATTTACTACACAGTGATTACTATAACTATAAAGGTATTTTCAGATATTCCTTCACATTAAATACACACGCAACATTACCATTTTTCAACGTAATGACTACAGGAATGTAGTTTTGAAACATATTAAAAATCACACGTTAAAGGTTTTCTAGTGTAATTATACTACGATCGCTAGGAAGTGTGTGACATTCAACAATCTTGTAGTTTTCACTCCGTACGGATATCTAGTGACTATGTAGAGTCTAAATGGACAAGCAGAAGGTTGTTAACATTACAATTGCCTCCTAGTTATACTGTTTCGTGGGGTTTTACGTTTACAGGTTGTTCGCTGTAACATGCGCGTTTTTGCAAATAGACAGTGCCAGTAACCGCATATAGTTTAAATTGTGCACCGGCTGAGATATTGCTGTAATGCTAGCCGCGACTCACGTAAACGGGTTCTTTGTTTCGCCATCGCATTATATTAGTCATGTTCCAAACCAATGACCACTGAAAATCTATTCCTATAATTTGTGCAGGCCTACCCCTAAACAAGAAGTGGCAGCGTAGAAACACGTTAATTTTGCAAATAACTTAACAGTATTGCTTGATAAACATGCTTTCTCAAAATCATGATAAACATACATATGTATACAAATCACTTGACGTATAGTAACACCAATGTTGCATGAGGCGAAAGACACATGAAAATGGGAAGGGCTTTCAACATTGTACTAGGTTAATCGTGGGCAGTGTATAAATGGTGATACTGTAGCTGCTAAAGATTAGTTTCCCTGGACCGTAGTCGCAGCATTGTGTAAAGTTATTTGTCTCGAAAGTAAAAAGACAAAACGTCAAGGAAGTAGCCAACGAAATTCTAAATTTGTCACTACGTAGTGAATTCGATAAATTTTATGAAGATACGTTCAGCGACCACTAGTTAAAACGGTATTTATTTCGTGATGTTAATATACTTTTACAACTGATAATTTAATCACGTAAATAATAATAAAATTATAGCACAGATTCGCAACTTCACTTAATGTGTTTAAAGGTTCGAAACTAAATTTCAAAACTTTCTACAGTATCACTGTAATTATGTCCTAAACAGATAAGACGACGTTGCCTTGATTGTGGTTTAATGTGCTAGGTATGTTACAATGTGGCACCGGTTAAAAAGGTGCAGTTAAGTTATTCGTGAAATCAACCCAATGCATAAGTATTATAAGATTAAACCAAGTAAATCAATTCCATAAAATAAGTAATACATTTAAAATGACTACTTAATAGTATTTTATTCTGATGAGTAATTTCTCTGTCGCATTAAAAGGTCGTTAATATTTATTAGCATCCAATTTTAAGACAGTTATTTAAATTAATATTGGAATACACAACCATATTCATACAATACTTTCCTGTGCAGTGTATCCGGTCCTACATATCATTCTAACTACTGTTTCTGAACATGAAATTCAAACTGCATTCCAACTACTCCTGTTCATGAAACATGTCCTCCCATAGTACATCATGTGTATATATTGTGGAGTCATGTTCATTGTCTTCCATAATGCGTCTCGGTTATGGCTACAAATGTTCTATCATATTATTCAGGTCTGGTGACCAAGGAGGTCAACCAAATATTACATGCCTTGTTGGTTCCGAAACCATCTCTAAATTGGTTTTCTTCTATGGAAAACAATTTTCTATATCTGCGACTATATTATTCTAACATGCTATAACATTAAAGGACTCGATGCTTTAATACATCGCTGGCCATTAAACTTGCAATACCATGAAGATCATGAGGCATCACAACAGGATATATTGGGCAAGAATAGCCATCATACACGGGTGACATGTTTATACTTGCAGCACGATACTACATATCGATTCTAGGAAATCAGTACTTTGAGCCCCACTTCTCACCCCTCTCAGAGAGAATTAACCGACTCTACACCCACGTGGCTTGGATGTGTGCCCAAAGTTCATCCGTTGTAGTGGCGGGAATCCTGTCAAAACCCAGTCATCGATTGACCATGGACCACATGTTTTCGATTAACAAGAGATCCGGTGAACACGCAGGCCAGGAAAGCAGTGTTACATATTGGTCATCCAGCAGCCGCAGGACGATGTGTGCCACATGAGATCGCGCATTGTCCTATTCGCACATGTCCCCAAGTTGGCCCTGAGGTACGGGGACGACAACAGGTTCCAACACCTCCGCAATGTAACGGTTGCTGGTCAGCGTACCAGCGATGTGGACTAGGCACGAACGGGACTGGAATACATTGTCACCCTATGTCATTATTACAGGTGCCAGGTCGGTATGACTATGCATTATGTAGGACTCCACCAGGCGTGCACTTCGGTTATACGAGAGCTTAATGCGTCCATAGTCATGCTACAGGTAGAAGCGGAACTCGCTGGTGAAGACTACGACAAGATATTCGTCAGTCCATGTCCGACGTTTCACGCACCATTGCAGCCGAAGGCACCTACAGTATGTGAGCATTCAGTGGCAGCCGCAGTAATGTGCGCCTGGGGATAAGGCGTCGATGGTCTAGATGGCGACAACTGTGCGTGAGAACACAGATTGATGTACCAGACACCTGACATCCCGAGCGAGTGTGCTTGATGGGACTGAATGGTCTGTAATTGTCATGAGTTCCAGATGGCTGCCCCGGCGTTTGTTGGTGTGACGGGGCAGTTATGGTTTCCTGCACATCGCTCACCACGTCCATCCTCGACCACTGATCTCATATCTGCTTCGCTGTAGTTACACCTCTTCCAATCCGAGGACAAATATCGCATTAGGATAATCCACAATCTTGATAGGTTAATAGCCTTCCGCAGTCAAAAGCGGAAACATGTTTCTGAGGTCGCCATGTTCTCCGAACCTAAATGCTGATTCGTTTGTGCACACAAACAGCATCGAAACATTCAACCACTACATCCCAGTTGCTCTCCAACCTCCACTTGTATACTGCTTCACAGCGTGGCGCCACTCGGCGAACAACTAATTACACCATTGTTCTACCCTATGCTACGCAGTCTCCCAATGTCGGATCAATACATTGCGTCCTTCGTGATGAATTTAGAAAGGCCAGCAGAGTACCAAGCGTTATGTGTACTTTCTGATTACCTATGTAGTATTCCAGTAAGTAGAATTATTTGGGGAAGCCTGCACAAGGGTTAAGGGAATCGGATCATCAGAGATATTCATGCTCTGTCATTCTGGTCACCTGGCTGCCATTTTAGATGTTGCTGACCTTGACCTTGACCATTAACCTTGACCAAGACCTTCGACCTCGACCCCAGTGAACATTGACTTTAAAAACCCAGAAATTACAAAATATTTAAAAAATATCTAAAACAATATAAATTATTTGTAAAAATCCAAAATATATATACAAAAACTTATAAAATATTACTTCTACCTTTATTTATTTAAGAATTATTAAAAATATTATTTCATAACTATTCAAACACATTTCCAGAAGTCCACAAGCACCATGCTCAGCAGACGACTGACCCCCTCCACTCCCACTCACCGTGCGAGGTGGCGCAGTAGTATCTCACTGGACCCGCATTCGGGAGGACCCGGCTTCGATTTCCTGATTTCGGTTTTCCATGGTTTACCGAAATCACTCCAGGCGAATTCTGGGATCGTTCCGTAACAAAGGCCATGGCCGACTCCTTTCTCGATCCTTCCTTTGCAATTTGCTCCGTCTCTAATGACCTCGCTGTGGACGATACGTTAAGCTAACTACCTACCCACCTACAGCCCCCAGACTCCTCACCTATTCCCATTCTGTCATATGCGGTCATCTTGGTTTTTCGTTTGTCTTTGTTTGTACATGACTGAATGCTGCCTTCTTGGATTTTTATCTGTATTTAGTTTATACATTGCTGGAGGCCACCATATTGGATTTCATATGTTTACATTTACATCACCTATGCGGTGCTAGTGTATAAATAATCGCTTTTGCCACCAGGTGGCGGCCATAATTAATTATGTTTTAAAGTATAGGTGGTGCTGATGGCGCCCTCCGTATTGGATTATATTTGCAATGTTTAGGTAGTGCTATGTTCTCGGTTATGCCGTCAGATGAGCGATGGCACAGGTTCCCTCCATGCCCACCCACATTTTTCATTGGCAAATTACTTAGCTTCATTCAACCCCCGCCACCACCACTATTGGTTCTCATTGGTTAATTAATCGTGTGTTTTCGGAAACCTTCGTTCCGATCAATCAGTGGTCATTCAGCGCGGGATATAGTTTTCCCCTAAAAAAAAACAACTCTTATTCCATATGAAAACATTCCCAACATATTAAAGGTGTCCCTAATCAGATAGTATTCTGTGTATGTGATTGGAATATGCCAAGAGCCGGCGATTCACAATCCGTGCCCCATCGGAACGAACGTCCTTGACCTTATCAAGCAGCGCTGCTGAGCGCCGTTTCGACAGCTCGTCGAGATGTATGCCACAAGACGTCATGCGTGCCAAAATCAAAACCATTGTTGTGCTCTGTGCAACTCAGAAGCCCTACGACTATGGAGTTATGAAAATCCATGATACATTTAACAAATATTATGTATTTAATGTCATCCTTGACTCAGAGATAAAACTCGTTTAAAAATAGCTATTCCTTGCATTGTATTTGCTATGCTGAAGAAGAATATTGTGTGATGTGTGCATAAATAAATGTGTTTTGTTTTAAAACAAAATGTTTTGTATCTCGAGTTATGTACTGCTCACGAAAGTTTACAAAACACTGTTGGTAAAGGAAAAACGTATATTTGATATATTTAGTAATAGCAGTTTTATTATAATTTAAAGAAATTAAATAATATTCAATAAGACTCTAGCCATTCTGTGTGTGGTTGTATATATATATACTCTGACACACACACACACACACACATGTGTATGAACTTAATTATTTTAAATTTAACAGAAATAAATTAAGGATTAGGGGTAACAAAAACACTTTGAAATAGAATCTGTCTCGGATATTATCTTTATACCTGGCGTGTAGCAGCGGCACAGACGTCGGAAGGAGTCAGTCGGCAGGCGTCAATCTTTCCATCAATGCTTCGCATGTGGAGCGATTGTGGAGTATGTGGAACAATTGAGGAACATACGAAACGAATGTTGAAAATGTGGAGCACGTAGAGCATGTAGAGCGATTGTGGAGCACGTGGTGCTGATTATGGTGCGTGTGGGTCACAAGTTAAAATAAAGTTCCCTTATTTTAAAGTAAAGTTATGTAGTCTTCTTCCAAAGCTGAAATTTGTATTCTTTATTTAGTAATATAGCTTTGAAATTTATATATATATATATATATATATATATATATATATATATATATATATATATATATATATATATACGTGTATACTTATATGTATAAATAGGTATATATACATATATATGTATATATACATACACATATATATGTATATATACACATAAGTATACATATGTATATATATGCATATATATATATAGGTCCCGTGGTATAGTTAATAGCTTACTAAGTAAATTGTTTTTGCAGTTTGCAATAAAATTGCCTAGCACCATGCCGGGCATCCAACAAGCTTCGCCATTTCTTGAAAATATATTTTGCACCTTGTTTTCAACCAGGCAGCACTCACAGTCAGTATCGGATGAAGGAATCGATCATGACCTACGTTAAGTAACCATCTAAGTGTATTCCTAGAGTGATTTCAAGAAACCATGGAAAAAACTCAAATCAGGATGTATGGACTGAGAATTGAACCTGCAGATCGTTATGTTTCATGGAATCAGGAATTTTACCCCACAGATTCTGGGTCATACAATACATATGTATGCATTTTGCCTCGCAAACATTTATGTGGATGCCATTTCTGGTCCCACTACTATCGAATTCTGATACTGAAACATTGGATACCTATGTGTGTAAACCGAAAGATTCGGCATGAACTGCTCAACATTATCAAATTTCCCTCAATTGCACAAATACAGCTAGCAGCTGGTAACCCGTCGAGGGTCTGCGATATGTGCCATCTTTCACAGAAACCAATAACAGATTAAAAATGCTGTGAGCTTGAAAAAAATGTGACCTTTTTGTCTCGATGCACCAATTCCTTCACTATGGACTTTATGGAAAAGCATTCGCCTGCTTTGATGTTTTTTTTTAAAACAGGTATTTCTCTTAAGGAGTTTTCATAAGGCTATTGATTTCTACTGGCATTGCATCAAGGCCTATTTTGCAACGAGCAGTATGTTAAGCATTGCTGGCAATATGGCGATGACAATGAGTTAATGAGCTGGTGAAACGTATTTTACCTCCCATTCTTCGAATTTAACACTTACGACTTTTTTTCCTTGCGAATAATGGTGTATCTGGCAATGACTCGTGATATTAAAGTAGTCTTCTTGGATAGAGAAACCAAATATTTTTCAAACTTATTGGAATATTAAGCCATGCAAAACTGTGCTGCTGAAGTAGGATAGGCATGGCGTAATTTTCCCTTAGAATGTTTATTGGTCATAGATACTTTAAAATGCATGATTATGGTTGTGAATATTAATGGTGAACAGTTCTGTTGATGTTTGATGTGTATGTTATGAATTTGCAACTATATCTTACATGGTTAGGATATTACATCCACCTATTATTACAAGTAGATTATAGTGTATACTTGACCCTGCGAACCTCCTCGTAGTCATGGGTGATGTCCATGAATTTAGCAACTAAATCTTATGTGGTTCGGAAATTACAGTCAACTATGCTTAAAAGTAGACATGGGGTATACCTGGCCCTGCGACCCTTCTCATCGTCGGCCTGTGTTATGAAGTTGAAAATTATATCTTATGGGGTTCGAAAATTACAGTCAATTATGCTTATATGTTAGGTCTGGTGAGCGTGTAAGGAGATGCTGGTATTCGGTACCGCATTATGGTGCTAGGTCGACAGATCCCGACAGGGATGACAGAGCATGAGACTCGGCACCTGCCAGGATGCTAGGTGTAAGGGTCCCAACACCCTGGCATTATATTGACAGAGCTGGAGGTTGGAATCCAAGATGGCCACCATGGGTATGAAGGAAAATAGAAAATGTTTTGGGGGAAAACTGGAAATTTGTCCCATATGGCATCATCAAAGATGGTGGTTGCCTAGTTACCATGCCCGCAGCTCCAAGCACCTATTAGATTGCCCGTTTGTATACTACTACATGCAAAGTTTTACTTGAAGATATGCATCAAAATGTAGTACATAGTAGTTACTACATTAGAAATATAATTATATAGAGCTTTTTATCGTTGTCATTACTTTCACTGATGCCAAATCGGTTGAAAAATTTCTGAGAAATGCTATATAAGCATTATATTTAAGGTAGTGCTGTCTTCTAAAATGGCTACAAATATAGACTTATCTACTGGTACCGGCAAACGTCTATGCACACGAGTCCAATCTTTCTTCCCTAGACTGCGGCTCGGCACGGTCCGGTCTCTAGCTGAGCGACAAGATTGCATCCCGTTAGTATTATGCAGACATAAAAACATTCGGTATTTTGTCTTGAGTAACTGTACATGCAAAACCGGACGCGGAGACTTTTTACTGGCGACAACAGGTAGCAGTTCTCTTGTGACAGTGTGTGCTGGAGGATTTCTTTACCATCTCCGTGTATTGTTCGATATAATACAATTGCATATCTGTTATTGAGTGCAATTTTTCTGTTCGAATATTAAATAGTATCGAATTAAAATCATGTTATGTAAAAGTAACAACAATGGAGATGGAATACTTTATGTGGTTTGATGCATCAACAGATCAGAACTGATTACTTGTTCTTTTTCCACATTTTCATAATGTCTTTCACCATTAAAATGTGGGTGAGTGGAGGATAGAAATATTTGGTCTGAAAGTTTACGGCGCGACGTACGAAATATCTCAACGGGAATGCATTCCTCAAGAAAACATTTGTTTACCAAATTTGCAAACATTGAGAGTCTTGAGACAGCATAATACTAAGCCAACTTGAACACATTTTACAGCATAGCAGTTTTACTTCTAAAAAAATCCAAAACATGTAAATAGTAACACAATGTCGTACATAGCTGTCATCTATCTAGTCAGTGCCGAATGTAATTTCATAACATATCCACAGTTGTTGGCACGATATTTTTGATGACATAGAATTCTTGAATTGTGTCTTTTGTCGAAATCATCAATCACAATACGGAGCAGCGAATAAATTAATTTTAATAATGAACAATAAATTTAAAACATTTTTAACTATAATAATGTTATATTAAAAGATAAAAGAATATTTAGTACAATAACTGCTAGACAATAATACAAAATAGAACTGAGAAAGAGATAAAGATATATTTTTATTTTCAATTTTTTATTCCAAAGAAAAGAGTGATGCATGAAGGTTAAGCTAAACTATTAAAACTTTGTCTGCAGTTTCTGCATTTAATTTTGCGCAAATATATGCAAGCGAATACCAACCAATGCGGCAGTGAATTATAGGTAAATACAAGTAATTAATATAGTTACACTTTCTCTCTCCAGAAATTAAGTGGGTTATACCAAGTTCGTTAAGAGATTGAGGTCTTAATCAAATAAAAGAGTTAATTATAATTTCCTTATTTTTATTACAATAACTACAGCAAAATTCTCTAAACTCAAATTCTCACAATAAATTAAAATCACTTACTGTTCATCAATTAATAAAATTTACAAGTGGGACAAAAAATAAATTTAATTAAATAATTAAAGATCAGTCCCAGTAGACAGTGTCTCAGCATATTTAATTATTTGATAATTTATGTTTCCATATTTGACAGTTCGAATATTTACAATAAAATCAGTATTACACTTACATTCAGTCCATGTTCCGCCAGTCATAATTTTCTAGAGTCCTACAGGCGCCCTAGTACATTCAAGCCACGAACACTTCACTCGCCGTCGTACCGCAATCTCCAGTCGTTGTCCTCAATTTTTCTTCGCACGCGCACACTCGCCAGGCGGCCTCCGTCGAAGACTGCCGGCCACTGGGTTGCGGCAGTATATATAGCGTCTTAAGCCGCGACCTAGAATCTTCCCCAACTCGCGTGATACGTCGCGGAGGGCTGAGGCGCCAGACAGTCTCACCAGAATATTCTTGCATCGTCGCCAGTCGTATCAGAAACTCTAGCAGGCGAGAGGAGGTCTGTGACGCCAGCAAGTCTCGCCACTGTCGGCATTCGCGGGATTCCTAGAAGAGGAGCAGACAGCAGACAGCCACAAGCGCATCGTTCCAGGAAGAAGGGAGGGCGAGGTAGGTCTCCGATTACGACGCAGGGCAGCGGAGTCGGCGCCAGCTGCAGCACGTAACAAAATATTACTTAAATTGTAACTTAGAAATTATCTCCAATGAAATAAGCTGCTTTTTGTTTACTTAAAATAAGTTCATATTACCACTGACAGTGTTCCGGTTGACCTATTGGCTGCCCACTGTGGCGCAATCGGTTAAGTGTTGAGTGTGAGTAGTTCCGGTTTTGAATCCCGGGTAGAGTAAAAATACGAGGAAAAAGTTGTCACGAAATTAAAAACATTAGTGCTGTAAATGTGGAATTGTGTGTGCATTTTATGCTACTTTTACAAGTAAAACCATGAAAATTAGTAACTAAAAGAATACATGCCTTTTCTTGTACTAATTAACTAACCTACTAAGTGGACTTACAATATATAGATATTTAACATTACAGTCAAGCTTGTATTTCAGTCACATTTGTAATTAGACAATCTAAATTAATATATAACATACTTTCAAACATATATTTATTCATACCACAAATATAATACGCAGATTATTATCTTTTATATTATATTTAAATAAATACGTTCCAACTAGAAATCGAACCTACTACTTCTTGAGCAAATATGTGTGTCCTTAACTTCCACACCAACGAACTAATTTACTTATTACTATAGCCTAACGATATCGTTAGTTTCGAATCTGTTTGTGTAATAATTTACAGGCATATAATTTTAGACAGTTAATGTTTTAGTTTTTAATGAATTTCAAATAGGATTACACATTTGCACAATCTTTGTTTCACTATCGAGAAAATATTTTCTCTTAATGAACATTGCATTAGGAATAACATTTACTGGGCTAAATTATAGACAAACGTATATTATGGTCTGTTAAGTTAGTACAACTAACTGTATCATAAATGCCACAGAAATAGTTTTATATTGGTTACACCGTCTGTTGAAGCCAGCATTATTTGGAAAAACATATTTACAGTTGGCATTAAGTTTGCACGTGAATGAGAATTCCAGAAAAAAATACATAAACTGACAAGATACTTAACACCTTTTTAATATAAACCTGTAATGTTTACTGCGATTTTGGTGAGCTTTTTAATTTGAACACCTAGGCGTATGTAGACCACGATTTCACATCAACTACCATTTAGCACTGCACGAATACTTACACACAGATTAATTGGGTGGAATTTGTGAAGTAGACGAACATTATGCTGTAGATTGTAATTTTATTATTTTATATCTTGTTTTATAAACACTGTGTGTATGCATTCTTTATAGTGCGGGCCAGTCCACTAGGAGTAAAAACGCTCATTTTCGAGACTTTGTGCAAATAAAGATATAGAACATTTTCTATAGTTTCAAAAGAAAAGCACTGGCCTGAAATTACTGTTTTGTTATACTTTGGTAAACTGTACGTATACATTAACTCACGTGGAATTGCACCGAGTGTTAAAAACTAAGTAGTATTCCAGTTGTATATTTTTTATGTAGTTATATATAAATAAAATGTTCAAGTACAAATTGTTAACACTGAGAATAAATTTCCTGTACCTCTGCGAACGTCCTTGGTCCTATATTGCCTTAGATATACCTACCTGAGTCCACCGTAACTGATGTTTGTGGAATAGCCGATAGAACGGCCAGACCTACGTGTGCATCTCTTCCACCCCCTCCCCACGCTAGGTTGTCCCATTTAACACGCTCCGCCCGCTCAGACATGCACAGACGTCTGCCGGCTCCAGTAGATAATACGAAACCTACGTAAGGATTTGATTTGGCAGGGTAGTAATTGGCCCGGTTAGAAAGGACATGGCTTTTCATGGAGACAGCAGCTAGTTGCAAGAGAAACATTCTTGATGTGCGCATACAATAATTACATCTTCAACATGCGCCGATTGTTTAATTCTTGTTTAGTGGCGTTATTTACTGAGTAATATAACCATATATTCCGCTAAAGTGTGATATTCGATTTTCGCAAATGCGTACGACAGGAGGAAATCCACTTCTGTGTATCGTTAATAAAATACAAATATTATAACTACTTAACGGCTTACATAGAATAGGGTATATTTTAATTATTAACAGAGGAACTATGCATTTCTCTTTCACAGTTATCTGCAATTATAGTCATTTCACACACGTTTACTGTGTCATTGTTTGAAGCATCGAATGTCGCTTACATACCTCGAGACAAGCTATATTGCACAATACTGTAGCTCAGCTCGCCTTTATGATTGGTTGTTTATTCCCCTAAGTGTCACCTGTTTGCGCGTGAGACACTGACTTCCAGTGTGGAGTTTGTGTGAGATATAACGTTTTTGCATTAACTTCCATAATCGCAAGACGAGTTGCTGTATCCAATTAAATGCGTTATATTCACTTGAAGAAATTGATGTCAGAATGATGCTCCAATCGAAGCTAAAGAGATTCTTGGCGCAGTTAAAACGCTGAAGGATTGGCCGGATAGTTATGACCTTCTGGTAGCCTAAGAGCCAAGGCGATACATCTTGTCTGAAGCCGAAGTTTGCCGAAGAGGACTTTAACTTTTTCCGTCGCCCATTTATTCTGACGGGAAGTGTACATATAAATATGAGAATATAAAATTAATTTAAATTTCTATATTTATATATACATATGCCTATGGTCATATTTAAATAACATGTTATGTAAGTACCTGCATTTTTCGTCTAACGAATATTTGGGTTGTCTCAGAGTGCTCCCATACCACGAAGATGAATCTGCCAATCCCCACCTCCACCTCCATCACCACCCCTAAATGATCCCTAAATTACCTCTAATGACCCCTAAATGACACCTAATGTCCCTTAAATGACCCATAACGACTCCAAAATGACTAACGACCTCAAAATGATCCGAAAATGACTACAAAAGGACCCTAAATAAATGGCCCAAAAATGTGGTCTACACGTACCACACACTAAAACTCAAGCATAGCTCAACCATTCAGCCAACAAAAGCCTTGCCAAAATTTCCCTGCTACTCTTGCCATCTGCTCTACCAACCATCATGAGGCTAAATATACTCACCACCCATACCGTCCACTAGAATTCAAGATTATATCAGTCCACATCATTACCAACAAGCCTTCAAATAAACCACCTGATTATATCAACCATCACCAGATTAAATATGCTTAGCACTCATACTATTCACTAGAGTTCAAGCATATCTCAGCACACACCTGCTAAAATATACCAAAACATCGTAACTCCAACATGTCTGTCATAGTATCATTACCATCTGACATCAGCCAAATATCATACTAGATGTTAATATAAATCACTCTATCAACTATCCATACCAATAAAATCCGGACTACCGCACCTCAGACATACGAAACAAAATATGAGTAACCCTTCAGACCTGTAGTACTGAATAATATACCAACCATAACACCAGCATACTTCAGTCATGCCACACGGATCACAGTTTAGTTATATAATGCAACATAACAACTACTCATTACATATCACTCCACGCCATCCGTTAACTGCACCAACCAAAACATACCAGGTAACAGCCCTCCAGCACACAAGACATTAATATAATTCACTATATCAGTCGACAAACCAGTTAAATAAGCCAGCCATCCATATTAATAGCTGATCCACCAAAACATACCAGGTAACATAACTCCAACATACTTAACAATCATGTTGACCATAAATTGGTATGGAGTACTAAATCAAATATATATTAACCTTCACCATGGCATTAGCTTGCCTCAGCCATACAATCTCGAAAGCCATACAACCTAGTATACCAACATACTATACCATATGAATATATCAACCATCACAGCAGACAGCCATACCAATCAAAACATACAGCACAAACCATATAATTCGCTTTAACCCAAGCATACCTCAGTCATGCCTTTAACAATACAGAAAATATCAACCACAATATTTCATACTTTCTGATCAATCACAACAGTCAACTATATTGACTACCTTTTCACCCCATCTAACTTCATCAGTTCCACATTAAAACAAGCCTTACCAGCAGCCGAGCCAATCATATTCCAATCATAAGCTCCAGTCATGCTATCATATGATACATACTATTAATGTAACCACATATAACACCCATAAAGTCGTAATTCCCAGATACAGTAGTATACCATCCAATCATACTAACCAATCATACCAACTAAGCTTTCTGCCCATCTCATACTAACTAAACATATTATCAAACCATTCCGATCTTATAAAATAATTACACAATCAAAACCATTCTCCCCATACCATCGAAGCTACACTTTTGTCATACTGCCAAAACAAACCGAACATGTTATCGGGTCATACCAATCAACATAACGGCTATACCAACCATACAAGCAAACTAACCATACAACCAAGTCATATCGATAGGTTATACATCAAGATGTACCAGCTATAAAAATGAACCAAACGATACAGGCAGCCCACACTGGCAGACAATACCATCATGTTACTCCATCCATTACAACTATTCCAAGAGACAACCAACCATGAATTCATGGCCAGAGACCATAACAACCAAAACATACTAGCCAGGCATCCAAACCAAACATGTTACCACAAAATCTACCTATAACAATCATGCATATAGGTCATAGGGTACAAACATGTTAAATCACCTCTATCAATCATGAGCATACATACAATTCATATTATCAGACTGACCACATAGGCCCTAATATTCAAGCCATATATTTAGACCTTCAATACTTACCATCACACCTGTCCTCATATCTCCTGCCCCCCTGTTTAACAGCCATACAGACACTTCACGCCAAGAGACAATGCTATTCCATCAAAAAATCCCCCCTCCCCTTTCCATCAACTCAAAAAATACTACAATTTTCCAATCACACATTTCAGACAACACTACTGTCATACAGATAGGCCATACAATCAAAGACATGTCAACAAACCAGTCAACCAATGAATATACCCAGGTCGTCATATAGAATCATTTTAAATACTAGAGAGACCACATCCACATCTCTAGGAAATCTCTAGACAGGTTAGAACTATCGAATGGTAGACGCGAGTATGGCCGACCAACTTGCAATGGAGATGATGTCGAAGGGTAGGGGAGGGCGAGACTCGTTTCAACATTACCGCTAGAGGAGGTGCATGTCAACGACAAGACATTTGTTCCCCACCATCCGACCAGGCCACAATCACCTAATATGGTATCCTGCGAGGGTATCCACAGAACCCTTGAGAATAGCAACTTTACCGTTCGCTAGAGAGCATATTTAATAAGCTATCGCATTACATAAAACATATATGGATCTCGTCCATCACCCACAACCCTACGTAAACGTCTCAACAGGCGAATGAATGTCACTAATTGTTTTGGCAACGTCTCATGCGAACCAGCATTTCTAGGGTAAAAAGTAAATATCCATTCTTACTATACTCTCCACACACTCACAGAATGAAGTAAATACCTAAACATTAATCGCTTGCTATCAGTCTGTATTATCTAAACACACCAGCCATTTAAATACACCACTCCCTTATAAACGTCATTATAAATCCATGATGTATTGTAATTGTCTGATTCATTTATCAATTTTTCAGACATATGTAACAATTTTTTTACACTTCCCAGTATCTCAATATTTCATTTACAGACATGGAAAACTCACACATACCACAATATTATTGTTTATTAAATGTGTCGACCAGCTTTCTCCCGATGTCCAATCATAATTTAATGTCATATCAAACAACTATATAGCTTAAACCTCCATATACCCATCGAAAATTGTTCAAAATATCTCGTATTATTTGGATGTCATATCATAGTCGCTGCTAAAAATACATACCAAGCATTCATTTCTACATACTCTTCCAGACAAAATATTCTAACTTGCAATATTACAAAATACCTAAACACTACCTCAATTCATTCCATTATACCATATAGGTTATACCAAACACTTCCCGCCATACGATCAAGGACATCAAATAAATCATATAAACATTCCTATGGAATATGGAATAGTCCAGCGAATTTCTCTGATAAATCGTCTCATCGTGTAATATCAAACACACACACACACATACAAATAATACCAACACCCATACAGTTCACCATAGTCAGCAATCCAAACTGAACGCAATCTCATTCCAATATACCATATCACGAAACCAGCTATTTAAAATGTTCCAGCATAAAAAAAAAACATTATAACCATTCATTCGCAACTCCCTTATCATCAAACATTATCAGCAAAGCTAACATACCATAACGACATGATATATTAACCATCGAACCATGCATTTCAAATAGCATTACCATCACACAATATGAACATTTTAGTCAACCAGATGCTACACAAAACTCTTACTATCAGAACATTGCTATTAAACACTCCTGTGAAAGATATTAAAACTTCATCCTTGAGAACTATAACATAAAAAACTCTTTATTTTAGTAATTTGTACACTATTTTGATATCATCGTAGATGTTGGTAACTCAGTACTACTTTTAGACATTCGCTTTATACTCGCCATCAGTTGTTACTAAAATAATTATAATTAAAACACCAGTGTTATTTTTTTCCCATATATTGCTAGGATAAAATGTATATTTTACGATAAAATGAATAAAAACAATAGTCTTCAATACCATTTAACTTTATTTCGCACACTTATAAAATAAATAGTATTACTTACATACCCTCAGACATATTCTTCATTCAACAAAAATATATGTGCATTACTTTGGCCAAAAGTATTTCCATAATAACAACATTGATACCATAATGCTTGTAGCGACTCTTCAGGAACCCTTGCTGACGTCGATGCTGTCGGTGTTACAGATGGTAAGTCTTCAACCATCGACACCATCTTTAGTAGAGTACATGGTCATAGTAGATGATTCCACTCTTGATGATCCGCCTTCCGCCACGGTCGTTGGCTAAATTACATCCGTTCTTACATGACGCAAGCTTATATACTGTTTCCACTACAGAACAAGTGTATGTTATCCATTTCAATTATCTTACTATAGGTCTGCTGAGTATGAATATGTTAAAGGCGGCATTCTTGAAGCAGTGTCGTACGTAGGGTAATCAACACATTCATTATCTAAAATGCGATTTCTTCCATCAAAAACCATTCATGTGTACACTTATACATCTTTCAATGTTGTATATATCTTTGCTTTTTCTCTTGAAAACCCATTTTATTTCATGTCATGCATACGTCAGAATGAATTCTTTAGATAGGTAGGTATGTGAAGAATTCAGTAACTGTGTTGAATGCTGCAAGTAATTTAAGCTTTATATATGTCACATTAGCCGATAAAATTATCTGACTGCTAGAACAACAAACCATCATTCTCACTATACCTTAACGAAGAGATAAATCCATTTTTTATTATTTGTAGCGACGACACACACGCTACTTCTATATGCCTAAAACTGATGTAGGTAAGTCTCAAGTCATTCGAACTTAGTCAGTGAAAGAAAACTCTTACTCGAACGACAGACGAACTGCGATTTAGACCATCTCGGCTGTCTCAGTGTATGTCTGAAAATTAATTACATGGTTCAGGATTCGAACCAACGCTACTCTTACAAGAAAATAGAGCTGAAATCCAATGCCTTAGAGCGATCGACAACCTGAAAAGTTCTTATCCTTGGATGATATCGTAGCATCTTAACCTTATCCTTGGATGATATCGTAGGATGTTAACCTTATCCTTGGATGATTTCGTAGGATCTCAACCTTATCCTTGGATGATATCGTAGGATCTTAACCTTATCCTTGGATGATATCGTAGGATCTTAACCTTATCCTTGGATGATATCGTAGGATCTTAACCTTATCCTTGGATGATATCGTAGGATCTTAACCTTATCCTTGGATGATATCGTAGGATCTTAACCTTATCCTTGGATGATATCGTAGGATCTTAACCTTATCCTTGGATGATATCGTAGGATCTTAACCTTATCCTTGGATGATATCGTAGGATCTTAACCTTATCCTTGGATGATATCGTAGGATCTTAACCTTATCCTTGGATGATATCGTAGGATCTTAGCCTTATCCTTGGATGATTTCGTAGGATCTTAACCTTATCCTTGGATGATATCGTAGGATCTTAACCTTATCCTTGGATGATATCGTAGGATCTTAGCCTTATCCTTGGATGATATCGTAGGATCTTAACCTTATCCTTGGATGATATCGTAGGATCTTAACCTTATCCTTGGATGATATCGTAGGATCTTAGCCTTATCCTTGGATGATTTCGTAGGATCTTAACCTTATCCTTGGATGATATCGTAGGATCTTAACCTTATCCTTGGATGATTTCGTAGGATCTCAACCTTATCCTTGGATGATATCGTAGGATCTTAGCCTTATCCTTGGATGATATCGTAGGATCTTAACCTTATCCTTGGATGATATCGTAGGATCTTAACCTTATCCTTGGATGATATCGTAGGATCTCAACCTTATCCTTGGATGATATCGTAGGATCTTAACTTTATCCTTGGATGATATCGTAGGATCTTAGCCTTATCCTTGGATGATATCGTAGGATCTTAACCTTATCCTTGGATGATATCGTAGGATCTTAACCTTATCCTTGGATGATTTCGTAGGATCTCAACCTTATCCTTGGATGATATCGTAGGATCTTAGCCTTATCCTTGGATGATATCGTAGGATCTTAGCCTTATCCTTGGATGATATCGTAGGATCTTAACCTTATCCTTGGATGATATCGTAGGATCTTAGCCTTATCCTTGGATGATATCGTAGGATCTTAACCTTATCCTTGGATGATATCGTAGGATCTCAACCTTATCCTTGGATGATATCGTAGGATCTTAACCTTATCCTTGGATGATATCGTAGGATCTTAACCTTACTTACTTACTTACTATCTGTTCAAAAACCTACCATTCAAAACAAAAGAAACATTTTTTTGCCAATATTTTAATTTATAGAAAAAATCCTACAACTTTCGCGATTAGGATCGCTCTGAGAAAACGAGTCCTGTAATATATAACAGTTTAGATTTTTTATATGTAAAATTTATTTAAATTAAAGAAGTAATTTTTAAAACAGTATTACATTATCGATTCCTCAGATTCTTCCTTGTTTCGTCTAGAAGCAATAACGAGCCACACAAATCTTAAAATTAGCTCTTTTTCGTAAAATGTGTGGCTCGCTACTGCTGTTTCTGGCACATGGCATTTTTTGAAAGGAAAAACGGGAAATATTTAAGGGGAAAAGGGATATTTGAAGGTTTTTTGTGTTTAAAACATGCGAGTCTGAGAGAAAAACGGGAAATTCCGATATGGCAGTCGGCTGATCCACGAACCTACCGGCTTCCCAATCCATCGATCAGCTCCCACAATCCGTCTGGCACGTATTATAAAGCCAGAGTTTAAGGGGCCGAACGTACCTACAAGGTGGAGGATTGCCGACTAAGCAGTAATTAGTCAATAAGAAATATGGGGGGGGGGGGGCGGTTGGATTGGAGGTTACTAATTTGTGCGAACGCATCTGATTGGTTTGGTGGAACAGAAGTGACTAATTAGGCAATTAGAAACAGGGTTGGGGGGGTGGTATGAATATGACTAATTGTTCGAGCGAACGCTCCTGTTTGGCTGAAACGAAGGTTTCCGAAGACACCGGAGTAATCGGCCAATGGGAAAATGGTGGTGGGGTTAATTGGCCAATGGGGATCATTGGCGGGGATGGAGCGAACATAACATTGCGACCTCCAGTAATGTATAAACAAGTAACGATTATCAACATGGCGGCCTTCGAAACAAATGACGAACGAAAAAAAAAAAAAAACAATTATTAAATAAATTTTTTGATATACATTTTTCATGAGTTCTAAAACTATTTTTAAATAAATTTTTTTGTAGTAATTTTTTTATAATTATTTTTAACGATTATTTCGGATTTTTTTAAAAATTTCTTGTGTTTTTGGGGTCAATGCTAATGGGCCAGCGGTCAAGAGTCTTGGGCCAGAGTTCAAAGGTCGCTCACTTCCAAGATGGCGAATTGGTGACATCACAACATGGCGACCGGCCGAATACGAATCCGACGCCAATGAGTCCAAACATACATAATCATACTTCTCTCCCTGTCAGTAGCTTATTCGTAGGGACAGGAAAATTCCGGCTTGTGAACGACCTATGGGCTAGATTCCACTGTCTTATATGTATTTTCAAGCCTTAGCTTTGTGATCATCTTTTTATTGGCGCAGTCAGTTTAACGCCAGACCAGGTAGCACGGGAGTCGGTAATGTTTTACTTGCAGGTCTATTATTAACTCAGAGTTCACCTGGGCGTGTCTAATATACTGTGATCAAATTAAAACAGAACAAAAATACACATATATTTATATATTTGAAGTATAGTTTTCCTCAAATGAATTCGCGTAATTTTCCAGTCCTTACTTATTTGTATACCCAGGTTCGGCTCCAGGTTGGAGATGGTCCATATTACTACAAGCATAGCACTAAGCCTAAATATAATTGACGTTTTGTTCACTCAAGCATAGCACTCGGAAAATAATTCCTTGCTCGCAACACCTGAATCCATACATGGACTCCTTCACTCCGCCATTAATTTACTGGTGTTGTTCATAACGAAATTTTAGATGTGTGCTTCACTTTGACACAGAACTTGTTTGGTAATTACAATTAACAAGATGTTTGTTAGTGTTCACTGATCGGTCCTAAGTCACACCTAATGTAGATCAGTTAGCTCGAGTTGCGAATTAGCTGTCCACAGGGAATGTCACTGGGCTCTGATCGTTGCACTGTACAGTGCCGGTCAGATATAACCTTGCCGTGAAACATGTAGATGACTGGGCATGAGAGTGGGTCTGAAAGTGATCAATTATAATTGGACAGAAATGGGTTGAGTGTGAACACTTTGAAGTTTGAGCAGCACTGGAGTGCGAGTGTGCCGATCGTCTCTGAGGAGAGTTGCTGCAGTTCAACTGAGAAGACAGCGTGGGCTTTGCTTCCGGGAATATATAGAAGAGAAATAGCGGCCACGTTGAGGTAACGGTGGTTGTCTGTAACAATGCTTCCTGTGGCACGCCGTCAACTCCCAGAACTGTGCCACGATCACACAATGGAGCTGCCGAGACTCCCACACTTTGATTTACTCTTGTGGTTATTTCATTGATGTAGCAACGGCATACATCGGTGTTGTATGACTGACACTGCAAGGCCCTGCTTCACTAGCACACACGACAGTTCATTTTCTAATGCACGGAATTAGGAATATGTAAACGAGAATTTTCCGAGTGTAAATAGAAGAATAAGAACCCTTCGCCTTTTTAAAATATTTCTAATTAACTATGGTCTCATTTTGCAAAACTCATATATTTTAGTATTTCTAAAAGTAGGCGTAATAACTTTCATATTGTTTTGGCCTTTACTGCTGACTTACTTCGCCACTATATATTAATTTACTTCTCACACACAAACACGCATAGACACACGCTTCACCTCACGTCTTAGGCATGTCCAATTCTGGGGTTTTGTTTTCTTGAAGAAAGATGAGTAACCATCCTAGTATTTAAGAATATGCGCGAACATTCCTTCGTATTTGCCCGTGATTTTACTGACGCTTATTTCTGACATCAGTTGGTAGCCACAACTTGTGGCTAACCCGTTCACTTCCCAACGCATTTACTAGTTAAAGTGTTGCAAATGTTTACTTTTGTGATGTTGACTGTACTTGCATCAAGCTAGCTCCTCGCATATACAGTAGTGGGCACATTCTGTGAGCTCGTTTACATCAGCATCGTCCCTTTACAAATGAGACGTGCAGAAACTTTAACGAATCGTATTTCTTTCAGTGAAGACGTCCAAACCACCTCCCACAGACTCCTTGCAGTGTACTGCATCAACTAATAATGTCCCTCGTGTGCGACATCTCCTCCATCATGAAGGCGGTGTCTGAGCGAAGGAAATATGCACTTTTTGTATCAGCATTATGAAAAGTTCCCTACCCGCTACTGCATAATTATTATGGTTACACATACCAAACTACTTTCCTGGGAAGTTTCTAGGGATGCGCGAGAAGAATCACGTATTTTAATTTTTTATTAAAATTATAACGTTAAATCTGTAAAGAGTGGATTTATTTAATCTGTTTTCTCTTCATTTCATGCACACAAAAATAAAAAGTTGGTATTTTAATATTATATTTACTTTCTTACGGAAACTGTTGATTTGCGTCGTTAACGTTTGGCAATGTTAACTGGAGCGGATGGATACAAGAAGGAGAGAAAAGCAGATCCTAAGAAGTATTTTTTAAAACTCGCCCAGTCACGAACAGTCTATAATTAATATGTACGGCGTCGCATGATTTCATCTCCGGTATGAAGCAGGAACGTTCGGAAACAATAATATAACAACTTGAACGCTAAGCGAAATTAATCACCTCAGGTATGTCTTGCACCGACATTTCTGTTTATATCAGTGGAGAGACGTACGTATAAAGGCCGTTGCTTACTGCTTTCGCCATACCTATTGTTCGCTTTTCCACAGAAATGGTTGGTAGTGGCCCACCATATGCAAGGCCGTGGGAATGTTTCAGGTCCCCGTATAACAACATTTAACGTAATAAATTTTGTTTATCTAGCTCATTCCCGTATTTTGTTCTCGAGCGGTATTATCTAGCACTGTAATATTTCGTAAAGAGCGGACAGATACTTCATATTAGGTTTCTTGCTTGCCGGACTTCAAAATAAAATAGATTTTATAAGCAAGGAAATTTAACTTAATGAATTACCGTATGTCATACGGCCGCTATGTTGAGATGGAGTGTAACTCGGGAAATGCAATAGCTAAGTATACAGCAGTGTAATTACGTGCTGGTTCCTTTCATGTACGCGTGTTCATTCTCTGATTGTCTGTGTAAGGCTGTGGGAAAGGACCTTGTGTCTGCTTGGCTAATTCCTGCTGCGGAAAGTTCGCTATTGGCTGGCTGCGGCTGGCAAGTAAGTTACTAGGCGCTGAAGGAAACTTTCCAACATGTCGCTGTATAGTGAAGTCAATGTCATACAGAGGCGAGGTTCTGTCACTGTAGCGTACTCAGAGTCGATGTGCTCAGCCTTACACCTCGACCTCTTATATCTAAGTCTGCAAACAATTATTATCACTTTCTTTTACAACATTTTTGTAAAGTTTGGATTTTTTTAATTTAATCGCGTGTTGCATTACAAAATCTAAATTGTAACAATTTTTTTAATTTTCTTTGATTTTTTTAGATTTTAGCGTTTTTCTTGGATTTTTGCCCTTTATCTTGCTTTTTGCTGCTAGGCCAGTTCAGAGCCAGCGTACACAACTGTGAACATAACGCAGACACATGAAGGTTATTTTTGTCCAGTACAGTACACTGCGTCGCTCAGTGCCCAATCATATTTCATGTAGCTAACTGATTTGTAAGCCATGTTACTGTTATAAATGGTTGTTATTTCTATAGGTGAACAAAGCTTACAGCTTATTGGTTGTTATAACGAAACAAGTGCTGTATCGGCTTAAAGTACAGCACGCATAATAAAATATCTTACTTGCAACACCTTGTACCATAAATCAAACCGCGTCTGGGATGGTTAAGATTACTTAGGATCACGGACAAGGTCACGAAAATGCAAGATGACGGCCGAAGATAATTATGTATTCCCCCCTTTTTTATCAGCGTTATTTTAAGGATTTTTCGATCTTCTTCCCGATTTTCGAGTTCAAGGTCACACCTTAGTCCTCGAAAGTGAAGTTCATGTAAATTCACAATGGCTATCAGAGTCAGTAAATAAAAATAAAACATTACTGCTTCCCCACGGGACTTGACTAACTCAGTAAAGAGTCTTGAATCCACCTTGCTCATTCGAGGACTTGAGCGAAAGAAAAAGTGATAATGAATCGATCTTAAAAATTTTTCCGTATTTTTTTTTCATTGTGTGTGGGGAAAAACTATTTTCGGGATCTGTCGTAGATATATGTAGGGATTTTGGGTAAAACAGGATATATTCACGGTCATTACATTATCTAACATGGCCCCCGCCCGAGGTCATTCACCTGCTCCACACACCACCTTCATGACATGCATCATATCTGTGCAATTAGATCTACAAACAAACTGGACTAGGAAAGTTTAATTTCTTGTACAGGTGTATATGAGCAATATACATTTACTCACCTTTACGCTGATGTCTCGCGTAGTTGAATGGCTTCTTTTATTGGACGTCGTTTTATGCCATGTACACTGTAGATAATTAAATCTAGTCGCTGTGAAGTATCCTTTGTAAAGTACATTCTCACACTCTGCTCCAGTTTACAGGCAACCGAGACAATCTGGAAATGAGTCACCTGTACTGCAGGAAGCCTAGAGAGGCACGAGCTGATTCGCTGTCCTGTAAACAGTCGAGCCAACAAGCTCTGTGTGTTGCCTTCTGCCTCTCTGCCAGGACTTTGTGGAGGATTCCTCACGACTCCGCGGCTTTTTCTTTGTTACTAGCTCACAGTTACAGAGGCTGTACATAAACATCTGTAGTCCAAACATATTGATGGAATAAAACAAGTGTTTGATGTTTATCCAGTGGCGTGCAAAACTTTCGAAACACTCGGGCGAGTGGCGTGAGTTGGTTGATGTCGACGCTGCGTGGTATGGGCATGCCACAATTTAAATAAGAATCCAGACGTGAATAGCCGTTTATAACGCAGAGCAGAGGCGCACACACTGCAGGAAGATCCGCCTGCCTGGTGCCTCAACTGCGTTGCAGAGTCTTTGACGGAACTATTAGACGTGCTCCTAGTTTGTTTACCTACGAAAACACATCTCACCCCAGACCAGGACGGAATAGTACTTCAAGGTTACCACGCGTACTGTAGTTATTATTTAGGAGCCCTCCAGTATAGCGAGTGATTCAGGCGGCTCTCAACACCGAGCTCTCGAAAGCCAATAGTGATTGAGCGAGGTGAGTATGAAGCAGCGCTGGAATGCAAGCGCGGGGGAAACGATACATTCCCAAGAAGACCCGTCCGGCACGATTCCTACGTGCGAGAATCCGGGAGCGACCCCAATGGGAATCGAACCTATTTCGCCTAGCTGGGAGGTGAGTAGTATAACACTGCACCACCGTGAACTCTTTCCAGTGTAGTTAAAAACTAATTTTTCAGATTGCCGTATCTAAAAACATACTTGCCGGGTACGAGTGAAGCTACGATAGGCGCCTGTATTGAACTTAGGTACAGACGTTTCATCAATTAACTGATGGGGTCACGCTGAAAGTCCCATAGATATACGCAGCACAACGAGAACACTGCACGCCAGTTCAAAGCCCTGCGCGTAGAGGCGATGGCGCTCTTGTAGCGCGTGCCAATGTGACCCTTATAGCTCCCGCTCTTCTCGGCCAAAAATAGGGAGGAAAACGGTACAGGCAGGCGGGCACCTTAACTACTTGCCAGCCCGCATCCCAACCAACAGGGAACATTTCATAGCACGTGTTAGCCAATGAGACACAGGGTCCGTTCTCAGAGCCTCGCGCAGTCAATAAGAGGAACCAGCACGCCGTCTAGTCTTCTCTGTGTACTGTGTGGCACAGGGTAGTGTGTGGGCCAGCATGGCGCAGACACAATGGCGCTCTCCACACACACATGCTGTCACAGTGCTGTCATTGTGCGCTCTGCTGGGAACAATGGCGGTTGCGGCTTTATTGTTTACAAATACCCCCCCCCCCCCATACCACCTCCTGGCATAGCTGGGAGCGTACGTGCCTCTGCGGGGAAGTAAGTCATTAACTGTGGGCCCCACCCCAGCGCCAGTCTAGCCTGCATACCTCACACAGAGGTCTCTTACGTCCTACCTCTCCAGAGAACATACGAGTGTCGAACTGAGCTGTCACCATATAACTCAACACAACTACTTGCCACTTATAGAGACGATGGTTAAAACGACAGAACAATCGCGAACAATTTAGAGCGAGCAAATCTTCTAAGAATCTGACGCTTCCTGGCACTTAGTGACTTGACGAGGAACTTTGCGGGCCAATCATAACACACCAGTCCTGAGCGTGCCAACCTTCTCATTGGCCTAGAATATTGTGAAAGTAGTTTCATGCACACAAGACAACCAATAATGTAAGACAAGTTTCTGACATATGCACAGTACGTGGAACCCTAGGAAACAACAACATCCCGCGGTGGAGATTCCAGTGGAGATATTTGTGTGGCTCTTAACATGGAGGCCTTGAGAGCTGGTCACGGTGAAGCGAGGTGAGTATGGAGCGGGGCCGGAGTGCAAGAGCGGGAGAAACTGGAGATCCCTAACCAGTGGCATCGTTCATCACGGTTCCCACATGAGAAAATCCGGGACCGACCTCGCCGGGAATCGAACCCGTTTCGCCTAGGCGAGTAGTCTGACTACTTTACCACCGCGGCCCCAACGTCCCGCCGTAAACCATCGTGTTTACCGACGCTTTATCACGCGATAATTTGAATAGTTTGTAGTATTTAACGTACTGCACTCATTCCCGAAAGATTATTTTGTTTCCTTTTTGTCTGTCATGTATGTATAATGCTGCTATCCCATTTCACTGGCCGAATTAGGATTCTGATACTCTCAAGAAGCACATTTGTGTTGGTCTGATTACAAGTTAATAATTTGTTGGGAAAACGTGTATTTGAAACATAGCGCCAGCTAGGCGGGCCCCCAGCAATCCCGAGAAACCAGCGGGAGTTGTATATTTAAGTATGTGTGCAAGTATTAGCTGCCGAGCGTACTGTAGAGCTCTGCAAGCTCACATGTCAAAATAAAATGCGTTGGTTAAGGACTATAGTGAGACATTGGCTGTGGAACAGCCCTTATGTCTGATTGGCTACTGAATATTGCGGGAAAATCCCTGTTGGCTGGGTGGCCGAATGGCGCACGGAGTTGCGCCATGTTGCAGGCCAGTGACGCCATTTTGCTGGAGTGTGCTGCTGCAGGTAGCGATGTAAGGAGCTAGTTCACTTCTGTATTGTTACCGGCGCTGTAGTTACGGTGGAAAAATACTGTATGGTTCCTGCTGTTTCTTCTAGCATTCCAAACAAATCATAGCGTGTGATAATACTAGCTGTAGCAAATTACTCCGAACAGAACATTGCTTATCCAGATTGCATTTGAACGTCCCAAACTACTGTTTCTCAAGCCCAAATGTCGTTATTTCCATTTGTGTCTTCTTCATGGACCTGTCACTGGTTCAACCGCTCTTTGTGTGCTGGTTCGTTGCAATGCTTGCTTACAAGTTTAATTCATACTAGTTATTTTCAAATCAATTTAAATCACTCATTTAGGATAATCGGTATTTAGTTAACACATAAAAATAAACACTACCGCAAGACTTGAAGAACAGGCTGATGCAGTCTCGCCCGGCGTGTTCTGCCGCGGTCGCGTGGTAGAGTATTTGCACGCCTTAGCTAATGCCAAGTTGAAGGCCGCCACTTACACCCTCAGTTGAACACAACCTTGGCCGTTCAGACGTAATCACAGAAGTCTTTCCGACAGTGGCAGCTCTGCTTTCCTTAACACTTCCGTCTCTCTTTCTATCCCATCTGACATAATCCTACTTTAGCGAAGAATCGACGCCCTTATCCAGCCCTGCTGCCAGAAGATAACATTATCCGCACCACCACATTTTCTTCTTTCGCTGTATCCACTAAGAGATGAGGACATCTAATTTGCATTGACATCGGAGGAGATGTTATGATAGTGTAAAAGCGGACAAGCCTAGCGAACTGCAGCGACGCGTCGGTACAAGCAAACAATCCATAACATGTTATAGATTTCAAAACATAGCACAGAAGGCCAGTAGACCTCTTCTCCTGGCAGCGCGCTGTTTGGGACAATTAGGCCACCTGAAACTAGATGATACTTGGAACACTTTTTTCGGGGATTGTGTATATGTGGACCAGCGCCGAGAAGTGTCCTCAGGATGCAGCTTGGCGTGCAGCGCTCGTCGCTTTCCTACACATCATTCAGCCTACTGCGACTGTATCTTTCAGGTTAGTCATATATTGGATTTAATCAGGACCTCCCTTGCCAATAGCTTGTATATATTGTAATTTAAAAGAATCAATGAAACTCTGTTCAGTATTTATAAATAACTTAAGTTATATTCACAACCCTTCCATCGCCAAAGTATAAAAGCATAAACCTCCCCTAGTCCATAGTGTAATATATAAAAAGTTAAGGATAGGTAGAGTGTCTCGTCGACAGTGAGGTCATTGTAGACAGCGCAAGTTGCTGAGAGGGAAGCCAGAGTGGCGAAGATACAACAGGCCACTGCCTGTATGTAGTGAGGAACCATAGCAGCATTTATAATGGCTGGGACTGGATTCGAACCCAGACTCTCCCGAATGTGAGTCCAGGTGTTTACAATTGCTACATCTCGCTCAATACCTTTAAAGATACTTTTCATCAGCCACCCTGCTGTTCGCGACAGCTGTTAAGCACATATATTCTGCATAATTCAACACTGTAGGCATCTGCTTGAGTTACTGAGAAAATAATAAATACATGGGAAATGGCTGTTGCAACACTTAGATGACTCTTCAACAATTCTTGAAATAAACTTCACGCTCTCGTCCTAATCTCCGAACGTCAAGTTACTAACGGATACATGACATGGTTGGTGTACTCTGGATCTGGATTTGTCGCTATAATCTGCAATGATTGCTACTGTCTTGAATGTATTTTAGCATCAGGCTGTTCTTTAAAATAATTGTCAAATTTTTAAAAATATATTGAAAGCGAAGTGTGTTATTATGTCAGAATACGTTATCACCCCAGGAAAAATTGCTTTCAATATAAAAATAAATCACTTAAAAAGCTATAGCTCGAACTCTGTCAAAATTGATCCTAAACATATCGCAGTACTAGCGTGTGTGTATGCGTGTGTGTTTGAAGAATAACTGGTATTTCAAAGTTCACACTCATTGATTTTAATTCAACGTCGTGTTCAGATTAAACCACCATTTTGGAAGAAAGTGGAACCTGTATAAATATGGCATTTGCATAATATTTTGTAAACTACTGAAACGATTACCACTAAATGTATTTGTGACAATAATGGTTCTTAGTAGATAAGATGCTTACTCTTAAAGTGACGACATAAAATGTTAAGATATTTGGTTATTAGTATGCAATATGTACTGAACACTGAGACCAACCTCAACTAACCTTGGTATTCTGGCAGAACCCATTTTTGAACAACATTTGTTTATCTGGAGTACCTTATATCCGAAATATTGTAATATTCCACAACACTGGAAAATAAAGCTTTTACAATATACTTCTAGAAGTACTTACTTAACAGATTGTTGCCAAATTTGACATGAAAGTAGTAATACGTTAGGCCTCGAGATTTAACAATTTAATAGACACTGTTGTCGGTGCATAAATACTATCAGCCAAAATTGACTCGGAAAACACCCATTTTAATCATTTTTACGCCAAAATTTTTTTGAAGTTTAAATACGGATTTGAAACTTATCTTAATGCTTTTCGTGTCTAGACATTACTAGACAATATGCAACCATTTCTTAATGACGTGTTTTTTACCAAACATCTGCAATGCTATTCATGCGCCAGCTATACGGAACTGTCAATCAGTTTGGAAGATCCGCTGCGGGGTTACTTTAAATATAAATCCACAGTTCAAATTTGTGTTGTGCAGTAGTCATTCTCTTTATAACTGAGTGGCATTTTTTGTAACTATTTGTATCGGTTGTCAAAAAATTATCTGTAATTATTGGGTGACAATGTATATAGTCCATATGTATTTTTATATTTCTTTTAAGTATTAAGATGTATTGGATCCCAGATATCTATGGCAAACAAAATCTGTCACCAATTACGCTTTATAAAACCAAATAACAGCATTTCTAACCACCTTCCTGTGGGGGGGGGGGGGATGATACGAATAGGAAATTACAAACTATCACCACCTTCCGGTGGGGGGGATGATACGAATAGGAAACTACAAACTATCACCACCTTCCGGTGGGGGGATGATACGAATAGGAAACTACAAACTATCACCACCTTCCGGTGGGGGGATGATACGAATAGGAAACTACAAACTATCACCACCTTCCGGTGGGGGGGATGATACGAATAGGAAACTACAAACTATCACCACCCTGCTATGCAGTAAAGTAACACTGTTCTGTTCAATTAAATTATTTTAATAGTAAAATGTTTGACTGGTCGTTTAATGTATGTTCTCTTATAAATCTATACGGGACGCCTCTTAATTTAAATATAGATGCAACTCTATATCAGTAACAACTGGGGTTCTTAAAACGAAAGATATTGAAACGATTTGATCAAATTTATAGGTAATTGATTTTTGATCAAATTACTGCTCTTTATGATGAATGAGAAATTTAACAGGAATGAATAATATCTTGAATTACTTTAAATTCGAACTGAGTCATATTACTTTTTTAATAGCCGAACAAAATATACATAACAACGGCTGCTAAAAAAAAATAACATACACTTATCACACAGTCCATTTTCCTCAGACGGATATACTTTTTGGATAGTTATCCATTGGAGTTGATGTGTCGTCAATGTATCAGTCACTGCTGCCAACATTCAGCATGTAGGCATGTTTCAGGATCCAGCCTTATGGACTCCTCAATATAGTTAGTACGCACCTAAGTGCAGACATAATTTCCCACACATGCCGTTGCTGAGTTCAGCTCTGCTTACCTTATAAGGATATGTAAGTATTACGCTGCGTGAACTTGTATGGCCAGTACACCAAGTCCATAATATAAAGAAACCTTCCCCTCGAGTAATAAATAAATCGCTTGTGCGGTCGTTGAATTCAGACTCGTTAAGTTCGTAATTGTGTGTCGTATAAATAACATGTATAAATAACCATGCGAGTTAAGTACATGGAAATGCGTACTGACATAGATCCTTCTTGCGTTATTGCTACGGCAAATGTCTGAGTAAGAATATATGAGTACCGCATGCATGTCTTTCTATTACTTTCCGTGGTGCCGCTTGTAATAAAAACACAACTGCCTTGTAAATAACTCACTTGTACGCTAATTGGAACCAAACTGTTTACACGCATTATTTATACATAATTACGTGGTGCCAATGTTAAACATTTTCAATTACCTGGGTTACTTACTTACTATTCACGTACAGGTGGCATGGTGTTCTCTTCTTCTCTTCTTTCCACAAGATGCATAAACACTTCTCCATTATTACTATTCACGTACAGGTGGCATGGTGTTCTCTTCTTCTCTTCTTTCCACAAGATGCATAAACACGTCTCCATTATTACTATTCACGTACAGGTGGCATGGTGTTCTCTTCTTCTCTTCTTTCCACAAGATGCATAAACACGTCTCCATTATTACTATTCACGTACAGGTGGCATGGTGTTCTCTTCTTCTCTTCTTTCCACAAGATGCATAAACACTTCTCCATTATTACTTCTCTTTCCCTGCCCGCCTTATTACTTTCACAAAAATAATTTATTTTCATTTAACTTGGCAACTCGTAGCTTCACGTCTTACTTCAATCTTTTTATTTCTGTGTATTTCGAATATGCGCATGCAACAATGTATTACTATTGATGATAAAAACCTTATAACCACAAAAAAAAATATCACTTAACTTATAGCTTATTTAAAGTTCGCAAAGTTAAACCCGCTCAATAATCGCGTGCACAATATTTATGACCAAGACTGTACTCAACAAGGCCACAGTGTTTAGTCTTCCTTGTGGTTTACGTGATTTATGGAATTTCCTACACCTCTTTGACATGGATGGGTACAGCGAGTATCATAGAGCACGCTATGTTGTAAGACAAGTCTTGAATACAAGTAAGCTACAGAACACACCAAAAAATTACGTGATTGCGACACTTGACCTCGGCGTGTGGCCAGGCACGGGTTATGAGTACTTCTGTATGACACGCGTTGGTATCAATAATTCTGTTTCTCAGTTGTTATTAGTCTATTCTGTTCCACAATACTTACATTGTGGATTATTGTCAATCGAAAATCGTTAGAGATACGGAAATGTCACAGATTCGCTTACCAAAGTACTTGACTCCACATTGCGGTGTATATTGAGCCTCTCTGGCATGTTCATTGGCTGCTACACCCGTGATTATCTGGTTTCTTACCGGACCAGGCAGCGCCACACTCCTATTTTATTTCCTTGCTGATCCGCGGAGTTATACACGGCGCGTATAACACACGATTATGCCATTGCAAAACAAACCCGGCTGTAAATATATTTAATACTATTTGTTTTAAAATGAATTTCGGCTGCATAACTGTCTTAGCTGTTATATTCATTATTGTCAAAAAGAGTTTTGTGAATTGACAAATGTTAAACTATTACGCACGTATAATTGAATATGTAGAACTTTTCTCAAGTGCAAATGTCGTAAGTCTATGGAAACATCACAGTGGCGCAGTATCTACAACACCCGTCTGCCCCGGAGAAAAATAAGGGGCGCTGCCGCATGTTCGCACGTGGGAACTGTGCCGCTTGTCGGCGGGTTTTCTCAGCGATCTCCCCTCTTCCCCGCTCCTTTCATTCCGGCGCTGCTCCATACCCACCTCACTTCGCCCTCCACTGCATGACTGCACATGAGACTGTAGAGTCCAGCCCAGCCGCAGGTTGTAATTCCTCACGTGTCTAATGACTGCGCAGTGATTCACGTGATGCACTGCACAGTACAGAACCACACACAGCCTCACTGCACGCTCTACTGTGTCACACAGCAGGCGACTACACACAGTACAAATGGTGTGCCAGTTGCTGTCATGTGGGAGCACTCATTCTCTGCTGACTGCATGACCGTACGCGACTGTGGGAAGGGGCCTCGTGTCTAATTACTGTCTAATGCTGCGAAATGTTCCGTATTGGCTAGTCTGTATGCTGCGGAGCTTCTAATTGACGACACGTTGCTGGGCAGTGAGGCCATTTCACTAGCGTTTGTGACTGGAGTTCACTGCTCACGTATCTCTGCATTTTTATTTACTCAGTGATTTATAGTTACTTCGCACTTTTCTAAAACCTTGCTAAAGTCCTGCTTCCAGGATATTCCTCCGCCTCGTGTATACTAAGTTTAACTAGGTCTGTAAAATTACAACAAAATACAACGCACCTCATTCTTGCGCACTTAGTCGTAATAATATTGCGCATACGGACTCTTCATTACTAGATACTACCAACACACATGTTTTATCATTGTTTTTATTCATATCTATAATTAAGTGAAATATTAGAATTTATATAAAAAATAAGGAAAAACTTAAATTGAACTAAAAATAAGATACTTTCACGTAAACAAAGGTATAGACTGCTGGTGATACATACAGATATATCTAGGAAACAAGAAAACACGTCATACATGGGGCGATTTTTCAAAGGTTTTACTCGAAAAGTGTTATGAAACCGCGAATAGATGAAATTGTGACGGGCTGGACCACGTCGCCAATCGCCCTCGGATTATTAATCACCCGTTCGAATCATGCCTGTGTTTTGGTTACCTGACATTTTTACTGCGCGATACCCGACAGGCACGCACATTTCAACACGCTGGTTTTGGTGTTAAAACCTCTAAAAATGGCTTGTATCTATTGAATAACTAACCTGCAATATTCTCGGCATATTCACGTTACCTTTAAAAGACACTGGAAGACCTGGGGGTAGCGGAAAACGTGAGTCAATGTACACGCTGTCTTTCCCCGTGCAGCAACTACCAGCCATGGCAGGCAACTGTGTACAGTACGGCGTTTTACCAGTTCGCCACCTGATAGCAGCACCATAGGCAGCCGGCGTTGTTGAGTGCTCGCTACATGTGCGTGCACAGTACACAATTGTGACGTTGGGTTCTGCAAGTTCCAGCCTCTTGGTCAACATGCCGGAATTTTATTACATATCTCGACATTATTGGTGGTTTATTTTTCAATTATGTAGGACCCCCCCCCCCCCTAAGGGAAATAGGTGACCACTGTATCGGTTCACCTTATTTGGTAACGTCAATCACCTTTGATCGTGAATTCCACGGCCTCTTTTAGGAGCATTGCAAATAACACTTAATTCTTGGAATCCCGTTATTTACTGAGGAATATAACGTATCATTGATGTGATTGGAGGCGCCATGTGGCGGAACTGTGTATTTAATCCCTGTACATGCTTCGTTCAGGGTCAGTCAGCGACCTCGAGGAGGCATACTTCAACAAGATAAGTAGTATTCTGGATTCTATGCACAAATGTAGGCTCTTCAAGCTGTAGGACCTTCACGTCATTTAGACGTAAGGAGAAGGCCATAATGGCCGAATTTTTAAGACATTTTGAATGATCGCAAAATGTTGGTTTCTCATCTGAAATTTTATAATGTGTAATGTTACCTTCTCTAACCAGTTTGAAAACACTTATAAAAGTCTATGACCAAGTCATTAATGCAGGGATTTCGGTTGTAAACATTTGTAACCCAGACCATAATGATGAAAGTTGGTATTAAATTTTTGCAACCAAGTCACGCCTGGTGCGTCTATTGTAGTCAGTGCTCGTGACTTTTGTGGTACTTAATATTTGTTAATTAATGAATAACTTTACGAAGTTTTAGAAAACTCCTTGAAATTAGTATTTGCTCGCGGTAGTTAAGGCTGGGAATTGTTCAGCAGTTGCTCCTATCCCCTTGGGGTCGCAAACAGATGATGCATATGGGAAAAATACTGTGTAAATTTGTGAGGTTACAATATCCACGTAATAATATTGATTCATGACAAATAAAGTGATATGTGTTATCTTCTTGGTTTGCCTTGTGTACGAACAAATATATTTTCTTAAGTTCAGAATAAATGCGGGTACGACAGAATTTAATCCACCATTTTGTGACAATTGTAATTTTGGGGTAACTTGCCCAGTGCATCTTGTGATGGCCTTCTGTATTACTAAATGGCCAATTATTTGCATAAACACTATCCATATTTTAGTGTGAAAAATTTAAAGTATTAATTGGGTAATAGCAAATAAATGTACCTGAGAAATATTTGCATTTCATTCTTTTTATTTTAACATGATGTTTTATGTATATTTTAATTAATTTGGAATTCAAGGGGTAAGGAATTTCATGTTAGCTTTTCCTCGTGTAATATTGAAAACAAATGAAAAGAAGGAAGATAATAAAATTAAAAAGGCAATTTCCACACTTCTTTGTTTCTGTTATAAGTCGTTTTCACTAGTCATCTCACCCTTACACTGTACAGATAAATTGTGTTCTTTTGCGTGGCTTTTGCCATTTGGTTCTCTGTTGATTTTTCTATGTCTTTATGCGAAATCGGCCCTGCCACGCCTTTGGCTTAGGGCGTAGCATGGTCAGAAAATAAACAGAGTATTTATATGTAGGTAGCCAGACTTGACCTTCATATGTCTACTGAAGCATACTTGACTATACTTAACTACCCATTGGCTGCACAGGTAGAGGTCGTGACTGCGACTCTATCTCTGAATGTTTGTTGTTTACTCACAATCCTGCAGGTAGTGGCAGTAGATCACTGCACAAGTCATACTCATCTGCAAGTGTTTGAACTCTGACCTATCCCGGAATGAATCCGCAAATATTCCTGGTCCCTTTGATTAGAACTCTTAGTATTTGGCGAACTGACTTAAAAGCAGGTGACACTTCACTATCCTCTATGAACACGAGCCGACATTGTTTATCTGTTAGTACTGTCACAGGACCAAGTCTTTGTACGGGGAAGTTCATGACTCGGTTTCACTGTTACTTTCTCTTCCTGCAAGTTTGCAATTGCACATGGCTAATCTAAATCTAAACAGCAGCGGTATAAACATAATGCTAGAGAGCAAAACAGTCAGTGTCTTGTCTAACCTGCTGCCCAAATAATCTGGAATGATCGGGACTAGTTTTATGAGACTTTGACCCTTTCATGCCCTTATAATTGCATGGTTTCATGCCCTTATAACTACATGCTTTCATGCCCTTATAATTGCATGGTTCCATGTGTTGCAAATAAGGCGTCGTTAGTAGAGATGATGGTTTATCGCGTGAAAAGTTGGCTGTTTGCTAGGGTTCAACGTATCGTACATTTCTCCGATCGTTTTCTTTCATTATTGGTTGTCATGCATGTAGAAAATACTACCCCATTTCACTGGACCAATGAGGATTCTGATACTACAAGGCTGAACGTTCCTGATTGGTCAGCAAACAAATGTGCCTAGTCAAACCCTTGGTCATCCACTAATACAATAAGAAACTAGTTAGAGTGTTATAGAAGGTATGTTGTCCCAAAGAATTTTTGCAATTTTCCATCATCTCTAGTCATGAGGCTTGCTGTACTATAAGTCAGCATAGTACTTGTTTGGTTGTCACAACCAACACAGGCTTTGTGTTCGCGTATAGAAATAAGAACCAAATAAAATGAAGAACAGTCGCGCGGTTGATAAATCAGTTACCCTCTGGGAAGATCATTGTGTAGTGAGCCTGGTTCTTTATAGAGTACTGGTTATGTACTTTGCGTTAACTGCGAGCTGGGTCTGAATGTGTGTCATGATGCAAGTGGGTATAAGTAGTGACTGGAGTGTATGATGTTGCAGACTAGAAGTGCGGTGTCACGTGCTTCCTGCTGGAGGGCGCACACGTGTGTGTGTGTGTGTGCGGCGACATGCACCACGTGTCCTGCACAAAACCCCGCGCATGTCCTGGGCCGCTCGTCCTTCCGCCACTGTGTCCTTGTTACAGCACGCCTGCTGCATTATGTAGGTCTGTCCTACCCCTCGTCAGTGACAATCACAGTACCAAACACTTTCCATCAATAGTGATAGGACAATTTTGAATTTTAAACATACTATAGGCTAGACTCCACGGTCCTACATATTTTCGGGCCTCAGATTCGTGTTCACGTGGTTGCTGCCGCAGTGACTGTCAGTTGTTCCTTAGACCAGGAGTCTGTAACACAACTCTTGCAAATTGCAAGAACAAGTATACATTTGTATATTTTCTGTAACTTAAGCATACTTGTAACGACCAGTGTAGACCTTAGTAGACAAATTCTGTACCACAAACTTATGCATTTGTAAGTTGTATTACAGCAATTTTCTCGATTCTTATTTATTTTCTACAAGTCAAGGGCTCTCGGCAGCACTATTTATAATTGAATGGTAGTGAAAATGACATTTATTTGAGAGCTTTAATTCGTGTTCACATGTTTCTGTAGTTGTAGTAACGCTAAATTAATAAAAATGTTCTATATTCGTGTATAACGAAGACAATGCTGCAGATGTAAGCCAACCGTACAGGTATTTATCAAAAAGCAGTTTTGTGGCAGTCAACGATTTAAACTTTAAATATAAATTCAGATGAAGTACTACGCAGTTTGAAAATGTAATGGGTGAAATAGCCGGATTACTTGAATAAAAAATGAAGGGATTTTGAAGTTTGTCAGCAAAACAACGATTTCAAATTTAATTGCATGTGCTGGGAAACCGGTGTTAGTATCATGGAATAGTAGAAGTGCATGGTGTTTCAAACATGGCTGTGGGTAGATGTGTATATACGGACATTAAAAAAAAAAAACAAATTTTAATTTACAAAACTATGTAGGTACACTTGTTACAGTTGTTTATTAGTTTTGTAGAGTATATATAAAATTGTAGAACTATTATAGATTTTTTCAAGTCTCGTCTCCCAGCTTGTGTTACACAACAGCTGCTACATGTCTGCAAGTCAACACGTTGTAAACTTGTGGACCCGTAGGAGTTCTCTATACAACAGATACAATTGTAAAAATGTTAGAAAAGTATTTCTGTTGGAAGTCAAGCTTGTCCTAAAATTAATTCGAGAAATTTTCTGGTCGCTCTCCATCTGTAGAAACACTGTTTAATCAAAATGTTTTTTTTCAAGGCGGCAAATATTCTTTTTTTAAGTTACTCTTTTACTTTTTTATGACTGCATGATGCTTTTTTGACTAGGCTTGACAAAAACATTATGCTCCAGTCTTAAGAGTGTGAGAATTCTCATTGGTCCAGAGAAATGGAAAAGTACTTAATACAGAAAATGACAAACAATAAAGAAAGGTAATTCGCCGACAAATGCACAGTATCTTAAAAGCTAGGAAACAGTCAATATCTCCCTAGATAAACAATCGTAGGCCTATCTAGTCATACTTGAACCTGTATGATCGGCAGAACATGTTAAAGAGTTAATTGTCGCATATATTGCTGAGTAGTAACATCATTTATATAGTTCAGAGCATTCCAGTTTTTCTATTAGGCATTTCATCAACTTCCTTGTTATAGTAATTAATTTTAATTCAAATTAAAGAACATTTTATTTGTAGAGCATTCTTCTCAATGTTTATTACAAGTCATTAGGTCTGGAACGTGAGTTTATTAAAATTAATTAAAACATTTCTGGTATGTATGATGACTAAAGGCAAACAACTTTAGCATTATTTCCGAATACCAATAGTGTGTACGACACACTTAACCCCTCACCATCTTCCTTTACAATGAGGTATGCTGTGATTAGTTTTAGATTAAATCGGGTCCCTGCTGTGAGACTGTAGGCTCTCCGCTCATATGGCTATCTACCCCTGACCTGGTCCACTAACACCCCTTCAGCTACCGCCAACCCTCCCTCTTCCGTATCGATTAATTTCCCTACGAGGTAGGCTGTGTTAAATTGTAGACTTTCTCATTGCCCGCCAGCCTAGTCCTGATCTATAAGTGGCGAGTCAGTTCGATTAATGGAATAATGTTCGAGTACTTGCATCGGCTTCTAGACAGCACGCGAGATGCTCGCCTTCCCGGGATACTTTTGTTTAATGTTGTTATCTGTTGGTAGGAGTGCTGGGGTCGGTTGGAAGCTAAGGCGTTCTGCATACTATATATAATGCTTTAGTAAAGTATCGTGGGCTCGAACCGATGAACTTCGGCTTGCCAGACTAATGCCTTATACCACTTGGCCACGAAGGATTGCATTCCAATGAAGCTTTTAATTATGTATAAAAAAGACACGCGCGCGCGCACACACACACACGCACCCATGCACGTAAACAGACTGAAGTAAACACCTAACATTAATTGCGTGATACCACTCTGGTATACCTAAACACACCTATTATTTACACTTTTCGTGAACATAGTAACATACGAGGGAGAAAATATCATGTTTTAAAACAATCCCAGGGTAATTAAACATACAAGAATTATAATCCATGTAAAAAATATATATATTTATGCAAAATCCTTTAAAATCTATCTCCATAGACGTTTCACATACAAGAAATAAACAATGTTTATAACTTAGTCGATTGCCATGTATTCGGAAGAACATTGGATTAAACATTCTGCCAGCCCTTACGTATACACAAATCAAGATAACCTATTTAGTAAAAAACATTTGCCATAAGAAATAGTTACGTTATAGCCATTTCAACTCCTACAAACCACTTACTTATAAATTACATTTTAAAATCCATGATATATTTAAATTGTGCAATGGATTAATTTATTTTCCAGGTATGTATAATAATTTTTGTACACATCGCGATATGTCAATGTTACATTTACAGAAACAGAAACCTAACATATTTCACCATATTATTAATTAAATATGTCGATCAGCTTTCCCCAATGCCCAATGCCCAATCATATTTTAATGCCATATGAAACAACTATATAGCCTAAAACTTAATATGCACATAGAAATTTTTTTAAAATATTATCTCCTAATATTTTGATGTCATATCATAGTCGCTGCAAAAAAAGAACATGCCAAACAACCATTTCTACATTGTATTCTGCCAAACAAACATTCTAAACTTTTAATACTTCAAATACCTGAAGAGAACATAACAACACTCGATATGTACAATTAGGCCATATCGGTTATACCAACCACTATTCTTCATACCATTCCTGACAACAAAACAACCGTATAAGCATTCCTATGGACAATTCCAGCAAATTACTCAGTTAAACCATATCATCATCCTCATGCAGGCTTATACTTTGTCTTCAGTCAGAACACCCAATATAGTGCCAAACCAATTGTTACAGAAGGTGGATAATATATCCCATCTCACATTAGTTAATAGAGATTTGCCTTCCTTTATTCACAGATGACTCTTTACTGGAAAAAAAAAAAAACAGTTTCATGTAAAAGTCTTAATGTCTCTTCTTCTAATGACCATTTAAATTGCCAGAGAAGATCATCTCAATAGCTACACCTACCACATATAGATAGGCTGTTCACGGTAAAGTGAGCACTTTTGATACCTTAATCATTTTGAATAATAGCCTATAAATGTATGTTACTTTAGCTTTCGACGTTAACTTTCGAGTGCTGTGGAATGTAAACACTGTGCTTATTACTTACATGGCGAAATTTACTTAAAAAGGTAGTTAAAGGATTCAATATGGCTGAAAGGAAAAAGTAACTAGGGCCTCAGAAGTGCTCACTTTACCGTGAACGGCCTATACATATATTTAATGTTCTTATATCCTCAGAGCTTAAACTTGTTTTGTATATACAAAACATTGCATAAAACAGGAAGGGGGAAAAACCTATCTTTAATAATACACTTTAGCTTTATTTCACACATTTGTCAAAAATACTTATTATTACTTACATACACTCAATCATATTCTCAATTCAACAAAAGTATTTATGCTTTGCTCTAATTTTATAGAACATTTCCTGCAGTGATCACTCAAGGTTTCCCTATTCGCATATACAGCATTACAGTTAACACTCTTGTAACTGATGGCAAATTGACAGTTACTATCTTGATGTCTGGCGCTAAAACTGGTAACAAATGCCTTGTTACAATTCTTGCACATGCTTCCCGATGATCGAAAACAATACCTTTAGACTTCTTCTTATGTCTATATAGGATATCACTGCGGGTAAATACATCATCGCACTTATCACATTCGAACGACTGGTATGCTGGACTGAACAAGCAATGACTACATTCATGTCAACGTGAATGACAACTTGTAGTAAAAGTATTTCCCCAATAACGACATTAGTTCTGCATAGCTTCTAGAGACTCTTCATAAACCCTTGCTGACGATGTTGCAGATGGTAAGTCTTCAACCATTGTTACCATCTTCATATTACTAAAGCTTACACTATCACTAGATTATTCCACTAGTAACGATCTGTCTTCCAACACAACCATCGAAGAAGTGAAAATATTCATACAGGACGCACGCTTATATACTGTTTTCACAACAAAATAATTGGTTTATGTGTCACTCGAACTCAGTCAGAGAAAGAGACATCATCTCCTCCATTATCTTAATATATGTCTTTAAAAATTATTTATCAGGTATGGGACTCGAACACACGCTCCCATACAGGGGACCAGGGCTTAAATCTAACAATTTAAACCGCTCAACCTACCCGATAATTACAGAAAACGTTTTATTATATATAATAGTGTTAACTTTTTCCTTGGTTAACGTCATAGGATGATGGCATAGGATCTTAACGTAATGTTCAAAATCTACTTTATAAAACAAAAAGAAACGTAATTTTTAGAAAAATTGTAATATTGCAGAAAAAATTATAAAACCTTCGCGATTGGGAGCACCCAGAGAAAACCCTAACATTGGGGGTTTTTTTCAGTTTTCCCAGCTGTATTGCAACCTACAGAGATTCTAACGTAACATAGAAAACATTTAATAATAATGTTATTGTAGGAGTATATCTTTGAGTTGTATAGGACTCACTAATCAGAAAAAGCTGTACGCTGACTCCCATTGCGTTTGATGGAAAGCAAGCTTGAGATGAGTGTATTTCTGTGCAACTCACGTCACTAAGTATAGGTCACCGCTGTTTTATTAGCCGCGCCTCTAACTGCGAGATATTGCTGAAGTTACCATGCTAAACAGATCTATATTTACAGCCTGGCCTATGGTACTATGTATAAGTTAAAAACATCTATTGCAAATTGGGCAGTAGCTAACTGAGTTCAATCCCCGGCTGGATCACTTCTGGATTTCGGCAATTGGGAATTGTGCCGGACGATATCGGTGATCGGCGGGTTTTCTCGGGATCCTCCATTTCCCCCACCCTTGCATTATGGCGCTGATCCATTATCACCTTATTTCACCCTCATCGGCTCTCAAGACAACGTTAAGAGCGCCAAAATATCTCAACTCAACAAATATGAAAGTTAACTAGAATTTTTTTACAAAGTGCACTTAACAGTAGCATAGGACATTATAAATTTAGAAACACTCATTATATCGATGCCTCTGACACACTTCAAAAAATTGGTTCCTTCAATGAACTTTTCAAAAGTGCGGCGCAACCACCAATACACAGAGTATAACTAGACACACATGATTTTCGTGAGAAGGGTTCCACATAAACTATACTTCCATATCCTACACGCACACTTGCAGTTGTCCTTGACTGCATGACTTTGTGGAAAAACAATATGGTGTTTGACTGAGCTTAGGTTCCCTCGACATTGAACTTGTGTCACTCCCGTGTAGTATGCACGTATACGCTCGGGGCTGCCTTTATCTAGAAATTTCTTTGCTCTTGAAAACAAAACTCACATATATTTATAGCCAATTTTCCGAAGGAAAGATAGGCGTGTGCAATCACTTGGTTGTCAGTCTGGAATGTACCCCCCCCCCCCCCAATGATAACGTTTAAACCCGACAACCGATTTCAGCTGAACTAGTTCCACGTATAGCATTTAGTAACGCAACCGGATATTAATAGTTTTCGATCACACCGGGTACTTTTTTTCAAAATGGCAACAATTTTGATATTAACGCCACGGTGTTACATCTTAGGAACCAATTATCAGATTTAAACCAAATTTGGAATATTGACAGTCACTTTTATAAACATTGTATTTCAAAAACGCAAGTTAATAAAATAAAGTTTTTTAATCAAAATTCAGTACATTGGCAGTGGGTAACAATCAACCGATTCCTATCAAATATAGCATTAAAGTAATACTACAGTAGTTAATGTAAACTGACGTGTTTTAGAGGGCCAGGCTACTAGTTTAAAAATTACGACCGTAGAAATAATTTATAATACTGTACTGTATCTGTGAAACCGTCTAAGAAATTTTAAGTAATTTTTTTATGGTGGTAGTATCTATGACACTAATCAAATGTTTCGACCCAGAGCCGGTTTAGTCCCCCATGTCTTAAGGTAGGCCCCCACGAAAAAGTAAAGTCTTGTCACATCTCGGCAAACAATTAATCAGCGCCTTCCAGTTTTGGCAAACAAGTTATACTATGGCTGGGTATAAAATAATAATAACATATGTTTTAGGAGGGCCAGGTGCTTATTTTAAAAATAGTACCCATGTAAACATTTTAGAATAGAATGCTATACCTTGGAAACACTATAAACAATTTCAACCTAACTTTGCATGCTGGCAGTATTTATGCAAGCATCAAATAAGCGAATACATAAACTAATTTGTTATCAATTTTGGAAGATAGTGCTACATGAAAAATTAAGCTTTTTTTCTATCTCGGGAAACCATTAACTGATACCCACCAATTTTAGGCGATATTTTATACTTATGTAGTCCCTCTAAATGTATATGATATGAGGTAATCACCGATTTTAAAAATCACAACAATGTAAATATTTCATGTCATTATGCCACATGACCCTATTTTTTTTCACCCGACTTAATATGTAACAGTATCTATAACAAACATACAGCATGCCAATAAATCTCAGTTTTGTTCTCCAGTAATGAAGATACCACATCGTGAGAAATGAAGCTTTTTTATCGTATGTCTGGAATCGATCTACCTTTTCCAACCGAACTTTTCACACTAGTAGTGCTACAGTAGGAGCTGTTAAAAGTGTATATGGTTTTATTTAATGTGCGGCTGCAATTTAAAAAAAAAACTGGATACGTTTATCATTTAAATTAAACAATTACACCAATTTCAATTAAGTTAAAGTTTTGTATAGAGAGTATTCGTTAGGAGCATTAAATATTCTTATAGAGATCGTTTTTGCCGCCTTTCTGTAAAAAGGTGCATAATTTATGCCATATTTCAAGAACCAATGATCTAATCATTCAAAACTTTTCACGCAAGTAGTACCATAGTCGACTTGTAATCATATAATTCAAGTTTTTCAGGTTTTTTTTTTTTTTTTTCAAAATTATGTAATATAAATTTTTTAGATAAATTTTTCATATCTGTAAAATAATATGACATATTACAGTATCTATGAGAAGCCTCATATATGCCTATAAAGAGCAAGTTTTAGGATGTTTTGCAGGATAGCGCCAAGTGAGAAACCAAAGCTTTTATGTCATATCTTGGGAACCGGTAAATCTATTTGCACCAAATTCTGCATACAAGTTGTGCTACAATAGGCCACGAATCCTTACATGATTTAAGTGACTCACACACTTGTTTTCAAAATGATGTCGATGCAAATATTTTAAATTGATTATCGTAGACCACCAAAACTGCAAACTGATCACTAGTGAACTTGATGCTCAGATTCTTACCTCTGTAATGTAGTCGTCTTACAGTACGAGATATTCTGTGTTCGAGTCCCAGGCAAGGCACATGTGTATCTTTAACTGTATGACTAATACTGCGTTTGTTTCCATCTCAAATCATATCACTGTCAACGAGAAGTCATGACCCACCTCTGCCATATAACCTTTTAATAACTTCATCAATATTATTTGTATCCATGTAAAGGAAAGTAGGCTTATGAGTTATCAATATAACTTGTTAGTTTTACTGTTTCGCTGGACTTTGTTGCAATATAAGTAAAAAAAAAAAAAAAAAACTACTAATAGTCAACATTTCTATTCGTAAGAATAGAACTATTCCTCTTAATGAGCTGTGAAATGAACACGATGGATTACAAAACAAGTTACATTTGACGTGACACGTGAATTGGTACACAGTCAATGAACGACTTTATTGGCCGACGGCCAGCCAATAGTAAACGTTGTTAAGTACGATAGGTGTGTCTGATGTAACGAGGACAAATAGCACGATGGTAAGTGGAAATACACAGACCAGCACAACTGCTATTGCTGTAGAATATAGGCAGCTCACTTTAACCTTGTCTTAAGTGCCAATTATTAGTGCTGTCCTCAAAGTGTTAAGTCACGTTGCAGATTAAAACCATTTAATCGCTAATGTGGATATGAGTTTGCGTGTACTTCAAGTCCGACTGAGCAGGATCTCCTTTCGCGAAAACTCGATGACCCTAGTAACTTCATGATCTTATTATGCGCTGTCGCCAGTAGCTTGCCAGGAAAGTTCCTGGTTCACTGCATTGTTACAAAACTACGAAAGTGAAACCTTCTTAGCAGAGTAAAAAAGAAGAAACAGAAAGCGATAAAAAGCTTGCCACTTTTATAACTGGTCCTTCAACAATTACGCGCAAATTTCAGCTCATTCCGACTTTTTGGAGATTTGTTTCGTTGTTTATTTTCTTTCCTCCGTGGCTTTTTACATTTGCAGTAAGAACCGATTAGGCAACTGCTGTGTGAAATATAAGGCCACTCACTCGATACAAACAACTATATATAGTATTGTGCGCACTATGAACAACTATACAGTATTGTGCGCAATATTACAACTATATACAGTATTGTGCGCACTGTTAACAACTATACAGTATTGTGCGCAATATTACAACTATATACAGTATTGTGCGCACTATTAACAACTCTACAGTATTGCGCGCACTATTACATTCTCACTATGCGTACCAAGACTTCTCAGTCCTTTACATTTCCGTGCAAAGACTCTTTTTCATTGGCTACTGTCAAAGCGCGAGGCTTCTTTTTATTCAACTTGACTGCACTTAAAAGTTTTTATTATTTCTTCCTGCATGTTACTTGCCTAGCAGTTGAACATTGCGTGTTAAAATCGCTGTGTTCCAATACTAGAAGGATCACTACAGTATGTGCTTGAAGTCTTGCGCGCAACGGAAAGAACTTAAAGAATACACGTTCACTAGGTCTGTACTTCTAATGATGGTACAAATAAGTAGAACCGCTTCTTTTTCCCTTCAGGAATCAACGACTAGTTGTAGCGTAAAACACGTCAGCCCAGCTGCACTTTGTTGATTAGATAATATTGGCTGCTGAGCAAGCGCCTGAGCTCTGTGTCCCCTTATCACGTACGTGCAGTATAGGAGTGGCATTAATCCAGTCCGTCTTCTCACACTGACACGAAGCCAATAACAGAAGTAGCACTACTTGTGTGCATATGGTATATTGAAGTCTAACATGCGCGGGAATATTTTCAATAAAAACCGGTTGCGATAGCAATAAATGTCTATTTACCGCGGGATCCTAAAAGTATAGTAAACTACACTGTGAAATACTTTCTAGTAAACTTTCTAAACTGCAATGGAAGTTTCTAACCAAAAACGTCCTACGTATGATAACACTACCATATATCATGCTGCAGATATAAGAATGTATATCACCAAATTGGTAACTTCCCTATTCATTTGATGATGGGATAAAACTTTATCATCCGCTCTTTCTCACTATAGATAAACACTGGTGTGGTATATTTGCGAATAATTGATGAGGAGTCGTTCCGTTTCTACTATTAAAAATTGTCAAAGCCGTTGGATTTAGCCAGGTTCTTTAAGGGACGTGGGTTTTAATTAATTAAAAGAGCTAATAATTATCTCCTAACTCATTAACAAACGATCCAAAAATATTACTGTAGACTTGATAAAGTGACAATATATTACAATCACTTGCTATTTACAACTAATATTAACATAAACGTCCGTCACCACACAGAAATTAATACAAGAAAATAGCTTAATCAGTGTCTATATAAACAGTTCTTCAATCGCTGTTGAACTACAATTAAGACACGTATGTTTTAAATGCCAGTCTTTAATGTCCGGAACGTTCTGGATCGGCCGAGCTCTCTCTTACACATTCGCACCCTACTCGGCGGATAGTTCGCCTTCCGCAGTATTCTCGCAATCCCTTCTGCCGTCAGTGCTCAAGTACTCGTCCGTCCTAGTCTCCCTCACCTTCGCCAAGTGTACTCTTCTTCTCTCATCTCGCCGCACTTCACCGGGAGGCTGTCACAAATACAGTAGACCCTCCTACTGCGGTGGTATTTATAGCGGCAGGTGTCCTGGTCCAGAAACTAATCTAGAAGTAAGGATACTCCAAGGGAAGATATTACCAGAAAGTTCATTCAATATCCCACCCTCCACCGAACTCTCCAGAATGGTTGAGTTTTTTTTGGGGGGGGGATGTCAGTCCAGGTAGCTGTCCATCATATCGGCCGTCAGGTAACGTAACTGCGGCCAGATAGTTGTGACTCACTTCCCGAGCGATTCCTGCGCCCGGCACTGGGGTACGCACATCACAATATTATTTCAAACTCAAAATGTAAAATTTATAAACACGTATTTATTCTTCCTTGGGGATTGAATGTGACTCGTGATGAAATACCTCACTTGGGTTTCAATTCGTCTGACCAGCTATTATTTCGAAGTACGAAGTTTGAGGCGTTTTAACACTTTTATGCCCCTAGTGTACACAATATTTCTTTTCAGGGATATCAAAGGTGAGACACGTGTATGACAAAATTCCGCTGTAACAACTTACTCATTGCTACGTATCAGAAGAGTATAAGTAGGTTCACGGCACCGGCAACAGCCAATTATAAGATGTCGTTGTTTCAGCAGCCAATAGCATTGGTCGGGGAAAGGCACTGTGCGCAATGACGCATTGGGTGGAGGGGGGAGGGGGGGGGGAGGAATTCCCTTATGGTGCCAAAAATCGTTCCTGGCTCTCCTAATTACAATACTTCCTTCATATTTTACACACTTATACATCACGTGAACACAAACCAACTGAAAACATTTTGAATAAATTCCAAAGGGGTTAGAATTTGTGTGGGATGGGGGTGGGATTTGAAAATAATATAGGTGATTTTCGTGCAATTTGTCGCACCTTCATGGAAGGACATAAATAATTAATGTTATCATCTACTAACTGATAAAAAAAATACAGAATGCCAAGAAAACACTTCAGAATTGTGGGTTAAATGATATGCACCGCAAGAATTCAATAGGTCCACTTTTTTGCCATGATATTTTATTTTCTATATTTATTATTTAATGTATAATTTTACAATTTATTTATTTTATATGAACATGTTTAACAAATGTGCTATAAATATAGAATTTAACAACTAATATATATAACAACTATATATATATATATACACGTTTTTCCATGTGATATACGAATTATTCATTCATACATACATAACTTAAAATGGAATCTGTATTTGTATGAGGCACAAGTAAAAATTTTAAACTTCCTATTCAACTACTTATGAACATGTATTGACATTTAAGCATGTTCCACTGTGTGAAGTTATAATTGTGATACAAACATTTGAGTAATAGAAAAAAGAATAAAATATACACAATAATAAAAAAAACTGTACTAGATGATATTATGTTGTCTTCTAGGTCATTTATGTCAACATATTAACTGTCAACTACACTGACATGACAAAAGTCATGGGATGCCCGTCTAATAACGTGTAGGGCTCCCTCTAGCCCGAAGAAGTGCCGTAACTCAGCGTGGCATGGACTCCACATGTGGACGGAAGATCTCTGGAGAGATATTAAGCCATGCTGTCTGAATAGCTACCCGAAGAACCCTGGTCTTTCTAGGTGCAGGATCTTAGGTGCGAATAGCTCTCTCCACCACATCCCATAAATGCTCGATTGGGTTCGTGTCGGGGGAACGTGCTGGCCACTACATTAGCTGGAACTCTCCAGAATGCTCTTCTAACCAGTCCTGGACATCCGCAGCCTGACGAGAAGGCGAATTATCCTGTTAGAACTTCCCATTGTTGTCAGGAAAACTGACGTCTATGAACGCCTGCAAATGGTCACCAAGGAGAGTTTTGTAGCGGTTACCCCAGGCCTAGACTTGTGACCCAGGTGACCTTGGGGTCAGGTTACCAGGATCAGGGCCATTAACCTTTGACCTATGACCTAACTTTGACCTTGAAAATGCAAAAATCCAAAAAATAAAAATGAACTTACAAAAAATTACAAAAATCCCAAAAAATGTATTATTTACAATTAATTATTAAAATTATTCATTAATTATTTAATCATTAATTAAAAATTTAGGCATAAAAAAACTTACATATCCGAAGGTCCCTCCAGCACCACCAATTACTCACCTCTGTTCAACTGCAGCAGACGACTGACTCCCTCACCCACACCCATCATATATACTTATTCCGCCATCTTGATTTTTCCTTCGTCATTTTTATACCTTAATGGAGGCTACCATCATGGTAGGCGACCGCCGTCTTGGTATGTGACGACTATCTTCGTAGGCGACCACCATGTTGGTAGGCAACCACCTTATTGGTAGTTATCAGCCATCCGCCATATTAGATACAACCTTGACCCCATGACTTTAATGACATTGAAAAAAATTCGGGAAAATACATTAAAGTCAGCAAATATAATACACTATTTACCAAAAAGTAATAGGGCACCCATGAAGATAGGTAATTCAGTACGTCAGTTGACTTGTGTTTCAGGGCCTTCGGCATAGGACCGCTGGTGTTTGTCCGTGGTAGCATGACCACAGAGGCCTATTGTAACATTCCGGATTCTGAAATGCTCCCAACATTGTCGCGTTTTTACGGAATGAACCCGTGTTACTTCGAGGATTACAATGCCAAGTGCCATGTTCCAAGGGCTCCTATGCAGTGGTACGCCGACTAAAATTTTCTCCGATTGGACTTGCTCGCCCAGAGCCCCAACCTCAACCCTATAGAACATATTTGGGACGAATTGGATCGCCGGGTGAGGGCTCGTCAGGAGCGGCCAAATTCCATTGCTCAACTCATGGAATAGTTTCAAGAGGAATGGCGACGAATCCCCATGGATGTCCTGCAAACACTCGTATGCCAGACAGGATGGCTGGTTTTATAGCCGCAAGAGGTGGCCCTACGAGATTCTAATGGGGCGACAACCACTGAGCAAACATTATGGATAGGTGCCCAATTACTTTTTTGTAGATAGTGTACATTGCAGCCTACCAGCGCTATATTAGATGCAGACTACCTAGACCTTGACCTCATGACCTTGAATGACCTTGAAAATTTAAATAAGACAAAAATACATAAAAGTCAGCAATCATAATACATTACAGACTACAAGCGCCATATTAGATGCATACTACCTCGATCTTGACCTCGTTACCTTGAATATCCTTGAAAACCAGAACACGAAAAAATACATATAATTTAGCAAGCATAATTCATTGGTGTCTACCACCGCCATATTAGATGCAGACATCCTCGACCTTACCTCATTACCTTGAATGACCTTGAATACAAAAACTCGAGGAAATACATAAAAGTCAATAAGCATAATACATTACAGATTACCACTGTAATATTAGATGCAGTCTACCTCGACCTTGACATCGTGAACCTGAATGACCTTGAATAACCTGGAAAACAAAAACTCTAGCAAAAATGAATTAAAGTCAGTAATCATGTGACAACTCGGCGACTGGCTGGTTGGTTTTCGCTATGCAATCGGTTCAAAGTCAATATGATGTAATAGGTCTTGCATACTCGTATATAAGCAGTAGGGAGGTCAGCTGAGAGGTATAGTTTGACAGTGGTTGTCGTGAAGGATGGACCATCTCTGCTAGCTTGTGCCTCTTCGTATCAAAGTCTTAGACCGCATCTGTGATGTTTTCAGACACCCCAGAGCTAATGGTCGCCACAGCAGTGTCACCGACTTCTTCAGGCATGGTCTCGTGAGCATCGTCGGCTTCTTCGGGTGGGTCACCGACAGCAGTTCAGGCATCGACGACTTCAGGCATGACGTCGGCAGGGCCATCGACTTAAATGGGCGGGCTACCTACAGCTGCTCCACCGGCATAGCCAACTGGACCATCGACCTCTGTTCCAGCAGCATCTGTATGGTCAACCACATCTGATGAACCATTCCGATATTATTATATGTGTCACTTTTTTCAAAAGACCCTTATGGGCAGCAGCAATACTCGGCGACATGAGCGTTTTAATTGTTCTAAAAATCTCTGTTGCATGCCATACTTCTGTGACAGGTACGGTAAGCAGATTAGCTGTAGCCACAATTAACTTAGATATATTAAAGAAAATTATAATTTTTTTTAGGGTGTTGGTGACTGTACTAAACTCATTGAATAAAAAAAAATCCTGTGGAAAAAATGGTGGTTTATTTAATGTTTTCCTAATTTGTGAGAATATGATTAAAATTTGAAAGGTAGACAAATAAAAAAATATATTGAAAAGTAAAGGTATATAACATATTGTGCTATATGTACTAATATATAATAAAATAAAAAAGTTGTTAAAATCGACCAACTTTAAATCTTAAATAACAAATATATATTTAATATATAATGAATGCTGTCAGAGTCTTGCATCATGCTTGTAGGTATAGTGCTGGTTTGAAATATCTGTTTTAAATAAGCTGGAAATTAACAAGTCTTTTTATGCTCATAAGTGCAAGGGCCGACAGCTTGCTTGGCCTTCAGCATACTTACTTTTACGAATTTATTTTCGAGCTTTGGTTTCAACGTCATTCAAGGTTATGGGAGCGAGATAAATGTAGTATGCACCCAGTATGGCTGTAGTAGTCTGTAATGTATTAAGCTTGCTGACTTTTGTGGAATTTTTCTCACGTTTTTTTGTTTTCAAAGCCATTCAAAGTCATTAAAGGTCATGGGTTTAAGGTAAAGGTAGTCTGCATCTAATTTGCGGTCGAAGTATGTAATGTATTATGCTTGCGGAATTTTATGGATTTTTCACAGGTTTTTGAATTGAAGGTCATATGGTCAAGGCCGAGGTATTGTGCATCTAATATGGTGGTGGTAGTCTATGATGTCATATTCTCGCTGAAGTTTATGGATTTTTCACATGTTTTTTTTTGTTTTTGACTTTATTCAATGACATGGAGTTAAGGTTGAGGTAGTATGCACCTAATATAGTGGCAGTAGTCTGTAATGTGATATGAATTTTATGGATTTTTTCACACGTTTTTTGTTTTCAAAGTCATTCAAGGTCATAGGGTCAAGGTTGTGGTAGACTGCATCTAATATGGTGGTGATAGTCTGTAATGTATTTTACTTTCTGAGGACCGTGTATTTTTCTCGAGTTTTTGTTTTCATGGTCATTCAAGGTGATGGTGTCAAGGTCGATGTAATCCTAATCTAATATGTTTATGTATTATGGCAGTTCACTTTAATGTATTTTTCTCAAGTTTTTATTTTCAAGTCATGGTGGCAGTATAATTTTATGTATTATGCTTGCTGACATGTACTTTTTCTCGAGTTTTTGTTTTCAAGGTTATTGAAGGTTATGAGATAAGTTCGAGGAAGTCTGCATATAATATGGCGGTGGTAGTCTGTACTGTATTATGTTAGCTGAATATTATGTATTTTCCTCGGGTTTTTATTTTCAAGGTAAGTCATGGTCATGAGGTCATGGTCGAGATAGTCTGAATCTAATATGGCGGAGGTAGACTGGTGCATTATTCTTATTGACTTTTATATATTTTCTCTCGACTTTTGGTTTTCAAGCTCATTCAAGGTTATGAGTTCAAGTTTCGAGTTAGTCTGTATCTAATATGACTCTGGTTGTCTGTAATGTATTATGCTTGCTGACTTTAATGAATTTTTCCCCAGTTTTTATTTTCAAGCTCATTTAAGGTCATGGGTTGAAGGTTGATGTAGTCTGCATCTAATATTGTGGATGGGTGATATCTACCATGTTGGTGTTTGTCTACCAATATGGTGGTGGCCTACCAAGATAGTCGTCACCTACCAAGATGGTGGTCGCCTACCAAGATGGTAGCCTCCAGTTATGTATAAACAAAGGTGAACGAAACACTCAAGATGGCGGAATGAGTATAGGTGAAGGGAGTGGGGCCGAGGGAGTCATTGTGTGCTGCAATTGAGCAGAGGTGAGTAATTGGTGGTGTTGGGGGAACCTTCGGAAATGAAGGTTTTTTTTTTAAGAAAATTATATTATTTTAATTAATGTTTAAAAGGTGTATAATTAATGTTTAGTAATTAATTTTTAAAAATAAATTGTTTGGGATTTTTTTAATTTTTCTATTATTTTGGATTTTTTTCATTTTCACACTCAAAGTTAGGTCAATGGTCAAATTTTAAAGGTCCTGATCCCAGTCACCTGACCCTCGCCTGTCTGGGAAAAAATGGCCTTTTCTGAGGATCCTTTTTTTTCGCAAAAAGGAAAAAAGGGAAATTTTTAAGGAAAAAAAGAGGAAATTTTTAGGGTAATATAGTCGATTTTGAAGGGGAAAATGGAAATTTTGAGGGAAAAGGCGAAAAAATATGGCGAATGGTGACGTAAAAACATGGCGGCTCCGCGCTCCTGCTTCTTAATCCCTTGTCCCAGAACATACATAATCATACTACTTATATTGGTAAAATATATTTCACTGTGAGGATTTATGCTACCGCATTTATGTCTGCTTTATTTAAATTAGTTTCAAAAAACAGTATATATATATATTCTGTGAAATGATATTGCGAAAACGACAGTATCTAAAAAATATTTTATTTGAGTAACAAAAGTAGTGATTTCCTTTTTATTTTCAGTGGCTCGAAGGTCACAGAAAAACGCATCTTTTTCGTTGTTGTTTTGGACTAGACTGGTAAAACTGTGTTTGACCTTCATGTAACAGGTAGTAGCTGTTAACCAGCCTGCGGAATGTAGTGTCGACTATCACGCATCACTTGTCGTGTCTGGTGTGTACAGGGGAGTTTATCAAGTCCACTTGCTGTTCATCGCCACACTGCTGTAACAAGCAGAATCCACGTTAGGAGTAGTTACAGTTACAGGTGAGCGTAACCAATATTTTCACGTATCTGTGATAACTGTGTCTGTGACAAATAAATATCTGCGACTTTTAAATGCAACATTGTCACACTCACTCATTCTAAACGACAAACGCAAAGATCCATACATACGAAAATCATGTATGTATGTAAAAGTTCCTTATACAATTCTACACCGCCCAACGTATCTGGACTCAAATGTCGTATATGCCAAGATGAGCTCCGGTCCGCCATTGTGCTCGAAAATCCCAAAACCTCTCAAACGGAGTCTTTTCTCTCAATTCTATAGTACCGTTCGTCGGATCGAGACCGAATTTGGCATGGATGTACTTCAGTACTGGGTATGCCGAAATGGACCCCGGCCTTTTTTAAGCCGGAAGCTCCTCAAAATTGTTCCGAATCTCCTAACCTCTGTTGGATCAACGTCGGGTAGATATGCTAGTACACGAGTATAAAATAAGACATAGATGGTGTTGTGCCGCGAGTTTTCATTGGCATGATATTGTCGCCTGCATTGTGAATCGTGAATGAAGAAGACGTGTATCTCAATGACTGTCACGGGTATATCCTGTGACAACATAGGTGGGATTTGTGGTCGGCTTAGGGGGGAGGGGGAGGCACTTGCCACCCCTATAATTAAAAAAAAATCGCACATCCTTTTCACTTTTGCATTTGCCTCAAGAATTTTCCCCGTGGAAATCGGAGAGTAAAGGACATTACACTGTCGTCTTCACGTAGTTCTCACATCACTTGCATTTCTGCACCAAAAATTATTACCTACAGGGAAAAATAAATTGAAACACATTTTTCTTTGTGACTACAAGTGTATAGTGTATTGACAAAATTATACTGCAACAGGTACATCAAATTGACAATTAACTCAGCTGTTAGACTTTTATAATATGATTTGTATGTCCGTAACTATCTTACATGTAAATTTGCCGATCGAAATAGACTAGACAGTTATATTCCACAACATTTAAATTTCAACATTATGTTGCTAGTTCCCGATAGAACACCTATATCCAGGTAGATAGTGCCCTCTAGCATAGATATCATGGAGTTTGTCAAACCATCCACTAGATTGCAGCACGGGAGGTATTTTTACCCTTCGGTTGAGTCAGTGTGTGTTAAGTGATGTGACGTTTAGTGGAGGAATCGTATCAAGTGACTTGTCTCTGTTTGAGTTGGGATGGTAAGTAACAGCGGTTAAAATTTTAAAAGTAAACTCTTTTGTATTTTTATGCACTTAAAATAGCTCAGAAATGCGTTGTTGTCTGTACTAAATATGTTTTGTTGTAAAATTGTTGTACTATATTTTGTCAGTATAAACATAAATGTTTCTCTGAAACCCCTAACGGTTGCCTGAAAGAAATGCGTTAATTTCACACATAATATGAATTTGTTGGGCCTGTTTATTTGATCGAAACACGTTTTTGTTTCCATAGTCAGTGATTTTGTTATTTTTAAGATAGCAAAATATTTATTAAGTCATGTTTAAAAAAACAATTTGGATTTCCTAAATAACTTCAGTATCATACTGTGTATAAATAAAGATGACTTGTCCATTGTAGATATTGTTTGCAAATACTTCAATATAGACAAGGAATGTACCATGAGCTAGAAAGGCACTCTTCTTTGGATCTTTTAGCCACTGAACGAGATACAAACATTGGCATATCGAATTGTGATAACTACTATTCATTCAAAACGGAACCGACGATTACATTTCCGTGAAAGAGAAAAACTCTACTAGAGTTGTGAGATGATCACAGAAAAATAACTACTTTTCTGTTACTTATCGATTATACATCTCAGCATTACTATATTTTTCTGAATGTTTGGAAGTTAACCAATTTATTATAAATGTGTGGCATATTGTATATGCATAACGATTAAAATAAGTTTCGAAGTTTCAATTTCCCGCACTTCAATTTTTGAATAAACGCACAGATTTAAATATAAATTGAAGTAAGTAAACTAAAAGTAATCAAACAAGAATGAATTCTAATTTTACTATCTTTCGGGATGACTACCCAAAAAATTACGATAAAAAATGTTTCAAGAGAGGAAGCCTGGACTCATTTGTGTCCCGGCAGTATTCCAACAACAGTTAAACCTTCTTTTGTGACTTGTAGGTCGTAACACGAAATTTTCATGTGCCTAATTTCTTTTTGCAGATTTTGGCAACCGCCAGTTGGGCATATGAGACGTCAGATATCGTATGTTCAATTACCCATATTTTTAATGCGTTCCGGTATGCTTACTATGTAAATTATAGTGTTGTTAAGTGTATAGATATTCAGTATTGTGTAGAAAAAAATATGGTTTTCATAATATTCTTTAAGAATGTATTTTATATTAATTTTCATTCTGCACGTATATGTAGATACATATAGCCCCGCTTAGATGCGCTGCGTGTCAGGTGGCCGGTGATGGTTGTTGGCTACACGAGTCATGTGTAGAAGTCGGTATGTAGATGGCGTGTATCAGCTGGACAGTACGGTCCTTACTAGCAGAGTGCCAGGTGGCCGGTCATGACTGTTGGCTACACGAGTAATGTGTAGAAGTCGGCATGTAGACGGCGTCTATCAACTGGACAGTACGGTCCTTACTAGCAGTGTGCCAAGTGGCCGGTGATGGTTGTTGGCTACACGAGTCATGTGTAGAAGTCGGTATGTAGACGGCGTCTATCAGTTGGACAGTACGGTCCTTACTAGCAGCGTGCCAGGTGGCCGGTCATGGTTGTCGGCTACACGAGACATGTGTAGAAGTCGGTATGTAGACGGCGTCTATCAGTTGGACAGTACGGTCCTTACTAGCAGCGTGCCGGGTGGCCGTTCATGTTTGTCGGCTACACGAGTCATGTGTAGAAGTCGGTATGTAGACGGCGTCTATCAGCTGGACAGTACGGTCCTTACTAGCAGTGTGCCAAGTGGCCGGTGATGGTTGTTGGCTACACGAGTCATGTGTAGAAGTCGGTATGTAGACGGCGTCTATCAGTTGGACAGTACGGTCCTTACTAGCAGTGTGCCAGGTGGCCGGTCATGGTTGTCGGCTACACTAGTCATGTGTAGTAGTTGGTATGTAGACGGCGTGTATCAGCTGGACAGTAGGTGCCTTACTAGCAGCGTGCCAGGTGGCCAGTCATGGTTGTTGGCTACACGAGTCATGTGTAGAAGTCGGTATGTATACGGCGTCTATCAGCTGGACAGTACGTGCTTACTCGCAGCGTGCCAGGCGGCCGGTGATGACTGTTGACTACACGAGTCATGTGTAGAAGTCGGTATGTAGACGGCGTGTATCAGCTGGACAGTATGGTCCTTACTAACAGCGTGCCAGGTGGCCGGTCATGATTGTTGGCTACACGAGTCATGTGTAGAAGTCGGTATGTATACGGCGTCTATCAGCTGGACAGTACGTGCTTACTCGCAGCGTGCCAGGCGGCCGGTGATGACTGTTGACTACACGAGTCATGTGTAGAAGTCGGTATGTAGACAGCGTGTATCAGCTGGACAGTACGGGCCTTACTAGCAGCGTTCCAAGTGGCCGGTCATTGCTGTCGGTTACACGAGTCATGTGTAGAAGTCGGTATGTAGACGGCGTCTATCAGCAGGATAGTACGGTCCTTACTAGCAGCGTGCCAGGTGGCCGGTCATGGTTGTTGGCTACACGAGTCATGTGTAGAAGTCGGTATGTACACGGCTTGTAATAGCTGGACAGTACTGTCCTTACTAGCGGAGTGCCAGGTGGCCGGTCATGGTTGTCGGCTACACGAGTCATGTGTAGAAGTCGGTATGTACACGGCGTGTATCAGCTGGACAGTAGGTGCCTTACTAGCAGCGTGCCAGGTGGCCGGTAATGACTGTTGGCTACACGAGTCATGTGTAGAAGTTGGTATGTAGACGGCATGTATCAGCTGGACAGTACGTTCCTTACTAGTAGCGTGCCAGGTGGCCGGTGATGTCTGTCGGCTACACGAGTCATGTGTAGAAGTCGGTATGTAGACGGCGTCTATCAGCTGGACAGTACGGTCCTTACTAGCAGTGTGCCAAGTGGCCGGTGATGGTTGTTGGCTACACGAGTCATGTGTAGAAGTCGGTATGTAGACGGCGTGTATCAGCTGGACAGTACGGTCCTTACTAGCAGCGTGCCAGGTGGCCGGTGATGGTTGTTGGCTACACGAGTCATGTGTAGAAGTCGGTATGTAGACGGCGTCTATCAGCTGGATAGTACGGTCCTTACTAGCAGCGTGCCAGTTGGCCGGTCATGGTTGTTGGCTACACGAGTCATGTGTAGCAGTCGGTATGTAGACGGCGTGTATCAGCAGGACAGTACGGTCCTTACTAGCAGCGTGCCAGGTGCAGAGAAATGTGCCCGGTCTGCGAGCATACGAAATAAGTGGTCTGTGTATCTTCGAGAGACCGTACCACTGGAATTTTTTGTTATAGGCAATAAGTTGTATCCTCCCGTTAATGAGCGTTTGAATATTTGTGTGCAAATGTCTTCCCGTAATGAAAGTGTTATGTGGTAACTTAATTTTGAATGTTTACGTATAATCCATAATGTCGTGTCCATATTGCAAGTGCGAAGCCGACGTATGGTTATTGTTGTGATAAAATGTCCAACGCATAATCGCTACCCATACTTTGGAAGAGTTACGTCGATGAAGATCATGTCCTCATTAGTCTGAGGGCTTGATTGGGGCGGCGAAGTATCATCTGGTCCAGCCGGCCGGTGTAGCGAACGGCGCATTGGCGGCCTCTACTAAACAAGTAGATACTACTGTCTACACCTAACAGCAGTTTTATTATTGCAGGTATTGTCTCGGCGTTGTTTTAATATCGCCTTACATTTCCGGCGAGGATACCAATTTTTTGTCGTGCACGTACTTTTAAGATATCTGGCCTGGAAACACGAGGCAGTAGTCAGGTAGTGGATCTCCTAATATTTGTCGAGTATAAAGTTAACATGACCCAATATGCTTGTTTGTGTGGAATTATTGTATATATGTGCATATTTCGTTTATATATGTGCATATTTAAATTATCATATTTTATTGTGCCCGCTTCACTGAAGTGGTTGGTTATATTTAATGTACAATGAATTTATGACAGGTCTCTTAAGTTCATTTTTAAAGAAAGTTTGTAAAAACTTCAATGTATTTGAAGGCTTCTTACAGTTAGTAAATAAAAGGTCAAACGTGAACTGTGCGGTTTTCAACAATGAGTGTTATCCTACTAAGTGAATATTTTAAGTCTTGCAAAAGGAATTAAAGCATTAATTAATAATTTAAGTGTAGGAGTTTTTGAAATTCGGTGAAAGAATGAACGTATCTAAGAGGAGACTCCACTACCATAGGGTAGATATGGTTATAAGTGCATATTTAATAAGAGTGAGGCAAATTTGAATAACCCGATACCCACCGGTAGAGGGCGTCTCACTTTGCCCCCAAACAAAATATCGAAATCTTGCCTCTGTGTGGCAAGGAAATATCTGTGACAAAGAAGCAGGCTTCAGTCATCTCTAGTTACAGTATGCAGTGTGGCGCTGCTGTATGCGGGCGGCCAGAACAGGAAGTATCACCCACCAGCGCCATACTGAATAGTGACGGCCTGCAGTCTTCTCCCATTATACATGCTTTACTCACCCTGTCTTGTATACGTGTGTTGAGGAATACCCCGCACATCTTGTGACTAGGGTCTGTCTCTCGAGACTCGCTCTGAAGTTCCGCGAGAGCTCGCTCACCAACAAAGTATTGCAAGCACTTAGCAAAAAAAAATATATCTAATTTTTTAAAAATATTATCCTATTTTAAACTTAAGCATTGAATGAGGTTAAAATAAATCATATTTGCAATGTAAACAAATGAGAGAACAGACACTATGCAGTCGTGGATTTGTGAAACATAGATGAGCTCTAGGAGTCTGGCATTTCTTCGTCTTGGCTTACAAATGTTCCAATTTTGGAGACATATCTCGGGTTGAAACTACTGTTACTATACTTTTCAGATGTTAAACTGTGAGCTGACGTGTCAATTTTTGATGTGTTAAACTTAAGGTGGAAGGAAAACTGTTCACAAATATAATGTTGAGAACTGATCGGACGGAATGTTTTAGACGTATAACCTCAAAATATCTACTCTGCGCGCCATTTGCACGTTTAGTTGAGGGACAGTGTGACCACTGGATGGCATCCACTTGTGAGTCTGCTGGGCCGCCGTCACTTTGACAAGCCTGCTGGAGGACATCATAAAAAAACCGCGTACTCAATACTTCTCACCTGCATTAGGATACAATTAGTGGCTGTTTACATTTAGTTAGTATATCAATATTATGTCTCTAACGTATTCCCGTCCACTATAGCATCACTTCGACGGTACGTAGAAATATAATACACTTATCAGAGTAAGCACAACCCTGTGAGAAGGCACAATAAAATAATTCATTAAAAAACTTTCAAGCCTGTGCACCAGTTTCAGCATATGAAAAGTAGTTCTTCTATCTAGTTGAATATTTCCACAATATGCACAAGGAATTTAGCATGTTTTGTTACTTGCTGGTTACAGAAATCTTTAATGCTGCTGAGTGTAAAGTGGTGGTGTTGTATCAGCTGTTTGCTACAGGGATAATGTTGACAACACATGCATGGCGCCGTGCAAGGTAGGAAACAAGTTATGAGGCCGCAGAGTACCTCACAATACAGAACAGCAAACTACAGCCTCACACGCTAGCAACATGCTGGAGTGCCAATCAGCACCTGGTAGCCCGACCCCTTCCCAGAGCCCCACGCAGCCAATCAGAGACTTAGTACGGCCACATCATACTACCCGGCACGACATTTTCTGTGTACTTGTCTACTCTGTCTCACAGTTAACTTACTTCGACGATGAACGTCTGTGATTCACCTCACGAATAAACCATCTAATCACGAAAGTGTATTTGAACTAAGTATTCTGGAAATCTTCAGTCGTAGGATATCACGCGAAAAACAAGCAGACATATAGATGCAAGAAAAATTGAGAAATTCTGTATTTTGATCGTATGGGCATCAACTCCGTTTTCGTCTCTGTGGAATGTGTTTCCGTAGAATCAACTTGAGTTTTGGATATTTCTAACACAACTTAAGCCTGCACGCAAATCTAACGTCAACAGTTGCTTACTGACAAAGGTCAAGGCGTCCATTTTCGACGTACTTTAGCGCTGAACGCTTCATTTCTGGGAATGGATCTGTAAATGGAATATTCTTACGGCTTTGCCCCTACCAACCCCAAAAGTTTGGATACTGAGCATAGAAAGAGCTTCTTTACTTACATAGAAAGAGCAACTTTACTTTCATAGAAAGAGCTGATTTACTTGCATAGAAAGAGCTTGTTTACTTGCATAGAAAGAGCTTGTTTACTTACATACACCGCATGAAGTGTTTTGTAATCACATACTGCTTTCTTGAAAAAGGAAGCAAGATGAAAACATTATTCCAGTTGCTTATAGCATTCAAAATTGTTTAAGTACCTATTTTCGATATTAATATCGCAGACAAATTTAGAATATGGCCACTGGTACTCCATGCCATATTATTAGACACAACTGAACAATTACCACTGAAAGTTATACTTCAAACAGTTGTACATTTATATTAGTTTGTATCATTAATCAGTGACATATATTTTAGTGTTATGCAATTTTCATTCTTATGATGCATTTAGGCCTTATGACTCGGCTTTACGCTGTCAAGACCAGCCATAACGCTTCAATCTTATAGTGTGAAGATTCTCATTTGGCTTTTCAAGTTTATTTTTACAATGTTATGTATTATTCTTAATGATTTTAACGTTTCATTTAGATACTTTCGTACCTGATATGGTGCATTTAACGTTTGGTTCAGACATAATTCTTTATAATCTACCTTCCCACTTAACCGATACTAGATATTTCACAAATAATTTACAAAATCGTACTATGGATACGAAAATATTCTTTCCCTCGTTGGGAGTAAACTCAGAAATGCAAAAGTTGAGGGAAAAATCCATAAAGGGGAACATTTCTCTGCTTGCACTTCTTCAGTACGAACACTGATGTCATTGAAACTGCTTTTGAATGGTAGAAACATGCAAAATAGCTTAAAATAAGGACGTGCTTAGCATACATAGCTGGCAGCGTTATGCTATATGGCAGAAGGACAACAAGTGTTTAAGAAGTATATAGCAGTGTAGTGAGTGAGCACCTGTGAGTACCCAGCTGGTGCACGAAGCAAGCTGCCCTGGGAAGCAGAGTGCGGCCATGGCCTAAAATGTGCGACCATCCGGACATTCGCCTGCAAAGTAAACAATGGAAAACCTAAGTAAAGGTGGCTGGACTGGGATACGACCCAAATTGCTTCTGAATACGAGTCACAATGTGACATGCTTGTGAGTCCAGTACTGAGATGCAGAAAAATACACTACTCACAGAACAGAGAAGCAGACAACCGCAGTACTCACAGTACTGAGAAGCACACAACCGCACTACTCACAGTACTGAGAAGCACACAACCGCAGTACTCACAGTACTGAGAAGCACACAACCGCACTACTCACAGTGCTGAGATGGAGATAACTACACTACTCACAGTACTGAGATGCAGAAAACTGCACTATTCACACAACAGAGAAGCAGACATCCGCACTACTCGCAGTACTGAAATGCAGACAACTGCACTACTCACAGAACACAGAAGCAGAAAAACTGCATTACTCACAGAACACAGGAGCAGAAAACCGCTCTACTCAAAGTAGTGAAATGCAGAACACCGCACTAACTCCCAGTACTGAGATGCGGAAAACTGCAGTACTTACACATCAGAGAAGCAGACAACCGCACTACTTACAGTACTGAGATGCAGAAAAACTGCACTACTCGCAGAATAGAGAAGCAGCCAACCGAACTAATCACAGCACAGATATGCAGAAAACTGTACTAACACCCAGTACAGAGATGCAGACAACCGCACTAATTCTCTGTAATGAGATGCATTCAACATCATTAACTAACAGTACTGACATGCATACAACCACACTAATTGTAGGTATTCAGATGCAGACAAATACTCAACTCACAATACTGAGGTACAGACAACCACACATACTCTCAGTACTGAGATGCAGTCAACCACCCTAACAGACAGTACTTAAAATGCATACAACTACACTAACTCACAGAACTGAGATGCATACAACTACACTAATTCACAGTACTGGGATGCAGACAACCGCACTAACTCACAGTACTGTGATGCAGACAACCGCACTAACTCACAGAAAGCTTTCTAGAAACCAGTTTTACCAAAATAAACTTCAACACGCCAGCTACGTGTGTTTCCAAATTCACACTTAAGTGACTAAATTTAGCTATCTATATAATTTATATATATCTTTATATATTATATATATATATTTATATATAATAAATCTATATAATTTTCACACTTCTGTTCATAATATAATAATGTCTGTTCAATATTAATTTATAATTTACTTCGGCCACGGTCACGCGAAACACAGAGCTACTTCAATTCAAACCATACTTGTTAAACATACCATTTTCATCTCTGTACACCGTTACTCTGGCCCCGAACTTCGTCCTACATCAGTCGTAGAAATTACTTTTCTTCTGTGGTTTATTTCGCTAGACATATATGAAGTACATTATACAGTCATCTACGTTCGCTAAAATAAATTAAATCTAGGTCCAAAAGCAGTATTCGCCATTCTTTTATATAAAAAATAAAATTTATTAAAATTAAAATATACTAAAAATATGTAGGGGTTTAAAGCGATTACTGATGGCCATAGATCAATGTGAGGTTTCGCTTTCCTTTTGTTCGCAGTCGGTTATAGACTCGTTACAAATAAAACTAATTTCCTTTGCAAATGTGACAAAACACGGCTGTCGGAAGAATTCCTATAAACAAGTTCAAACCACTGACTGCAGTCTAAATCACGCACTGTTGCTTAGGCATTTCAAAGAAGAAATTCAAATCTTGTTCAAAACAATTTTCTACTATTCCGCGAGGACCTTATTCCAGAAAAATAAACAAATTTATACCATTTTATGTTGAAATACCCGAGTGGAAGTGGTGTTTTTAACTGGGAAAATGATAAAATAAATGTAATATATAATTAGATAAGTTAAGAGAGACAATGGCCACTAGATCGATTTGGTTACATTTTGTTATTCGGCTAAACTCATAACGCTACAAGCGATACAACGTTAATTTAGGCGAATCCGGCCACAGTTGGCAACACAAGACTTAGGCGCATTGTTACGCCGGCTAGGCGTGACGTAGGATGAGCGTGGGCTTACGTGAGCTGTGCCGTGTGCCAGTTACAGCATGTAACTTCCTACAGGATCGGCCCGGCCAACTGTTGCCTGCCTGGCTCACTGTTTACTAAAATGCTCTAATATTACGTCGCCTCAATTCAGCACCCTCTTAAAAATCACTCAAGGTTAGAAGCATTTTAAGAAATATTTTATAATATTGCGGCGTTAGCATTGTTTGATGATGTCGGAGACGTAATATTGCACTGCCAGATTTTCCGTTAACTTAACTGCAACGTAATATTAGGTTGGCAGAACCGAAAGTGTACATATATGTCAACTAAACACTGCCAAGTGGCACTATATATGTTGACAGCAGGCCAGTCATAAACGCTGTTACAGTAAACTGAGTGTGTTGTCTGGTACAGAGCGGACCAATAGGACGATGTCCTGAGGACCAACAGACATGGTTGTCCTGCACTTGTGGCTGCACTCTACGTCTGCACACACCTCATAGTGTTCACGCTAAAAATATTGTTAGGCGTTGAAAAGAACTAATGTTCAATTTGGAACTGTACTTGTATTGGCAGAGAAATCTGCAACACACGCCCAAACGCATACACGCATACATGCTGACTGGGCCAATCAGAGTTAAGGTACTCCGACGCTGAACGTGCTTGATACGCGGGCAGACACATACGACGTGTGCCATATGTGTGAGTGAGTGAGTGTGTGTGTGTGTGTGTGTGTGTGTGTGTGTGTGTGTGTGTGTGTGTAAGAGGTCTCGACGCAGACTATATTTCAACATCCTAGGGGCGCACATGCCATTTTCTCATCGGTTATTCAGACCTGCGTGTCTACGTGAGAAGAGATTGTAGTATTGACCTGAGCCAATCATAACCAGTTACAACGGTTGTGAACGTCTGTGATTGGCGGACAGGCGGATAAAACTACCCAGTCGCGGAGTGCGACCGGTCTAAAAATATTCTCAAATATGAGGAACTCTTTTTGCAAAATTATGATATGAAACTTCAATTTTTTCAGGTTGTGTCATCATATTACAAAATGGCGGGCAAAAGACACTATGCATTAGAATATGTAATGCTTATAATGTTAATTTTAGCTTACTTAGTGTTGTGGAAATGAGTATGGTATGTATAAAATAGTATCGTAAAATATTTATATGGTCACCATATTGGCAATGACGCTCTTAACCCTTTAAGAATAAATAGCTTGTGCTTTGCAGCACCTTCGATACTAATAAGAGAAGCATATCGCGGGATATGTGGCACAGACTGTAGTAATAGAAACGAGCCGTAGAGTGTAGTTCCTAGCGGCTAATGTATGAGGGAGAGAGAGAGAGAGAGCTGTCGCTGAGTCAGCGAGACCCGGGATCTCTACTCGCCACCACGCCTCACGTCGCGACCTTGGTTTACAGCACATCAGTCTGCACGAAATACCTTCCTCTACTATCGTCTACACGCAAACTGACACACCCCTTACAGGCCGCGCTGCAGTCCACCTTTCTTAACTCTCACTCTGCTATGTCTACACTTTTTTAAAGTGGGGTAGTTTCTCTAAATTCATCCTGCCAATTTTTGTGTTAAATGTATTTACTCCGCATACGCGTATCTATTTTACGTATAGTTGCGTGTATATATATATATATATATATATATATATATATATATATATATATATATATATATATATACACACGCATACGTAATTTTGAAACGATTCTTTATCTTTCGACCAAACATTATTGAGTTTTCAACGTGATAATTTTTTACCGCTAGTTCCGACAAGAAACTTCTCCTTACATGTGGTACTTATTGATGTCATGATTGCCATCTGATAGTAAAATGTTCTCGTGGTATCGTGTTTTCCCACGCTCTTGTAGTATGTAGGCTTTCTAAGTCGTCATGCCGGCGATGACATGTTGTCAACTACATGAGGGCCACAAGAGTTGAAAAACTGGCGGAGGGAAAAAGCTTAAGTGAATGTTATCAACATTTCCATGACAAGCAAGAAGTTCGGTGAAGTGTTTCGTCAGCTGAACCCTTGCAGTGATTCACACACACGAACACGGAATTAAAGTTACGTGAGGGTTCGCCTTATGTGGCATTACACAGTCGCTAATTACAAGTACTGAATTATTCAGGCGCAACACTGATTTGATAAGAGTTCCACCCGATCTAGACTTTTAAATCGTACAGTTTTCTATTGTATTGACCGCTCGTCTTTGCGAGAAACCATTGTGGTGTCTGATTGGACCAATAAAACTTAGGTTACTCCTATCCTGCACGTCTGTGATTCGCTGGTAGGGTCTTGAAACGAATACCAGCGAGAAATGTGTAAATGAGATTAAGGCTTTTTGTATTGTAAATGTCAGTACAGTTACCGCTTTCCGCAAAAGTAGGTTGTCCCTGCGTATTATTACCTTCTCAAGGCAGCGGTATAGTTACATAGTACATGTATCACAAATACTTATTACAAATAAGTAGTGTATGGTTAACTAATGCTTACAAACAGACAAGAAGTTGTGTCGGGAGACAATGAGCTTGCCTGGTGTATGTAATGTCTCTGGGACTAAGGGATAGAGTGTTTGTAATACGCAATGTAAGTTTGTTTGCTAAGGTGCAAAGTTGCATGTCTTCTACTTGACAGTACAAAACGGATAAACTACTTTAGAGAGTTTATTTTATTTACCAACATAATACATTTTATAATGCAGTGTTCATATTATACAAAAATGCATTGTTCTAGGACCAGTTTTTTATTTGGGCACACCAGTTTTCACGAGGTGTAATGTCGCCCGATATTTCCTACCAAATAAATATTTCTCTACGGTTATACTTGCTTACTCTGCGAGAAAGAACGCCAGCTTAAAATCCGAAAGACAAAGCAAGAAATACGCTATAAAACATTATTGTATAATAATTCTAAACTACACGCACTTCGTTTGTTTTAATGACGAACTTTCCGTACATTTCACAAAAATTTCGTGGCTTCACGGAAATTGTCAGTAAAATGGTTGCTATTTGTTGCATGTTTCCGACGTATATGGTGTGAACACACCGCGACTGTGATACCACTAGAGTAGTGTTGCCAACTCCTGGTGGGGTTTCACACTCGGCGATACTTGTAAGGCGCGTGTATATCCTGACTGTCACAGGTACGGCAATTTCCTAGTAAACATCGGTGAAGGAAGCTAGCTTCTTGTATACTCGGCGGCGTTGTTCGCTCCTGAAACCCGAAGCCGCTGCGAATACGGAGATTTGTTGTATGTGTATTTGTGTTTTCTATGCACGGAGCTCAGTTACGTTTTGTTTTATTACGAAGCACGTTTCCGTAAATTAACAGCATATTTCCGTACAACTTTCCGTGGATAAACGTGGGGCCGCTGTGGTGTAGTGGTTAGACTACTCGCCTCTCACATGGGCGAACCGGGTTCAATCTCCGCCCGGGTCACTCCCGAATTTTCGCAGACGGGAATCGTGTCGGAAGATGCCACTGGTCGGTGGGTTTTCTCAGGGATCTGCCGTTTCCCCTACCTTTGCAATCCGGCGCTGCTCTATACTTAACTCGCTCCACCCTCATCGGCTCTCAAGACCTCGATGTTATGAGTCACCCAAATCTCTCCACGCCATCCGTGAACTGCAAGTACACAAGTAGAGTATTGGAGTACAATGTGCACCTTTATATATGGTTCCGAAGAACAAGTGGCGCTGTTCATAAAACAAGCAGCAAGCAGCAAAGTGAAAAAAATGTATGCCTGTCCCTTCCTATGTGTTTGTCAACAGTAAATATTAGTAACATGTTGTTACCCGGACCATGTAGCTCGGTGAGTAGCGATGTTGGGATAGCCGATGAGGGTGAAGCAAGGTAAGTATGGAGTAGCGCCGGATTGCAAAGGCGGGGGAAACGGAGGAGCCCCGAGAAAACCCGCCGACTAGCGGCAGCGTCCGGCCACGATTCCCACATGCAAAAATACGGAAGTGACCCGGGCGGGGATTGAACTCGGTTCGCTCAGGTGGTAGGCAAGTAGTCTAACCATCACACCACCGCGGCCCTACGTATATACACGGAAAGTTTTACAGAAATATGCTGTTGATTTATGAAGACGTGCTTCGTAATAAAATAAAATGCACACTATATATATATATATATATATATATATATATACACACATATATATACATATATATATACATATAATTTTCGACAATGGTAAACTGCAAGAAGAATGTCGATTTTGCGTCAAATACAAATGAAGCTATCAAATTGGCTATGTCATTCCTGCATGCTGAATCATTCTGCTTAGTTACGCAAACTTTGGTTTTTAGAAGTTTTCCTTCATTATCGCCGTTAAAAATCGAAGTAATTTACCAGAGAGCTAGTGTCATTGTTTTATTCTAAATGACGATGTACGGAAGGAACATACCACCATTAAATGAATTTGCGGTTTTGCTCAATAGCATCGTAGAAAAAATAAACTCACAGTTGGGAACTTACAACAGTTCAAACATATTTGGTGCCTTCTTAGAGAATATACAGTTTTATTTCACGGTGATTGGTGTTCAGAGATTACTTATGGTTCAGTTTTATAGAATGGTTGAAAACTGAACGTAAATAAGAACTGCATGGCGACTCGAGAATGTGTTCTTCCAGCTAGCGCATTGGGTAGCACGAGGTAAGCGCAGATGCACAGTGATGATGACTTTTGTTCGTGTGCAGAGGTAACTCGCGGATCATATCGTCTCTTCCTTTGACTACTAGCTTATAGCCAGAAGAAGCCCCACTTACGTCCATCCTCTGCTCGCGGCGACCCTCGGCCGTACCTCATTTCCGGTGCACGGAACGTGGTGTAGGGCTTCCGTAGCCAGTGCGCATGTCGCTGTGGCCTCTGTCCATCACAGAGGACCCAGCCAGGTACGGCTTCGTGCTCCCGCCAGTAAGCCTGAGTTACAGCTTGACGTTTCTTCCGAGACTTCTACCTTTTCAGACAAATGAGAATGTACAACATTCAGAACTCATTAAAAAATAGACAGACACTACCAGAATTGTCTGGAAAGTACGATTTATGCTGCATATAAAAGTACAATATATATATATTCTGTAACACTTTTTAAATACTTTGCTAGAATTTATGCATATAAAAGTTTTAAAAATAAATAATAACAAACTATTTCAATTAATTTTTCGTTATTTTTCCCATTTTCAGTGCTTCAGAATGCACATTTTGCAAGAATACCTTCGTCATGGAGGACAATAATAACAACCTACTTACTGTGGTTATATGCAATAAATATTTTTCCTAATGTTGAAAAATAGTTTAATAACTAGTATTTCGTACACTCATTTTAAAAATAAAAACGGTAACTTTTGTGGTTGAAATAGACGTACTAAAATAAATTATAAGGAATATTCGTAAATATCATCGCAAAATTTTTATTACATAATTTACAATCATTGTAATTATTAAAATGTCTTTCTTGACAAAGATTTTATTTATTTTTTTGCAAAATAATATTTTGGAGCATCTAATAATGGAAATACTCTGTATAATTTTGTTAAAAATATACATCCAATAATTGAGTTTTTTACACTTGAATAAGTAAATTGTTGTATAGTATTTTACAATGCTACAGTTAAAATATGCTTCTTTCGTATGAAGCATAAGTGTTACATTTCTGGCAATCTAGTAGTGTGTGTTCTACTTGTTATTGAGTTGTGTATTAAAAACCACTGTCCTCTTACCTTGAAGCTTTCTCGAGCGTTACACAGTCTTGAGTAGTCGTATTGATATTGCTACTGCACAGGGGCCTACCAAACCGTGAGTTACCCCGCCGGGTTTCAAGCCCGGTTTGCCTTGGGGGTGGGAGGTAGTCTTACATACTGCACCACCGCGATCTGAGCAAACGCAAAGGTTGCATTTCATACGCTGTGATAGCGAAACAAGTGTTTGGTCGTCTTGAAGTACAGCACGCATCATACATTTTTTTCTTATTTTTAGCATCTAAAACCATATACTAAAACGGGATTATGAAAGTTCTTCATTGAGCGAGTTCGGGCGTAAAGAACATACTTGTGTAAGAGCAGCGCCTGTTGCGTGCGACATATGCAACTTGTTCGTCTCTTGTATGTATGTGGTAGCCGCAATTAGGCGATGTGCTAGGCATCTTGTGTGTATGTGGTAGCCTCAGTTAGGCAATGTACAAGGCATCTTGTGTGTATGTGGTAGCATCAGTTAGGCGATGTGCAAGGCATCTTGTGTGTATGTGGTAGCCTCAGTTAGGCGATGTGCTAGGCATCTTGTGTGTATGTAGTAGCCTCAGTTAGGTGATGTGCTAGGCATCTTGTGTGTATGTGGTAGCCTCAGTTAGGCAATGTACAAGGCATCTTGTGTGTATGTGGTAGCATCAGTTAGGCGATGTGCAAGGCATCTTGTGTGTATGTGGTAGCCTCAGTTAGGCGATGTGCTAGGCATCTTGTGTGTATGTAGTAGCCTCAGTTAGGTGATGTGCTAGGCATCTTGTGTGTATGTGGTAGCCTCAGTTAGGCGATGTGCTAGGCATCTTGTGTGTATGTGGTAGCCTCAGTTAGGCGATGTGCTAGGCATCTTGTGTGTATGTGGTAGCCTCAGTTAGGCGATGTGCAAGACATCTTGTGTGTATGTGGTAGCCTCAGTTAGGCGATATGCAAGGCATCTTGTGTGTATGTGGTAGCCTCAGTTAGGCGATGTGCTAGGCATCTTGTGTGTATGTAGTAGCCTCAGTTAGGTGATGTGCTAGGCATCTTGTGTGTATGTAGTAGCCTCAGTTAGGTGATGTGCTAGGCATCTTGTGTGTATGTGGTAGCCTCAGTTAGGCGATGTGCAAGACATCTTGTGTGTATGTGGTAGCCTCAGTTAGGCGATGTGCAAGGCATCTTGTGTGTATGTGGTAGCCTCAGTTAGGCGATGTGCTAGGCATCTTGTGTGTATGTGGTAGCCTCAGTTAGGCGATGTGCTAGGCAATGTCGATGCACTCCGGCAGAAAACATCTCTAGACATGGTTTCGTGGAAGATATATTCACTTAAATTTTTTTCGTCAGCTAATTTAGAATAGCTCCGTAACTATATATGGACAAGATATCATCTACGTGGGAAGTAATTGCAGTGTGGATAATACAAGTAAATCACCACAAACTGTCTATACAGAAATATGACCTGTGAGGGATCGTTTCCACCTCATAGACATTCTGATTTTCTCCTTGAACTGCCAGTAGCCATACCTGGTATACTTCTTTTCTCGTAGCTGCATTACCACATGTGTAACAGCGGTGTTGATACTCTCTACAAGAAATGCCCATATCGTATGGCGTGAAGAGGTTTTTACCCAGTAGTATTAGCAGTGTTTAGCTTCCGACGTGAGTTTTATCTGAACAGTTCAAAGGGACGAGCAAAATACACTTCAAGTTAATATCTGGCCGCAATATTTACACAAGCAGGTGAGGTGTGTATGTGGTGCCAGTCTCTTATACAGACAGTCTATATGAACAACTGGGAAATTGATAATTATAACTTTCTGTGTTGTTTGGAGGTTAACTATCGACTCCCTGTTTTTGGCTATACTGTACATAAGTGCATTTGATAGGACATGTACACAATTATCTTTTTATTATGTTCAACTACCAGCTGATTACTAGGTCGTAGGGAAAATGAAAAGATAGTGTAAGAATATGCCAAATAATGTATGTAGGTGAACGAAAGTAATTCACACGGTATGTTCATAAGAGACAAATTTATTTAGGCTAGCCGATGTTGGAGAGAAGTATGGAGATGTAAAATGTGCTGGCGTCATTTACACAAGGTGTGTAAGTATATCATGAGAATGACGTATTTATTAGAAATTCTCTAGACTCTTCCTGTAAGACATAGCTGTTCTCTGTGCTGAAACTACGACTCATGGACTCATCAATTCCATAAACTAAATTAATATAAAAAAATGTATAAGAAAACAATACCGCAAGATGAAATGTAAAATCTATTTTATTTGATGTAAAATATGAATGTATGCAATGTTGACATGCGACTAAGAGTGAAGGCTGGCATACGCCGAACTCAGAACTTTAACACACAGGTTATGCTAGCACTTGGGCGTATACACGGCTAACACTCTTCCTGGTCCTGGACTCAGGTAGACACCCAAGAGATTACCACGAGCTGAATATACTTCTCTTTATTTCGTTTATTATGGTTTCTCTACAACGCATTCTGTTCTAAATCCAACTTAAGTAGTAATTACAAATCATTTTCACAACTTACTTGACTGTGGTTATTTTTTACTATACATTGGTTTTTGAAATGCTTCATTTAACGCCTTACATAAAAATTATTTGGAAAACAAAAGTTATTTTTCTTAATAGGGCAAGATTTTCCTTTCCTAACATATAAACTAAAGGACATTCTTAAATACAAATAGAAAGAACATTTAAAAATAATGTACTCCTTACAAAGTAGCATAGAAGCTCATGATGTAGGAAGTTTGTATGTCTTGTTTTGTTATGATTTCCTTGTAAGCATAAACTGAACTAAATGCATTAATCGTAAAGAAAAGAATCCTAACACCCCGAATTTATCGAATAAATAAAAGACAGCTAAGATGTTATTGAAATTGCACAGCCGCCAACGGCGGACTTATGACAAGTGCTCGTTTCTGACTTCTGATAGACCCACGTATATCGCGTAAGATGAATGTCACTTTCTACCAACATAACTGCTGCCAGTAACATTCAGATTTACGTTAGCTAATAGTCTTCTGTTCTCTGCGGATGTAGTAGACACACTGTCCACAAGCAAATACTGATCGCTTTCAGACGTCATGTCCTCGACGTTTTCAGATAAGTAGGCTCTATTACTGTCACAGTCGCTGTGGAGTGTGAAATGTTTGTTAATGGAACCGGTTAGACAGAATGGGACTCGTGGAATTTCGAGTTGTGTCCGACCCCATTCGTAGTCTTTGTAAATGACATAATATGTTTTACGTTCGACTGTAGTGTGTAGAACCCACACGGGGAAAATAAACAACATAGAAGCGCAGTCTCTACGGAGAAACTGTACTGCACTCTTCATCTGAATTAGTGAGAATTTCACTCTTTCAATCAGCCAAACGTATCTGAATAATACAGCAGTCACTTCAGTGAATTTAACTGATGAACCAGTGAAAATACTGCCATATTTCTTTCACTGATTGATTCAGTGACATTTCCCACTGATTCCTCAGTCATTTTTTTTCCATTGTTTTCACAGTGGTTTATTTTCTGACTGATGGACCAGTGAAACATCTGAGCAATTTGCCCCGTCTCTAATTATTTTTGACTGATGTATCAGTGAAACTGGGTGTAAAAATGGCCGTCGAACGACGTTCAAAAATGGCCGTTAAACAACGTGAAGTAACGACGAATAAACGAATAAAACTAATACCAAATAATTTTTAAAATGTGTTTCGTCTTTCAAAACGACATTTTACGACGTAATATGAACACACAAAGAGAATGCATAGTATTAGTTTTAACAATCCTAACTGTACCAATCAAACCAAACACGAAAATTACGAGCATACAACTTAAAACCACAGGATTTCGCAGGGGAATGAAACAGATGCACTTTCCTCCCAGGATTCAACTCGGTGTGACAGCTCAAATGGTAACGCAACGGTTAAGAACATAAGGATGCGCGATTTCAATCCCAGCCACCTGCGAGCTTTATTTATTTTTTACTTTTTTAAATTACAGTAAATTGCACAATATTAATAATTAATCATCGTAAATATGTTTATGTCACGTAATTATTTACCTTCATTCAATAAAAGCAATATTTAATTTTGCCACTGCAGTCGGCCGTCACTTATTCAATCAGTGAAAATGTTTTACGTTACTTAATTCAATCAGTGAATACACTTCCCCCATACAGATAACACTATACGTTCACTTATGAATTTTAATTGCTAGATGCGTCAATGGTGAGATGTGTTACTCGTGGGATGACTGTTAGCCGCGCTATGGAGTGAGTGAGACGAGACTGTCAATCAAGGGGTGCGAAATGTTGCCTCCTTGTTGATATGACATCAATTTTTTTTATTAGCAGTTTAAGGGATTATCATAACGCTGATGATAAATGCTACTTTGTGATATCAGCAGCACGTTTTTGTGAAGTTTGCACTTCATGCCAGTAGGCTATTAAACGAAATGTAACTTTAAAATGGCATTGACGGAGCTGTGAATTATTTGGCATTCGAACCTGATGCTTGTAGATACCAGTGTTGCGTGATCAAAATTGTAGCAACAGCCTAACTTTATACATCCCTCTCACTGATTGGTCGCACGTGTGTTCCACTCTCTATCTCTCTCGCTCTCTCTCTTTCTCTCTTGAATGTGCGCTAGCGAAGAGAACATTATCGCCGTCTTTCATTGCTTCTCTTTGTCATGACGTATTAACGAATCACAATTAAAACCGTAATAATCTGTACTAGCACGACCGAAAAAAAATAACGGGAAGAAATTATTACCTGCAGTTTATCCCTGTTTTCCTCCAGTACATGAGCGTTGACAAAGTAGGCTTGGGGAGGGGGGGCGGGGTCAGCTGCCCCCCTAAACCAAGTTCAAGTAAATAAAATAATTTCAATTAATACAAAAAGAGTGGCATGTTGCTTATTTAATGAAGGTATTTTGACGTATTATTAACATTTAAAAACAAATAGCTGACCAAGATTAAGTAGCTTGAATGATGTCGTGGCACATAATAGCGACGCAAAACGAAACTATAGGTGTAAGCTAAAGCTTCTATTCCATTCGCGACCCCCCCCCCCCGTGCAAACATAAATCCTCGCTACACTCCTGTCATTGTGCGTGGATAAACTTGCCGATTGGTCCATATCGTCATAAAATAATGGCTATTTAGTTGAGCAAAAAATTACCAAACACGATTTTTTTTTCTGTTTCGTTGACTATAAAGTTTGCTCGAGCGGACTGTAAGAGTGCAAGATGTGACATTCCTCTCTGTGCTCTGGAGCTGGTTCGAGTCTCAGCTTTGTAATAGCACATTTCGTAAATCAACACGAGTTCATATAAGATTCCAAGCGTTGCATTTCCTTGCTGCGCGCTGTGCTAGTGTGAAACTTGCTTCTTGTAGTGTGTGCTGCGTGTTAGCTGATGCCAGCATGAAACACATGGCGGACGCAGAAACTTCAACAACTTACATTTCTCACAAGCAAGATGTTCACAACAACAGCCACTGCTTCCTTGTTGTGGTACAGTGCTGACCAATCATCTGTACGTCGAATACTTTCCTTGAGCGAACCACGTGAACCAAAAGAAGACGTCACGTCGTACATTTCTGGGATATTTTACGATCTGTAGAATATTACGACGGCTCTGCCATCGTCTAGGAAAGTTCGCTCTTCATATCTAAACCAAAACTGTATACTCCTGACGGGAATAACATTTTACGATCTGTAGAATATTACGACGGCTCTGCCATCGTCTAGGAAAGTTCGCTCTTCATATCTAAACCAAAACTGTATACTCCTGACGGGAATAACATTTTACGATCTGTAGAATATTACGACGGCTCTGCCATCGTCTAGGAAAGTTCGCTCTTCATATCTAAACCAAAACTGTATACTCCTGACGGGAATAACATTTTACGATCTGTAGAATATTACGACGGCTCTGCCATCGTCTAGGAAAGTTCGCTCTTCATATCTAAACCAAAACTGTATACTCCTGACGGGAATAACATTTTAAGATGTGGTTATCGCTAGTTCCAGATGAGACCTCGGACAGTTTTATTTTTATTTACATAGCCACGGGAATATGAAACTGTTGGTCGTTGAAAACTGACCTTTCATGACGAAGATGATAAAATATTTTAAGCATTGTTGATCCGCTGGACGTAAATCTCAAGATTTGTATCATAAATATGCAATGAACTGTAGAATACTAGAAAAACTTTAATAAGCAACACAAATGTATATAATATTTCTTTGCATAGTGCCAGTGTGAAAAAGGTTTAATTAATTTTAATTTCTCTAAATTCTTAGCAATTTATTTGGCATTACGCGTTTTCTTGGGGTCTCTGGTGCCGCCCGCACCCTTCACACATACTCATGTTGTGCTTTGTCAGTGTTTGCCATAGTGAACTTTCACACACATTCATCATTTGGTACTGTGATGAAAGATATTAACTTATTTTGTAAAACTGTAGCGATTTCAAGTATCACGCCGGTCACTTTATATAACAACCAAATATGGCATATTTCTCTCGTAATTGGTACAAAAATTAACGATAAGCAACATACGCTTTTAGCAGATTGTTTCAGAAAATTTGGACAAATTTTGCCTTCTAAGGCTATTTTCCTATAAAGGAATCTAGAAATAACTAAATTATGTCATAGAAACTGTTAAGTGTTGGGGAAGGAAGAGCAAGAATTGTTTTGTTTGCTTGTGGATCTCATTTTCGCAGCTGTAACATTAAACTTTACTTTAACCCGATTGTTACGTTCAGGCAAGACTTTAACTCTAGTTCATGGGCAATAAGGCAATTTTGAAATTTAACTTTAGAGGAATTCCATACCTACGAAAATTCTAGTTGCAATATTCATATGGGCAAAGTATCGTGAAAGTAGTTTTGGACATCGACTTGTGGATTGTTTGTCACTGGAAATGGAAATGTTTAAATATTTTTATTTGATATATGTTAGAGAAGAAATCTAGGTTTGTATCAATTTACTGTTTCACAGAACGGAGTAATTGCAACTAGTTTTAAGAGACATATTAGTTTTTGCCGTGTGAGAACACCCATCATGTAGGACATGCAATGAACATGATTTCCAGAAGTTTTGAGGAGTAATCCTGGCTCTATCATATACCTCCTTAAAGAAATTCTTGTCCACAGAATTTGAGTTCTCACTTGAGGTGTTTGGATGACTAGTGAAGAATTCTGCTTGGGCAGACATTACTAATCAGGGCCGACATTTTCGTGACATTAAAGTATGCTGGATGTGTTGCAGATACCTTGAAACCAAACTTCAGTTTGGTTTCAAGATCCCTATACTCTAGTTTCCCGACATCAAGTTGTCTTATAGACCCAGAAAATTAATTGGCAGACCAACATTTTTGCTATCTTTGAAATTCTAGGCTCTATATTAAATAAATACGTATACACACATGTCTATATAAATAAAGCAAATATTAATAGTTTTTCTTACTTTATGTACCCATAAAACAATGTTTACGATACGATAATGGAAAAAGCTTATCACTTCTGTTGTTGACAATATTTTACTTGTTTTGGCAGTCACTTGTAATACATTTTCAGAATATTGATCACGTGAGCACTGTATTTCGACAGGGACGTTGGAAGTGCATTCATGTGCAGGTTCTCTGGGTAATTGCTTTGAAAATGTTGTATTTAGTAGCGCTCCATCAGCATCTTCCCAAACAAATTCAAAAGTATTCGTCTTCTTATCAAGCAGGACGTCCTTTAGATGTGTCCATGTAAATAATAATGTGTTGGGAGAAATATAACTCAGCTAGACTCCGGGTACGGGAGCCTTCTATATCGGGCCAGTAGTCTTTACTTGAGCCGTGACGTCCTCTGAGTAGACAGCCGAGAGTGTGGAGGGTTGTGCGACCAGAATGCAGGCTTATCATATACAAATTACCCTATGTCTAGGGAACATAAGGGTTAGAATCACTTTCTGGAGGATCACAGGGTGGCGCATCCCTCACCTCTCCTCATACCCACCTCTCATGAGGTAGGTGTTGAGTGGCCGTTTTCAACCTTCCTACCCCACCCCACCCCCATACAATAGTGGGCATAGTGGCGTTCTAGATATCATTGATTGAAAATGGTGGCGATGCAGTTGCTTTACTTTAATATGTATCTGCGACCACTGTGAGTGTGCCGCAGATATGATGGGATGTTCTGGCGGGCGCTGTCGAGTCGTTGGCCGCCAGGCTGGAGTTGTAGCTACCGGTATTTGGTTCGATGCTTGTCAGGGCTACTTATATATTTTATTTTGGCGTATTAGTAATTACGTAATAACAGATGTCGGTTGGGGAGCAGGGACTATTCTGAGGTTTTGTGAGGTTGGTTAGGTGCATAGGAGCTAGATGTTGAGGGAGGAACAGCAGTATATATGGATATAACCCTTCGGTGATTGGTAATTTTGGTGTTGGAGCGAGAAAGTCACAAATACCATTTCAGTTGTTAACACTTCGGACTCTGACGACGGAATGAGCTGTGCATTTGGATGAGGGGAAGGGAATGCAGTGATAGGGGGGAGGGGAGGGAATGCAGTTGCAGAGGAGTGGGGGGAATGCAGTTGCAGAGAATATGTCTTAAATATACTTGTTACCGAGATAAGATCTAAGTATCTTAAAAGGATTGAACAAGTGTTAAAAAGAGTAGGTCTTAACAAGCATTCTTTTACTGTGGAGTTTTTATATATTAAACATTTTTCGATATGCTGTATGTAGTACGGGATAGCACGATTTGAATGCGACGAGTGTTTTATTTGGATCTTAAATTGGCTTTAAAAAATTTTATACAGCAAATTAGAAAATGGAATCTTGGTAAGGTTTTTTTCTTTTTGTATATCATTATACTAAATATGTGTGATAAAGTGTATTGGAAGACAGATGATGGAGATTTGTTAATTTGTGTTGTATGATATGTTGATATAGTTGTCAAGTATTTAGTTTTGCTTGTAAAGTTTGATGTTAGGGGTTTTCGTAGTTGCCTGGTATGGTATGTGTAAATGAGTTGAGTAAGTGTGAGTGTGTGTGTTTTGGAGTAAATTTTGGTGGTTTTGGGTCAATTTCGAGTTGTTCTGGGTTAATTTGGTTCATTTGGAGCAATTCTTGGGTGGAGCGGGTTTGCTATTGGAATATTTTGTTTTTTGTGTGTGGGTGAGTTTGTGTTATTCTGTGTATGTGTGTGCATGGGTGTGTGTGTTTTGCTATTGCATGATGAAATGTTTTATCAGAGTAATTAATTGTTCGTACATGTTGAAGTCGCATACAGGAATGTTTTCCCTGTTAGGGTTCGTTAACCTGACAGGAATAAAACAGGAAGTGTTCTTGCTTGAAAATATTCTATGGATATCATGTTTACCGTAAGTCTTTAGTCTTTATCTGTCGTTCCTCGAGAGCATACATATGTGTATATATATATATATACCGTAATGTGCATGTTTGTATAGTGAACTTTGGCATATTGTAATTGTAATACCTTCCACTCATAATAATAATAATACTAATACAAATTCTGAAACAAATGAAAAGGTATGTGACAGTTGATGTTTGACTGTTTTACTAAGAGAATATATTACTTTGGTGAATATTTAGTTGTTAATTATTCATGTGTAGCCATTCCTAGTAAATTGAGGACCTTGTTTATCCCTTCAGGTAAGTACCAAGCAAGGACACTTTCTGTAATGTCAAGACGTACCAACTACCAAGTTGTTAAGTCATTAGCCCAATGACTTAACAAGGTGGAACAACCATCTACCAGGAAAACACACATGAGTTCAGAAAAATTATATATTGAAACATTTCTTCACATGGTTCTACAAACTTCATATACAAAATACCTACATCTCAAACCTAAAAGAGGAATTTCTAGAATACAATAAATACGAAAGATCCACATAAAATTTCCCACATTTGATAATCTTATAACAGGCTAAAAATGAGAGTGTAAAATGCCTGCAAACACAATACCTGAATATTTTGTAGGCTTTTAAAAACAAATTCACAATAACAGTCAAAAATTATTTTGGGGGTATTCACATTGTATGGTATTTTAACTGGGAATAACTTCCCTTATAAAAATTAACCTCGATATTTAATACTTAAAATGGTATCATTATACACTGCAATTGCACAAAAGCTTAAAGAACTTCTGTAAATTGAGAAATGACTAAGAAGTTAATCAAATATTTTACAAAATAGTAGTACATAGTTTATATTTTCAGCAAAATACTTCATAAATGGGTAAATATTTTCAACTTCATTTACTCAAAACTTTAAACATTAATGCATTAATATAATGCGTGTGATTACTGTCATTTCCTTGATGCAGGACCATTTTATTTTTGAAATAACAAAATTTTATCTTGGATTTTACATTGAGTAATTTTTTTTTTTTGTGTTTTTAAATAACTTAGATGTCACCAGGAAATTTCAAAATGTCTACCATAATTACAGGGTTACAACACCAATTTCTTCAGAAATCTGGCCTTATGGCCCTGAAGTTACTTATCTCATTATCTGCAGTGCTGACTGGTCACCCCCAAAGACCAGGTCTCTCTGCCCGACCAGCCCGCTGGAGGGACTATATATAGATAAAAAATTAACAGGGGAAAACATCCCCGCCAAATCCTCCAATCGAAAATAATTTCTGGCAAAACTAGTGCCACCTTTATCAAAAATACCTCTCAAGACTCGTCTCTACAAGTATAGAATGTTCTGGTGATAACATAGTTTCCGGTACAGTAGCACTCTCTTTACGGCTGTTGCCCACAACTGCTCGCCGTCCAGCGCTCCCAGCGCCCCAAACGGGCAGTTCAGTAAACACACAGGCAAAGAGCGTCGACCATTTTAAGTCCTGCACGGGTGCGCGAGCCAAGTGATCGCATGTCTATGCAATGGGATATGTCACTGCAGCATCACATTGTTTTTTCACCGGTGTCAACACACGCCATATCTTCAAAAAGTAGAGTATCTTCAAATATAATTAATTACTAAACATGCCATATTAGACAGTATTAAGTGTAGAAAAAATGTGTAATATTGACGAGCAACGCTGAGATGGCGATATGCCCACCAAACAGGCAAAAATCATAGCGGACAGGAGAGTTGACGGTTAAATTTGAGTGGCGAGATTTTTCAATCACGTGACTCCTTGTCTCAAAATATTCATTGCATGTTCTTCAACAGTTGACATCGAACTTATAACACGTTAGTTGAGCAGTACACATAGATCAGGTAATATTATAGACATCTAGCGTAAGTGACTGCTTAAGATTGTATTTCCCAGAATTTCTTATAAACATTAAGTGAGTCGGCTGGGAATTGATTTCGGTAATCCAAAAATAGCAGTATATTAATTACTATAAGCATGAATACAAAGCAGCACTAAACGTTTGTTAAATTTGGATATAAAATAATATTAGACGTTCTGACCGAGACTCGAACTTAATAATCCAAAAATACTATAGCATTATGTAAGCCTAGCACCTACCCAACTTTCAAATAAAATTTGGTTAAAATAGGAAATGAAATAATATTTCGTTGGTAAATATGTCCTTAATGATTATGTATTTGGTGAGTTATTGACTGTTTTTATAAAAGGGCTTAAACACATAATTGACCTTGCCTGCCAGAAAGGGTTAAGAGCCTAAATGTTCTTACTACTATGCTGGATATAGGGTATGGTGTCTATGATATGAATTTGATCACTATCGCTTCAGTGATTTGGAAATCATGACTATATTTATAAAAGGGTTTAAATCAAATTAAAATTCGGCCAGAAAAGGTTTAGGGCTTAAATGACTTAACCATTATGTTGTATGTCGGGTACGGTGTCTTTGTTATGAATTTGATTCTCATAGCGCCAACAGTTCGGAAATTATGGTCAAAGGGCTTAAAGCATAATTGATCTTACCAGAAATGGTTTAAGGAAAAATTGACCTTGCATCTTGATGGATATCGGGTCTTGATGATTATATTATGAATTTGATCACTATATTTTCAACGGTTCGGAAATTATTGTTACATTTATAAAAGGGCTTAACTTAGAACTGACTTTGTCAAAAAGTCCTTAGGGCTAAAATGCTATTACCATTATGTTGTATGTCGGTTACGGTTCTCTGTTGTGAAATTGATCCCTATAGCATCAACGGTTCGGAAATTATGAGAATATTTACAAAAAGACTTTAATTCATGATTGTCCTTGTCAGAAAGGACATAAGACAAAACATGCTGTGTTGTAAGGTAGTCTATGCGTTCTACTTGGTGCTCGATGTGTTTACATAATTATTTTTAAATTAAAAAATAATAATTCTTCTATGCTTACTAAAATTCAAGATAGGCGATGGATGTTACCTAACCCTTTTTCTAACAATATATTCATAAGTGACTAAAAAGCATACGAATATTTAGATGTGTCGCTTGGATATGTTTGTTTTATAAAAAAAATAATTACTATATTTTTAATTCAAAGACAACTTTTTATATAAAAAATTATATTTTAAATATTTGACTGTTGCGAGTCCCTAAACTAATCTCCTTTAAATAATAATAGTTCGTGAACATATAGCTTCATACATGTATTTCTGACCATTTAAAATTTATATATACATATATATCACTTATTTATATAATTTCGCTTTAACTAATCGATTGTTCAATCATGATATATACTACATGTTCGTTTTGAATGCGTGATTTCGCAGTTGTGTTTCTGTTTATATACACAACATTTAAAATTCTAACAAGCCTTCGTGGCTGGCTCAGGGGTAGGGTGGCCGACCTGTAATCGGAGGGTCGCGGGTTCGCGCCCCGGTGCCTCCGACACGGTAGACTTTCAGTTCGCTTGTCGCACTGGGAACCTGTAAGCAGGACGGCCTCACTAGAGCTTCGTCAGTATCAAAATTGTCACGACAATGTCAAATGAAGGGGCGGTGGATTGGGGGGGGGGGGGAAGTGTATAATGGTTCTATTATGGAGCCTGGGTTATGCATTTATAAACCAAGTGAAAGTAAAGTTTTTTATAGTGTACTAATGCATTACATGTATGATGAAAATTGGCTTAAGCTTCCAGCCTATCTCCAGCGCTCCTAGCAGCAGATAATAAAATAAACAACAGTCACGCAAGCTACTCACGCGCTCTCTGGCATCCATGCGAGAACTTGTGCGCTATCTAGCGGCCGATGACGGTATTAAGATACACCAATGCTCTTAGCGGTCAACTCTACAACTATACTGACGACCTATGATGGCGACAGAGGTGCTGTCTAGAGTTAAGTCTGGAACTAAATACGGCATATCTCGCTGGAAAAATGAATGCATGATGAAAGGAGGGGGGGGGGGTGAGTAATCACAGGACAGTAGAGGGGAGGTATGGAGAGGGTGTTAACCATACCATTGGAGAGGAGGATGATGAGGGGAGGGGGTGTTGATGAAGTTATGTGATAGGGCGGAAAGGGGTGTTACTGTATCAGACCTCAGGTGTATATAATCCTAGTATAGCTTGTTGTGAAGAAGGTTGGGCGAGGAGGAGATGGGGGTGTAGGTAGGTGAAGGGGTTTGAACAAGCGAACAGGTTGTGGTGCTGTCTCAGGATGTGGTGCTAATTGAGGAGGAAAGTGAAGTTAGGTGGCCCAGCGATTTCGGCCCTAGGTTAATCTTATGGGACATGGCCCCTATACATAAGGGCCATGTGTATCTAGTAAACCTGCCTACTCCTTACTGACCAGCCTGTGAGTGTGGAGGGTAGTGCGACCTTATGCTACGAGCCAGTAGAGCGACGAGTGGCAGAAAGAGTAAGTATACGGACTGCGAGCATCGGCATAGTGAAGTGTGCCTCTGCGTGCGATACTACTGTGCTGGATGCATGAGTGGCAGACATCTGAAATAATGAGTGTGGATTAAATGACTGTATCGAATATAGACCAGTGATAAGGGCTTCAATTGGAATTGTGATAGACTTTAAATATTGCGTTCGTTATTGTATAGCTGTGTGGATAAATAAAAAATCAAATCTAGTTCTTTTATTTTTATTATGACCTCCATCTCTCACAAATTGGAATATGCCCGTGTGGTGTTTTGTATCAATATAAAAAAAATGTAGTTTTTATGTTAATGAGCATGATTTACGAAGGAGTTATTCAATTCATGGCAGAACTCACGTCTACGGAACAGGAACTTCTCTGTTAGCAGTGACATCTCCGTCTGCCATGAAAAGTCTGTGAGTAGGTTATCCCAAGATGAATTCGTACCTCTTTATTTTCCTACAACTACTTGAAACTACTTTTTGTAATTTTCAATAATTTTATTGTGGTTTTGGTTGTGTTGGATAGCTATGCTTCAAGATGGCCCGAAGGATATTGTTATGTAGCTTGTGCATTTACAGTTAGAGGTCCGGATATTTCCCCAACTCACTTAAGGACAAACCAGACTTCAAACACATGCTTTCACTTCCTTTCCAAACTGATCACACTGTGTAAGCGACGCACTGGATGAACTGGAGCCAATAACAAATTTGCACTTATTACTTTGATTCCGAAACAGTGATATTAATCAGTCATTTGATAAGTTACTGCTGAATTCTTCACATTCAGTGGAAATCACAAATAAATAAGTGAAATTAAGCCACTATATCAATTAGTTAACTGGCATTGATTATCAATTGCGAAATTTTCCTGTTTTAACAGATTTATCTCAGTTTGCACTGTTTCAAGTTGGGCGTGTAAAAGAGGACTTGCTAACTGGTCTGAGCTAAACTGCAACTCCAGTGTCATTGTACCGTTAACTGAGGCCCGAGTGCACTAGGTAGGTCTTGTTGCCGAATAAATCCGCGAATATTCCTGGTCCCGACGCATCGTTTGAAATGCAAAGTGTAAGTTGAGTTGAAGTACGACAGTTCCCTCTAAGTACCTCCTTGGCACTCAAGACTGGGAACCCCAAAGAAAGAAAAGGCAGAGATATCTCGAGAAGGGAGATTGTCCACCTGAAGGTCTTTGATCTAAGTACCACGGTGTCCCAGAGGAGAACCAGGAGCACTAACCGCTTCAAGCGTGATTCTTCAGGCCCTAACACAAAATATATTCCTAAAACATAGAGGCCGAGCCTGCTGTTGTCTTATCGTGGCAGTTTTTGTAAACACTTTTACCTATGCATTGGCCATATGAATAGATAAAACCTTATTTTAAATCAATGGCTACTAAATTATATAAAGCTCATGCATCAACAACACATCCAATGTGTTGTACATTACTTCTATATAAAAGGTACAATTGAGGTAAAAAAAAGAGAATATATTTCTGCACCAAGCACAATTTTTGTGAATTGTTATAAATATAATATATAATAATAGTAATAATAATAATTTAAAGGTGAGAGAAATTAAATTTATTTTCTTTATTTTTCTTCAGATGTGGCCAGGAGACCACAAAGCCTCGAAAGGAAGGCACAAATATAACAAATAAATAACGAAGGGCTCTTTACATACACATATAAAAAAAATTTGCTTATTTCAGAATATTTGAACAATAATACGCTGGGTGCACCCGCAATACCTTACATACATTGATTTTTCACTTAAATTTTTTCTTTATACTATAACAAAACTACTTTTGTTTTACTAATTTTACATATTTTCAGTTTTGCATTTTGTCTTTTTCTCTTCCTTTATATATTCATAAGTTTTTTTAAATAACAGTTACTTTACAAAAATTTGGGAGCAAATAAATTTGGCTGTAAGCCAGCAGAGGGCCATGCTGCGACGAATCAAATCCCAAGACAGAAAAACGGTTAAGAGTTCATGCCAAGTAATAAAAAGCTGGCTGACCAAAAATCGAATATAACTTTCGGACTCAGACACAGCGGGATCCATGATTCAGCTAAGCCCCAGGCGCAGAGCAGCCACGCAGCTAAACAGATGGGCTCACATAGTCAGCGTGGCAGTCCTTGAGTAAAATTACCACCGCTAGACGAAATTAATGTTTTATGCACGTGTGCTGGTTTTAATTAAAAAGCTAAACACGATCCATTAATTAAACTGTAATTTGAAACTACTTGTCACTAGGTAAAACTGATTTTTATTCTTTTTTTTTTTTTTTTTTTTTACATTTATTTGTGCAAACAGCTGTTAATATTCCTTTACTTTCTTTAATTTTATGGGTATTTTATGTGAAATTCCCTACACATTAACAATGTACTCACTTCTATTAAACAAACAGCACTTATTATGCCTACAATTGTAAACACTGAATTCCTAATCTTTTTGTTCATATTTCGGGCGCTACTAGTAGTAGGGGGGTACCGATCCTACTGCACTTTTGATTAATCGATTATCAATTTGATATGAAAATGATTGGTCGGATTTAGGGTTATTTCGACATTAATCCGATCCGGATTTTTTCGTTAATTCGCAAAGTGATAATCAGCTGAATACTGATTAATCCAATTAATTTAATTAATCAATGAAAATACTTTTTATTTTGTGTTAATTGGTAAGTGTATAGTTTGGTACAACAGTGTGCTTAGGGTGTTTATTTTATTTATTTTTGGGGGGGTTGGGGAGCGGTGTGGTAGGTCGCACCCTCGGATCTCTGGCGTTGTACAGACGTGTGGTGTGTTGGGGAAGGGGTGTATATAGGTATTGTGTAATATTAATTTTTAATGGTATTGAGGAGGAGTTCCTTCCCGTTTACTGTCTAGTAGGCGACTGAGAGAAGGGGCATGGAATGTATGTGAGTAATGACACGTCCGATTGCAGACTGAGCGACTAATTAGATATGCGAAACAGCAGAAATAAAAATTCAAGAGAAGCAAATGAAAAAAATACGAAACATTCAATTTTTCTTTAATCATGTGATTACCATGAGTCAAATCAATTAAACTTAATTAAACAGATGATGTTTCACATGACAGGAGTACAAGTCACAAAACACGAGAGAAGTTAATGAAATGAAAAACGACATAAACCAAATACATCGCAGACTACAAAACTATGACGAATGGGCCAAAAAATTTATATCTATACAGTAACAAAATATATTTCAAACAGCAGAATAAACGAAACAAGTGCTAACTCACTAAACAAATTTCATTACCTATTTCCACGCTAATACCAGTCCAGCTATCTTGGTGTCATACAGAAATCAAGTAACGAGTTATAGCTACAACGAAGGCAAAAAACTATTTCCCTACAAATAAATGACATGAATCAAAATACTAAGGAATCACAAACTAATTACAGAACTTATTTCCACGTCAATGACAGGCCCAGATATGCCAGTGTTATACTGTTTGTATTTAGAATAGACATGTACCTTACAACGTTAAATGTTTTCAATGTAATACACGTCCATTCGCTTAATGAAGGAGGAGGTGAAGAAACTAAATATCGTCATGGTGATTCCGGAGATATAAGATCGGGGGAAGGTAGGTTTGGAGCAGGTGAGGGACAAAAATTGAAATGTAAAAGACATTCCAACTCATTAAATAATAAAACATCATCGTAAACTTCCACCTTCTCATCATTTAAGCTGGTAATCGTTAAGTGTAAGGTCTTGGAACGACATCTTTCCCGTTTCTGTAGACAACGCTCTCCTGATTTTGGAATTGACAAGGATGAGGTCGAGGTTGCTGAAGACGACGTCGAGGCTGTTGAAGATGGCGTCGAGACTGTTGAAGACGGAGTCGAATATGTTGGAGGAGGCAGTGAGGCTGGAGGCGATGTCGAATATGTTGGAGGAGGCAGCGAGGCTGGAGGCGGTGTCGAATATGTTGGAGGAGGCAGCGAGGCTGGAGGCGGTGTCGATATGTTGGAGGAGGCAGTGAGGCTGGAGGTGGTGTCGAATATGTTGGAGGAGGCAGCGAGGCTGGAGGCGGTGTCGAATATGTTGGAGGAGGCAGCGAGGCTGGAGGCGATGTCGAAACCGTTGGAGATGGAGAGTCTGCTTGAGACTGCGGTGTCGGAGGTGGTGACGTAAGCGAAGGTAATGGTGTAAGCGAAACCATGGAAGACATTGGAAACATTACCTGTGTTGAGGACATCCCCACATGCTCTAAAGAATCTGTTAGAACTGATGATCCATATTCATTTACTATGTTCCAGTCACAATTAATGATCTCATTTTCCAGAGCTTCACTTTAAATTTGTATAATCCGTATAAAACAAATATTCCACGGTTTCCGATATTCCACCTCTACGGATTTCCAAGAATAGTTATACATTTAAAGGAAACATTATTTATTCTTTTTTTCAAACTAATCTGTTGCGTTTCGTAATAGTAAGACATCGTGCAATATATCTGTAAACCTTAAATTGGCATAAAATATCTTTACTTTCCATAAACCTTGTCGAATTAAAGAAACATGTTATGATCTATATATTGTGTGAACTGGGGTGTGGACAGATTTAAATTATTATTTAAGTAAAGTTGTTGTAATGATGTTGTGGTGTTCAATCTGTCTTCCACACACTAACATATATGTGCCGAGCTAACTTAGAGTTGATAATTTCGAGATGACTCTTTCCAGAAATATCTACACCAGTGAGCATAAACCACATATTTTATGCTAATTATAGAATTCTTATCAGGATGATAGTCGTGCCCCAACTCAGTAGAAGGCTAGAATACCATACGTACATAGCACCATAGTCTATCTCAATAGCTTAGCATGCACAGATTCGGGAGTAATTAACTACAAAGATGGAATCCAGAAGGAGATTAAATTATTAAATCTTTAATAAAAACTGTTTGGATCTGAACAATATTAGACATTCAATTGTTTGAAAAATAGTTACACTAGATAGCAGTATTATTAATAACCATCTGGTGGCATGCATCTATCTTAAGTGGCCCTAACGGAAGCAAGACACCCTGTGAGTTGGTACGAAACATAATTTAATAAGTTCTTATCCCTTTTTAAAACGAATAAATAAAATCTTCTTTAAAAGAATATCTATTAATTTCAGACAGTGTCTTGTGTTGGTGGACTACCGCAGTTGCTTGTGTAGTTATTGCTAACGTGCTGCTTTGCGCACACTGTCGATCAGCTCTGGAATCGTTATACGATCTTGCCCTATATCTCTGTTGCTGTTGATCCGACGACAGTTCTCTGTGTTTCGTGTCGCTATTTCTTCCACTCTCTTCGGACTGATAACTGTCCATCTCCGTCGGTCCTCTTCTCCCATCGTGTTCTCCTCGTCATCTTGAATTCTTCTGGCCCTAGTAGTATCTTCCTCCTCGGTGATAATTTTGGCCTCTCTGCTGGAAGTGTTGCGCTGGAACTGAATATGGTTGCGAGTAACGCCACTGGAACTGGTTTACTCGTGGTCCCTGATTAGATCTGTACTGTGGTGGATGTTACTGGTCAGTGTATAATGGTGGTGGCTTGTCAGCCTGATTATTTCTGTCGCCGTCCCTATTCAACTGTGACCTTTGCAGTCTTTCTATTCGGTCCTACTCCAGCAATCCCTCGCGAAACGATGCTGATACAATCTGCCGGACCAAAGTGTCTGGTATTTATATGGTAATTGGTGCAAGATCATTGCGGCGAACTCTTCGTCGCTGACTGGCAGCGTAAGATGTCTGAACTTGTCATACACCTCAGACAGGTGTTCCTCTAACGTTTTTCCTTTTCCTGGGTAGAACCGTTCGGCATGCAGTTTCGATAGTAGATTTCCTTGAATTTTTTTATTCTAGAATTGTTCTAGAAATCTGGATCGGAACTCTGAATAAGTGGTAATAAAGTATTCTACCACTTCCCAACCAATATTGTGCAGTAGATTTTAATGAAAATTTCAGGCTCCTAAAATGTCTGGATCACTTAAAGAAAATAAACTTGAATATTCTTCCAACTTTGATAAATATTCCACAGGGTCCTCCCCTGCTTTCGCCTCAAATGTAGGCAGCTGTTACATCCACCGTTTAGTAGGGTGGTTTGTGATCTGCACAGTATTGGCATTATATACTGCACTAGCTGGTAGGGATGAGTCGTCAGATTGCATGTTTACCTCTTCTGTGACTACACGTGTTTGTCTGTGTGATGACATGACCAGCTGTAGGTTGGGCAGCGAGTCAACTATCTGACTCTAATTTTTTTCTATCCTCTCTTCGACTTGTGACACATGCCTAGTAAGTTTTTCTACCTCCTCGTGATAATTCCTTTCACTCTGGCAAAGTTTGTTTTCTAGGCGATGGTCAAACGACTCAGTGTGACATTCTACTAACTCGTTAACATAACCTGGATTTACCTGTGATTCAAGCCTGAATTCTAGTGTTTTCACCCTAGTTTCAATTTCTCAGTGGTCAGCAGCGGCCCACGCTACTTCCTCTCTGGTCATCATAACCTCTTTGTTTACAGTGGTTAATTCTTGCTGCATGCTATCGAATTTAGTTTCAAAACTAGCCGAAACCCCTGAAATGTGTTCTGTCAGCTCACTACATGTGGCATCAATTTGCCAACGAGGTTAGTAATTTCGTGCCTCGTATTTTCGTTACTGCTCGTGATTTCCTGTCACAGATTTTCATTCTGTTCATCAATAATACTTGTGATGTTAGACATTCCACTCGTGATTTCCATATCACGTTCCGTGTCTTCCTGACTACTCGTGATTTTAGCCATTAGAGTTTGTAACTCCGGTGTGTTGGTAGCCCCCTCAAAATTTATGTGTGTAATTTCTGTGAAGTCTTCCATAACTGTAACGTATTCCAGTATTTTGTAATTTATTGGTGTGACCTATCTTAGGTTGTACTCAGTATGCTATCTCCTACTCATTCACCCTGATTAAAATTTTTGTTTTGTGTAATACTGTATTTTACTTTCTCGGGTTTGTGTAGTAAGGGCAAACAAACCTTGTGGTCCGACGTTGAGTCGACACATTATGAACACTGTGGTTGGTAAACCAACATGTTTTATTCTCTTGGGGTTGTGTGGGCGTGAATACTTCGTGGTCCGACGTTGGGCGGTCAATTATGTAGAGTGTGAACTGGGGTGTGAATAGATTAAAATTATTATTTAAGTAAAGTTGTTGTAATGGTGTTGTGGTGTTCAACCTGCCTTTCACACACTAACATATATGGGTCAAGCTAACTTAGAGGAGATGATTTCGAGATGACTCTTTCCAGAAATAGTTATACCAGTGAGCATAGACCACAAATTTTATGCTAATTACCAAATTCTTACCAGGATAATAGTCGTACCCCAACTCAGTAGAAGGCTAGAATATAATACGTACATAGCACCTTAGTCAAACTCAGTAGCTTAGCATGCACAGATTCGGGAGTAATTAACTACAACGATGGAGTCCAGAAGGAGATGAAAGTATTCCATCTTTAATGAAAAAAACTGCTTGCATCTGGACAATATTAGACATTCAGTTGTCTGAAAAATTATTAAACTCGATAGCAGTATTATTAATAACCTTCTGGTGGCATGCATGTATCTTAAGTAGCCATAACTGGAGCAAGTGTGGTGGTACGAAACAAAGTTTAATAAGTTCTTAGCCATTTTTTAAAAACAAATAATTAAAATCTTCTTTAAAAGAACATCTATTAATGTAAGCTCACACCAAGTAAACTAGGAGCAGGGCTAGTAATTTCGGGTACTGGTTTGTAAAATAAAGTTCAAACACAGGCATCTTATGGCTACTTCCCAAAATTAAAATCGACCACCATCTTATTTTAATTTCTTACAGACTTTATACTTGTAGATCGGGACGTATTACATGATGAATCTGCATTAGGCAGATTGTGTAAAGTCATGGAATGCGGTGATTCTCTTCCGGACAAACATTTTTCCCTAATATTGTAGCCAACGGACTATGGTACAGCGAGACACAGTCCAACATGGTACCACTCAGAATGTCGCGAAAGACTATCTAAACTAAATTATATCTAGCAATACTATGGTCTCAGACCTTCTTCTCTTGCCGGCACCCTGACAATCTTCTCTTGGTCTGGCAAAATATACAAAATCACTCACGGACTGCCCCAATATCTACATTTAAAAATCCTATCGGG